>CM046342.1:29910931-30464231 GCA_025403435.1 Artocarpus heterophyllus
GATGGTCTCACAATCCTCCCACTATGTTGAGGTGCTATGAAATTCTAAACTAGAGATATGGTCTTCCCATTTTGTCTTTCTACAACAACTCTCAGTTGTAGTCTGATCTGATCAAAAAGTAACTCTTCAAGTACTACTTTGCTACGAGTTGTATAGTTTGTCATATAATATTTCTTGAGAAAAGTAGCATTTATTGATACAAATACCTTTTTTTCTTGAGACTACAAAATAAACATCCTTCTATTCCCTTTAGATATCCTACAAACAACCATATTTCAGAACATGGTTTTAGCTTCTTAGTCATTCCTTTCAGCACATATGTTGGCCACCCCCATATATGGATATGTCGTAAACTAGGTCTACGATTGCTCTATAACTCCAATGGTGTTTTTGGAGCAGACTTAGGTGGAACTATGTTCATAAGATACACAATGATTTGCAGCACATATCCCTAAAATGAAGTGAATAATAATGAATAGCTAAGCATAGATCTCACCATATCAAGCCATGATTGCTTTCTTCTTTTGGCAATAACATTCTATTATGGTGTTCCAGGTGCAGCGGATTGTGATAAAATACCATGTTCTATCAAATAATCCTTAAATTCAGTATCAAGGTTCTCCCCTCCTCGATTAGATTAAAGAGTCTTCACCAACTTATTTAATTGATTTTCAGCTTTCACTATAAATTCTTTGAAGTTTCCCAAAGTCTCATATTTCCTTTGCATTAGGTACCTATACCTTGAATAATCATCAATAATATGATGAAGTATTTGTAATCACCACGTGCTTGTACATTCAATGAACCATAAACGTCCGAATGTATCAACTCAAATGGTTCTATGACCTTTACACCTTTTGCAACGAAGGGCCTTTTAGTCATTTTTCCTTCTTGACAAGATTCACAAGCTGGTAGACAATCAACTTTTAGTTCTCATAAAGGACCATCTTTTATTAGTTTGTTAATCCTATCAAGTTTAACATGACCTAACTGAAGATGTCATAGGCATAGGAAAATGATACATGGCATAATTTTTAAAAATTTTAAATTAGTCTTTTCTAAATAACAAGTTTGACATGCTGAGTCCATAAATTAATAAAAGATCTTACGTACCACTTCAATAAACCAAAAACTGTAGAATCTACAACTAAAGAACAACGTCCTGGAAGAGACTAAACCAACTGGTCTTCCTTGCTATTTTCTTTCCACAATCAGAATATAGGTAGTCGCACGTCGCACAATTTTTTGTCTGATGATCTCTCCATCCAACCATTTGAGAAAATGAAGAGCTAAAATTCCTAATGTTGAACAATAGCTCTCTTGGAATTTTAGAATGTCTCTTACTAGAAAACTCTCTCTATACTTCTTAAATGATTTGAAAAATAATGAAAACTAGTTCCCTTCATATGGTGGTCGAATTTGGGGTTAGTCCTTATTATATTAGGCTTAAAAATTCAAGTCTAGATCAACTTCTGATCAAAAACATATATAAGGATTATTGCATAATCGACATGCCAAACTTATGTATCAGCCTATCGAATTGGCGGCATCAGCATATTAAACTTGGCAATCGGCCTATCGACCGAACTATAATTTGAAAATCTCAAAACATCTTATTTTACATAGGAATCTTAGATAGAGCCTTAGTTTAATTCAAATAACCAATAGAGAAGTTATCTAAATAAAACAGTCATATACAGATAGCCCATATTAAATAAAATATATCCAAATAATTCAACATGTTTATCTTGAATTAATTCACAAAATTAATTTAACCAAGAAACCAACATGAATTATTAAATCCAATCTATCGAATTTTATCTACTCTAATAATTAACATAGTCGCCAATATGTAGGAAAAACATGTGGTATCGTTATAAGAATTATTATGAGCTAGCAAAGGAGACCTTATAGACATATATAGATCAAGCTCCTATAATTATAAAATAACAAATCCTAGATACATATATTTTATAACTATCAACTCTAACGTTATTCCACTAAAAGCTTAGAGCTGCACTCTCAAACTATATAAAATTACGCAGCTTCACTAAGCTAATCATCCATGACATATTATATTCACTAAGCTAATCATCCATGACACATCATAATGTGTAAGATTCCCATATGATATTCATAATTGACTTAAAGATACTTTATGTTTTACCTTCCGACTATTTTCATCTTATGTTAGCATACCATTCGGTTACATCTATGTATCTAAATGGTTGAGTGCTCTACTATTCCAATTATAGGATAATGCCTATAAATGAAAATCATTAACTATAGAAAAGAGCTATGGATTTCATATATATGAATAACGAGTCTATGTCAATCAAGAGTCATGTCTCCAATGCACCGATATGAGTACCTATATCTAATTCAAGATGTCACCCCTTCATACATCAAAAGATATAAGTCAAGAGTACATACCCATTAAATCATCTTAGGATTAAGATGCGACACATGTGATTGTCTAAAGTGAATTTATTTAAAGAAACAGAATTACAAATCAAATCAATTTAAATTTTCTATCCTGATCCAATATATCATCACTTATGATCATATACCAATGTCTCTACTTGTGGAGTCCAACTCCAATTACCAAGAGAAGTCATCTCCCACTACGGATGTAGATAACATAACTATCTTAGCATGAATCAAGCGCCTAATTTATTTCCTCGATTGAGGACCTTATCACTTAGACTATTACCTTTAAGATTCATTTCTTCCGCATAATCTGTCCATCATATGCATGATCTTAAAGGTTTAAAATAATAGTCTCTGACTTTTGTTTGCTTATCATATATTCAACAGAAATGAACATAAAGAGGACAACATTTGATATACAAATATAAATAAACTCTTTATTTATTAAATGTCTCCAAAAAACTTATTACATCATTTAATCCTTAGTGCACCTTATCTAACAATCTCCCACTTATCTTAAGTGAGTAAATATGATATGTTACATATCTCCATGGTCTCGATAGGCTATAATGTCCTCATATGCGATCTTCTACATTGTCACAATTGCACTTACCATGATGTCCTTTATCACATGGTACTCCTGATGTATATATTTACTATTCTTATTAAATCTTAGTTCTTTAGCATTACCTATTACTACAGTGTTATCACAATACAACGATATTGGCTTTTCCATGTTAGGTACTACCTCAAGATCCTCAAGGAACTTGCAGAACCATCAACTTCTTTTGAAGCTTCACTAGCTGCCACATACTCAGCCTCCTTCATTGAATCTAAAGTACAATCTTGCTTGACACTTCTCTAAACAATGGTGCTTCCTCCTAGAGTAAACATAGAACCTAAAGTCAATCTTCTCGAATCTAGACAAGATTGGAAATCTGAATCAGCGTATTCAAAAGGCGTCAGAACCTCGCTAGGATACACTAGTATATAATCTCTAGTTCTTCTCAAGTACCTGAAAATATACTTGACCGTAACCCAATGGTTTGGTCCTAGATCTGACAAAAATTGACTCACTATCCCGACCATATAACATATGTCTTGTCGTATGTAAAACATAGCATACATGAGACTACCTACTACCAAAACATAAGGCACCTTCTTCATATATTCTTTCTTCATCAAACTTTGGAGAGTTTTTCTTAGAAAGAGTAATTCCAGACTTAGATAGTTGCCGACTGATGAGACCGTAAAAGTATATATTTTATAAGCATTAAATCATTTATTTATGCTTTTATTTCTCATTAAATCCTCTAATTAATAGCATTTTTTGTTAATAAGTATTTTGTGTCTTAGTATGTAAATGTATTTAAAAATGTATTTTTAATGTGTTTTTATGCTTAATAATATTTTTAGTAATTTTTAAATTCGTTTCAGTAGTTAAATAAGTATTTAGTTTATAAATAATTAAATAATTTGTGGTAATTTTATTTTGAGTCTTAATGTATTTGATAGTGTGTTTTTAGTTTGTAAATATGTTCTATTATATTTTTAGTAATTTCTAAAAATATTTTCGAGTCTTAAAAATCATATCTATGTCAAACCAAATGAGATAGGAAATTTTAAAAGTTTGTAGTTATTTTTTATGTCTTTTATTGTAAAGTAAATATTTTTAATAATTTTTGTAAGTATTTTATTTGTAAAATAATTAGTTTAGTGTTTTTATAAATTTTAGATTTGAAATTTGGAGGAAAAATGGAGCCAAAATGGCATAAAAAGGACAAAAACAAACAACAAATGCAAATTAGTGCTTGCATCAGTGCTGCGTCAACACAAAATAAAAAAGAAAAAATAAAATTAAAAATATTTATATTCATGTCATCAGTCAAAGGGGGTAGCTAATTGATTAGGGAAATGAAAAAATAATAAATAAATAAATAAAATTAAAAAATAAATAAATAAAACATATTAAAAATCAATGAATAGTATTTTTGAACTACGATAAACAGCCCTCATTTCCCCTAATTTAGGCACCCCTTAATGGCCTTCGGCCCATTTCCTTCCTTCCTTCTCCTGCTCAACAGTCTCTCTTTTAGGGAGGAGATGCTACTACAACACTCTGTCAACCTACTAAAAATAAAATAAAATCATGTCTAAATTAGTGCAGAGAGTCTATGTATAGTACTCTGGTATAGATTTTGACTCTATGTCTGTGTTGTAATACTTATTTTTATGGAATTAATTATATTTCTATGTTTTTAATTAATACTGTTATGTTGTTGTGCTACCCAATTCATGCATAAATTCAGTTATACTTTCTTTATATAATTAATTGTGTTGCTTAATTAATATTAATAATATTGAAGTCATGCTCGTTTATTAAGTTAAGTTTCTACTACATTATAAATATATATTGGTATAGTAAATACTTAGTAATGCTTGATTTATTGTAGACAGAGAATGGCATAGTGTATTTTTAAACCATTTAATAAGACGAGATACTACCAAAATTAACGTAATAATTTATTCCATTAAAATATATTAATTTTGATTTGTTATTATCTTTTCTATCTTAAAATTATGTTAATTATAATTGTAGTGACAACGGTTATAATTTTCATAATTAGTGTATCAAATCATTAATGAGAGATGATTATTTTGCTATCTTTTATAAAAAAAAACCCTTACTATATTATAGCTTGCCATATTGTCATTTTAAGTTGACTTATAAAATTAATAAAAGTGCTTGTAATTAATTAAAAAAATATTATAAATCAAATGCTTTAGATAATTATTAATTAGAGTCAAAATTTCATATCAGTTACGAAACATACAAGGGATTCTTAAAGCTACACCATTTTAATTTTATGTTTGAAATTTTAAATTAAAAAAATCACAAAAATATTTCTTTTATTTTAAACTTTGTTTAAAAAGCCACTTGTCTTTTTGAACGTTTATTTTTAACAATCTCCTAAGTTACAAATTTCTCATTTCCCTGTGGATAAAACAACTTTTTTATACTACATACATCCATTATTTAAGAAAAACATTTTACGCAATTCAAACAAAAATTTGGTGTCCTTGCTAAGGAGGTGCTGTCACTTTGTTAAATTGCTAAATTAAGTAAGAAAATAGGTAAGTGATCTATCCCTATCCTTTGCAAATATTATTTTAATTATTTGCATGTTTTAATTAGTGTGTTTATTATTAAAAAAATTAAAAACTTTAAAATTTTAAAATTACAAAAAGGCGGATGCTTTTCACTCACTACTTTCTTCGTTCCGGATAAAGAAAAGCTTAGCATCTTGTCTCTCCTTTTTTTTTGTAAGTTTGTGTAATCGCAAAATTTGTTAAATTTTGTCAAAAAGATCCACCATTGGGACACAATCCCACAACCACAAGGTGAAACCCTTGCCTAAAAAAATTAGAAATTCTAAGTGTATCCAGTGTGACCTCCCAACAATCTGGGAATCTAATTAATTTAGTACTATTCAGCTTGTAAATTTTTCTTCAAAAATTTCAAAAAATAAAAAAATAAAAAATGTTTTGGAAAATTCATCAATATTTTATTGCACGGTTTTCTCAAAAACACTTGGAACCATTTTTAATGCTTAGTGGAATATAAAGATTTGCTAGATAGGTACCCTCGCCATGATTTTTCTTGAGATTATCTTTTAGGAATTTTCTATGATGGGATAAGTCTTGAAACTAGAAATTGGGTAGAAAGAGGAGATGGTACCACCACTTTTTACTAGTTGCAAATTGACGAAGCCTATTATATGCTAGAAGATATGACCGAATATGATTATTGGAGATTGAATAATTCTAGGAACAATTTAATTTGGGAGAACAATTCAAATTTTTCAAAATCTTAGCCTTACACTCAACCTGAAATTTTGGAGTCAAATTTTGAATTACAAGAGACTTGTAGTGACCCAAATAGGGTAAATCTAGAAGAAACCTTAGAAAAATTGAAAGAAACTTTAGAAAAATATATGAAAACCATGAGAGATGTAGACCTAAATAGGTGTGAAAATTCTTTGTGTCAATTAGTGTCAAAGGTAGAACAAAACGAAACCATTCTTGCTAATGATACCTTTGCAAAAAATTGGCACTTATAAGAACCTATTGACCAATTAAGCAACCTTTTGAATTGTTTAAAGAAGTCTCTTTAGGAGAGGAAGAAACAATTGACCTAACCATAAATGAAGAACATTTAGATGCCACCTATTTTGAGGAATGACCATTAGGAGAGGAATGTGAGGAAGAGAAAGAAAACTTAGCTATAGATGAAAAACAATCATTACCGTTAGTCCTAGGTTCTCAACCTCAGTTTCCATAAGAATTCACCAAAGACCATCTTACCAAGGTCCTATATGGCTAACATCTCCTCCACCACCTCTAGCATTGTTTTTATAGACTTACCAAGAATGTAAAATTAGTCCAAGTTTCACAAGTTTAAATGTTCCATATTTTGCCAATCTTCAGGGCATGTTCATACAAGACTCGTATGTGGTGTCTTTTGACACTTACTATGGAAGGAAGCCGTTCTTCGACAATTGTCCACCAAGAGCAGAGTTGGAAGAAAGATTTGTTGATTTTAGAGCATCAAAATGTGGGAAAACTCTTCAAAGTAATATCGTTACTCTCCCTTATTTGTAATATATTTTTGTGTGTTGTTGTGTGCTATTTTGATTTTTTGATTTTTTTAAAAAAATAAAAATTATTGAGATTTATTTTGAAAATTTAAAATGAAGGCTATTAATCAAATTAGTTTAGAATGTCTAAGTTATGGAAAGTTTCTAAAGACAAATTTTAACAAATTTAATTTCATAAACACAATTGGTTTGGATTTTCAAATAAAATTTCAATTAAAAATGTGTGTTTTGATTTTGCATTTTCTTTAAAAAATCTTTGAAATAAATTCCTTAATAATTCATTTAAAATAGCTGATATTAAGAAGGATATCCTCTTGAAACACATTTTGAAGAATTTGAAAAGTAATTTTAATTTTTAAGCAAAAAAATAAAGTCTTAGGAATCTGACTTTAAAAGACTTAGTTTGTAATATATTATTTTAGTTTGCTATAGATCATCTCTGTACCTGTGCTGATTCGGGTAATATTTTTGCTGCTCTCACTATTCTTTTGATATATTGAGGACAATGTACAACTTAAGTTTAGGGAGAGGGTTGTGCTTCAATGTTGTGCTATGCCAAATTTTTTTTCTTCGATTTTTGCCCCTTTTTGTTTTTGCTCTAGATTTTGTGTGTTTTGTAAAAAATTTTAACCTTGTGAGATAAATTTTAAAAATTTTAAAAAACTATTTTGTAAATATTAGTTTTTTAATTATTAATGTGTTATTATTTTGTTTTGATTTTTGAATTTCATATTGATGTAATATCATTTTCTATTCTTTGAATTATTTAACTTTATGGACTCTCAAAACTTCTATTTTATTTAATATTTTTATGTGTTTATTTTTCAATGTTTGTAAGCCATTTTTTTCATACATATACTATAATACTTAATTGTGGTGCTAAGTGAAAGCTACAATATCTAAGCTTTGTTATTTTGTGAAGATGAACAATTAAAGGCAGTAATATTTTAAAAATTATTTATTTATTTTTAAAAAATTATAAAAAGAAAAATAAAAAGAAATAAAAGAAATTGTAAATAAATAAACTTTGTAATTATGTATGTTAATGAATAGAATTGGACACCTAGCACCTTAGGCCAACTGGCCTAAGAGTTACTGACTTAAAGCTCGATAAATGGGTCATGGAAAAAGCTTAAGGGAGCTAAACATTAGACTATCAACAATTGTAAAGTTTGTTTAGTTTATTTCTATTTTATATTCTACTCTTTAATTGTTCTAATTAATAATTTGAAGTCTTGCTGCCACAGGAGTGATTTGAATCAAAATATCATAACAATTTTATTCTTAGTTTTTGATGGAACTTCATAATTATGCATTATCTCTTTATGCACTAAGTCTGGCTTATTTACATTTTGTTAAATAGCATTTAAATTGTTTAAATAAAGGTTTTGTTTTGTTAGTCTATTAAGTTAGGTTAGTCAAATTAGAATTAAATGGTATGCACTATGTGAATATTTAGTAAATCATTTCAAAATTTTATCTCTTTAATTGCTAAGGACTAAATTAATTGGGGGGTATAATGAGACTGTAAAAGTATACATTTTATAAGGATTAAATCATTTATTTATACTTTTATCTCTCATTAAATCCTCTAATTAATAGTATTTTTATGTTAATTAATAAGTATTTTTGTATCTGTAGTGATCGAAAAAATCCAAAAATTAATAAGTATAATTAATTAAGAATTTTTTCATAATTACTCCGTTAAGTACTTGAGAAAATACAGGTTTAAAATTTATTAACATGTAAATTTAAAAGTCGTAATAGCTATAAGACCTTAGAAATAAATAATTATATGAATGCACAACTCTATGTGCTTTATTTTTGAAAAACATAACAAATGTAATGTTATAATAGTGCACTTAAATAATTAAAAATAATTATTTAATATGTTAAACTAAAAGTTTATGATCCATTAATTTCATATATAAGCCATGATAGTAACATTTTTAAAAATCTCAATTAAAATATTTGTATTGAGATTATGTGATGAAAAGTGAAATTTTCAACTTATTATGATTATGCAGATATTCAAATATGATATAAGTTTAGTAAGAGAAATCTCGATCATAGTGGTTAAACAACTCAATACCATAATTAAGAAATAGTGAGTACAAAGTTTATGAAAATAAGATGATCTCGAAATTCAATGAGATCATAGAGTAAGATAAGAATTTTAGAAGTCATAAGGATTATTAGAAATCCAAGAATTTGCAATATCGTATATGTGTACAGTAAATCACTTACGAGTGTAAATAATTGTGTAAAATTTATAATAATAAATTATTATTATTATAAAAATGTTAATAGAATTCACAAACATTGCACGAACCTTTAAGGCAAATACAAAATGACAAACGAAAAAATTTTAATCCATAAAATGATTACGGAAAGTTTAAAGAGCATCCATAAATTAGATGTGGAGTCATAAATGACTTTTCACGATAAATAGTTTGGGTTATACCTGTCAAACACATAACTACGCTAAGTATAGATTTTGGATTAAACTGATTTGTAGATAGTCAATTTAACTTACGAAATTTTTTATAAATTACAATTATTATTTTGATGATAAAATTGAAAGCTTATAATGTGGAAAATTTTAAATGAAAAATATATGTTTTAAGTAACATTATAAAATTGTAAAATTTGCAAAAAATTATTTTTATGAAAGCTCTAAGTACATAATATTATTTTAAGAAAAATAAGTAAATGTAGTGTATATAGCTAATCACCAATTTTGAAGAGAATGTGTCAAAGTTTATTATTTTAGAATAAAATAATGAAATCCATATGGCATGGATAAATTTGTGAAAATGATTTTATGTTAGTACAGAGATATTAATAAGTATACAATATAGCAAGAAATTTAGATTTTTACTGACTTATTTTCAAAAAGACAAAGAATGCTATAGTTTTAAAAATATAGCTATGTGTATGGAAATTTCGAGTTTACATATCAAATTTGATTAAACAAGCCATGACACAGTATAGACTTCAATGACCATCAATAATGTCAATAAATACATGAAAAATGTAGCAAAAAAGGGGAAAAAATTTATACCAATCAAAATCAACTTCCACTCACTCTCTATTTTCTCTCTTTACTCTCTCTCTCTCCTCAAACTTAGTCCAAGAATCTAGCCTCCATTTTCGACACCTCCCACACCATCGCAAAGATCTTGTCGAGCTGATTCAACGATATGCCATGCCGGCCACGACTCTATCAGATGTAACAATGGTTGTTTTCTTTAAGTAATGCTATATAACGTTTGACGAATTTATGCACCACATGAACGAAATTATGACTTAGATGCATATTTCATGTGAAAAATTATAGTACGATATTTGTGATTATGAATTTGCTATAAGCTGACAACTTTATTTGCAGTGGATAGACTAAGGAATTTCAATGACGTAAAATGCCTAATGAATGATTATGACGATTTCTAGTTTGAAAAATGTTCTGTTTTGGTGGTTTACTTAGATTCTTATCTGTTTGCACGTGATATTTCAGTCTTTTGAATTTTTAGGAGATTTCATTTTAATCTTTAGAAGTTATTTGACCTTAGAAATCATTTTTTTGCTCAAGTTTGGAAAAGTTTCAACATTTTTGGATTTTTTTGAAAAAAAATTCCAAAATGATATGTCATTTTTGGGAGGCAGAAATGTAAACAAAAAAAAAACAAAAACAAAATAACACATCATTTGGACTGTTTTCTTCCTACATCCAGAGTTGCAGCAATGAGCCATTTGATTCCAAAAATCCGTTGTAATTATTTCTCTTTAATTCTCCATGTTAAAAGTTATCAAATACCCTATTTAAACTCATCTAGAAACTTGCTTATAGCATAACATAAGATTTAAAAAAAAAAAAAAAGAACGTGGTGCAAGAACATACACTAACCAACTGACAGTTCCCCATCATGCATGCTCCTCTCCAGCACCATTATTGTTAACCTCATTCTTTTTACAGCAAGGACATGTGCAAACCCATAACATATTATCTACAAATAACACACGAGAATAGAATTTCTCTCCCACGTTCTTGTCCCTAATAAACACCCCTACCGCCTCACATTTTCATCAATACCTCATGCTATTTCCTTGGTTGCATTATCTCTTTCAGCAAAGCCACATTATAGACCACAACCCACTTTGCTCCAACATTATTCTCTCCTCATCTCTCCCTCTCCTTTCCTCTCATTTCTCATGACCAACCTGAGACACACACGGGCATACCCCTGACCAAGTCATGCCACTCTTTGCACGCCCCTAAACCTTCACTATCAACAGTCCCATTAACCTCTAAGTTAAGCACAAAGCATTCTTTCAAAATTTGAAGCTAAATGAACGATTTACGATGTGTTTCGTTGAAAACGTTGTCGGGCCGAAACAGAGTTTTTGACCACGTTTTAAGGTCGGTTTTCTACCTATTTTTATACCAACTTTTTACTATGATATTATAGTGTTTGTGGGAATGATTATATATGATTTTATGTTTGATTTTGTTTAAGAAACAAATTTTTTATGAATAATTATTTTTAATCGTGTATTTAAGAGAAAACCCATATTTCAAGATTTTTTGGGAAAAATTGACATGAGATTTTAACAAAATTTCTTTTGGGAATTGTATATCTATATGTTAGGCATCTCCCATAAAAATTTCATATTCATATAAGCTATTTTTGATTTGTTTGAGAATTTATACTAAAAGTTGTTCTTATAGTCTTTAAACTGCATTTAAATGTGATGATTTGTTTGATGATATTATAGTATGTGTTTAGTGCTAAAAAAATTTGTGAATGCTCATTTATATATCTCGTTTATGCCTAAAAATTTTCAGCTACATGTGTATGTGGGAATTAGAAAAATAAATCGTAGAATAAACACTACTCATTGTTTCGGTAATTTTTCTACAACATTTTTGTAAAAGTTAGCATGGTTCAAAAATACTTAGAATGATTCAAACATAATGAAAATTTTTTTGGAAATATGTTGGGATGTTAAAAATACCACAAAAATTTTAGATCAATTGGAATTTTGTAGGATTTTATAAAATTCGTTGATTGTTGACTGCTAGGAGGTTGTTCATAGTGGTAGATTGTTGCTGTGAATTCTAAATTGTAAGAAAAACATTTATGCTCTCTCAAACTTGATGAAAATTTTTTTGGAACTATGTTGGGATGTCTATTATATCATGTAAAAATTTCAAAGCCGTTGGAATTATGATGATTTTTCTAAAATTCATTGATTGTCACTGCCTGAACCAAAATTTCAGCAACAAAGTCATGATTTGTAAAAAATCAAATAATGGCGAATATGTGACAAAAATTTATAGTCATTTGAAATTTTGTGTGATTTTTAAAAATTCATGGAATGATGGCTATCTAGGTTACTCATCCAGAAACTGAGTTGTGTCTTGAAAACTATGAAAATGGCACTTAGACTAATCCAAATGTTATGAAATTTATTTTTGTGATATATGTACATGTTAGGAATGTTGCATAAAAATTTCAAAGTTATTGGAATTTTCTATGATTTCATAAAAATCGTAGAGTGTTGGCTACTGAGTTAAGATTATGCACCTGTTTTAATTGTAATAATAGGATAAGTTAGTTTAAATGATCAAGTATGGAATTGCTTGTTGTAATGATATTGAATGTGATGTTTTGAGTATGTTCTTATACCGAGAATATTTTTTTTGTTACCATGTTATAATATTAAAGACGTTTGAGGCACTTAAGTCAATGGAAATAGAAAGGAAACCATCCACTAGCAAGAGGTTAAGTAAGAATTTTTACAACTCCAGTAAGTATATTTTCACCTGCAATATGATTAAGAATTACGAAAAGTTTGGAGAAATGATATGTTTTATTATGTTATTAATTTTTATGCATTTCTCATTCAAAAGACTCCTTTTACCATAGTTATGAAGAATGTCTTTTACGGATGTTTTCATCATTATTTCATGATGCACATGACATTTTTACAAAAATATATGTATATATATGTATCACATAATTAAGGCATTGCACACCCAATAATGACGACGATGATGATAATGATGTTTGTACCGTAAGGTGGACTTGTCATGTTTGGTTTGGGATTAGCTACCCCTTTCCTCTCATGACAACGTGCCCTAATGATGTTAATGGTGCAACACCGGGGCCCTAAAGAATAGAATGAATGTTTTTAATATGGAAAAAGGAAAAAGGAAAGATTTGTTCTTACAAAGTGTGCTATATGCACTATGTTGACTGTATCAATGATGAAATAATTCATGTTATAGTTAAAGTTTTTACAATGTTTTGTGAGATTACATCATGTACTTACCAAGCTTAATGCTTACATAAGTTCATTATGTTGTAGATAAGGGTAAGGCTTTAGCTATGGATGGAGGATGGAAAGGCAGATGTGTGGCAAGGATGGTGGTGTTGGATCACAACGTCACGACATGAAATAAAATTTTAATATTGCTATGTTTAAATTTAATTCCACACGTTATGAAATATTTTTATGGACTTTGGTTTGTAATAATTTATGGATTGTAGTTTACCTTAATATTTTATATTTATTATGAAATAACTATTTCCACAGGTAGTCGGTTAGCCAAATACCTTGTGTATTTTTTTGGGCTAACCGAGGAGGAAAATAGTTTAAGGTAAGTAAGTATCGCTTTTATTTGAAAGATACGATCCTGAATAGTATTAGTAATTCATACTCAGAAATAATTCAATTGTTTAATAAAATAATTCATAATTTTAAATCCATATGTCCACATGGTAATGTTAAATAAAATATATATATATATATATAAATTTACACCAAAATTTCTAGGATAATAATTAGAAAATATTTACAAGTTTAGGTCTTCTCATCAAATAAATAAGAGATAACGATGTAAGTTAACGGTTCCTATGACATCCATAAGGGGGCGTTACACCAGAGCAGCCTGTATGCACCAGTTGAAGCCGCAGAAACAAGTTATTTTTCTAACATGATTCCTTTGCCGTCCAACCACCATTCGACACGATCTTGATGTCTACAAAATCATAGTGAAGAGATGAAGAGAATGGAATTGATTTTATGTGTCGATTCTTGTCAATAAAGCCTCGTCGGAGCCACCTGTTTTCTTCACCATGCCACCATTTGATGCCGTCATTGACGATGGCGTTGAGATGCACCACCAACTCCATTCAGTTTAGACGACTATGGGGAGCAAAACTCATTGCCCAATTAGACTCAGAAGGGTAAATTTAGTGGGAGGTATGCCCGAGCTTGGTCATCAACAAAGTCTGGTCAACGGTGACCTTGGGTTTTGGTGATCCCATCCTCCGATCGACAATCTGAGACCACCTCCCAACTTGTTTCAACATTCCAAATATGATGGTGCCCTCCATTTGAGCCAATTTCACTCCATTAAAAGTCGTCTAGTACCAGCTGCATGTGGATAAGGTGACTCAGACTGTAGTAACGGAGTATAGAATGGCGTTTCTAGCAATTATAAATCTCCATGGAGCATTCCTAGCTATCCATGGTTGCTCAAGGACCACTATTGAGGATGCTTCACAAACTGTAAATACAGTGAGATATAACTGGACCCGCTTAGCTTAGAGTCTAGGTTAGTTGGAATCTTGTCTATAGTATGAATAGTTTTAAAATAAATTGTTTTAAATGTTTTCATAAAATTTATAAAAATGCGTGATCAGTGATTTGTTACATTGTTTATGTTATGATATACTACCGGTAAATTTTTGTATTTATATAGAAATATAATATTTATAGTTATTATGATATTTTCCAAGTTTGTTAAGGTTACCAATAATTTTTTATATTTATATAAAAATATGGTGTTTACATGTTAATATAATTTTTTCGGGCCGCCAGCAACAACCCCAGTCACCGATGACATTGTCGATTAATTTTTCATTATTTGAAAATATAGTATTAATATGTACATACAGTATTTCCTGACAACTGTTGATGCCAACAAGGGAAGAGGGTGAGAAATTGGGAGGAGAAAGAGATAAAGAGTATTTTAGGGTTTTTATTCTCAATTTCTCAGGAGATATATCTTAATTTCTCATGATAACTTATTTATCAGACATTTTGAAAACATTATGACGTTATTTACAAATTCCAAACCTAAATCTACTATTTTGCTCTTTCTTCCTTGCTAGTTCTATGAATATATGTGTGTGTGTGTGTAATAGGAAGAAAGAGCGACTAGAGTTTCTTCTTCTGTTAAGCAAACAATCTCAATAGTCGATCTACTTGTTGCATTGATCTTGGTCCGTGATAATGTTATTTTTCAAAGATCAACCAACATCATTTTATTGATATTGTCATTTTTTCCACCACACTTGAAGCGCAAGTTACTACTTATTGCTGCTAGCAACTATCAGAATACCCCACATCACAAGTGTAATTACAACGTGTTTAGCATAAAAAGTATAATTACAAGGAATTTTTTAATGATTATAACAACAAAGGCATAGTTCAATAAAAATAATTTCTGCATTCCTACACATTTGGATTAGAAGACATAAGAACTGTATGTTGGCATGTTGTGTTGTCTGGTGCCCATAAATGCACAGACTCACCCATTGTTTGACTCTCTTATGAGCTAGTGAGACTATTCCACTAAAGATTGGTTTACTTACCAATTTACTGAATGATTTAAGAAGTTAAGACTGACGGTTCGGTGATCGGGTGAGGATAGACGACAACTACAAGTTCTATTGTGCTTGCTTGTTTAGGGTAAGGGGCTACTCATTCCCATTACAGTCAATCAGTCATCCCAAGAAAAGTCCTATACATAGCTAAACACCGGGCTGGTTTGGTTCCTAATACGCGAAGGATTGAAACTATATTTATTAAATTCTTTCAATCTAGAATATATTGCTCTAGCCTAGCTAGAGGAACAGAAACACAAGGAGACATGACAACGAGGATCGCCGACGGAACGAAATCGAATGCCATTAAGCAATTTAAGGATTCCAATTTCACAATGTGAAGAGCTTGAAAACTCCCTTTTTTCTTTTTTATTAAGGAGTTATGTGCGCGCTGCGCCCCTTTGGTTGGAGCGCTTTGCTTGACCTGATCGTTGTGCCAAAGGCTGGTGGTGCCTTGAGCTGCTCTGAGTTCCGTTTGCCGGGCCCTTGACGGTAGGCTATACAGCAGGCTAGAGACTTATGCTGTGCGCTGCCAACAACTGCGATTAATTCTTGGCTTCCGCTAGTAGGGCTAAACAACTGGACCATTGAGTAACCTCTCTGTAAGACTACTGAACGACTAGTCCGTGGGGCTAGACCATTGTTCCACGGGGATTCTTACTCCACTGCGGATACTGACCTTCTTTCTTTGAGGAGCACAATCAACAGCACTTCCAACGCCTTCATCGGAGAAAAAGCGGGCAAGGGAAGTCGCCGGGTAGTACTCTAGGGTAATTTTTTTCCCCCTTACCCAACTGTGGGAGAAGAAGGATTTTGGAAGCAGTCCCCTCCTACGGTTTGATGATTGCTTTAATCAAGAATGGGTTATGCATTCAATCATCGTGCCCTTCTACGAACGAGGGAACCGATTAATTATATGGCCACCGCTACGAGTCCGGTAAAGACATAAAAAAATAACCCACAAATGGTGTCGAAATGGCGATTGAAGCGTCGGAAATAGCCAATGCGCTCATATCTTAATATGTACGAAACTCACTACCATCACTTTTTCGATAACAAAGCCTTCAACTAAAGGATTAAGTCGAAATGAGTGATTCATGCCGCTGGCTGCCCACCTCTTTCTTTCGAGCCTAGGCTTTTGATAACAAGAATAAAGTAGCAATTCAGTTTCAAATTATTTGAGCTTGGAAGCAACCTACTATCGATAGGCAAGAACAGACTGTTATTGGTTGCTTTGCCCATCTATTCTATTATGGCCGACTTGGAGACATCAAAATAAAACCCTCATATCTATCCAAGTACGATCATAGCTTCATTCAATTGTTGAATCATAGGGATAAGCATTAGCAATAAGGTCAATCACCACACCACCTCTATCATACATATAACATTACATGACGCAAGATTGCATGGTCAACACCCATCTAAAGCACTTACATTCTCGCTTGCAGCAAATACAACCACAACTAAACTTGCACAATATTCAACAATGAAAACCACTGGTAGTCCCAACGTAACAACATCCTTCTACAATAGTTTTAGTAGTACTAAACAAGAAAGTTATCTAATCATTTGAAACTGAATTGATACTTAATCCTTTTATAATAGTTTTAGCAATCAAAATAGTTACAAATGTCACTTTCTTTATTTATTAACAATATTACAATGTCATAACTTATAAGGCACCAACCCCAACAAATTCTTAGGTATTATGAATTGATTTAATTCATTCTTTCAAATCTCATCATGTTTAAAACGCTAGTTCATGATCAAATAATATTCTATATGTTATTGTTTTGGAATTTAAATGCTTGAAACTTAAGGTTTGAAATGCCAATTAACGATTTTGCGGATTCCACAATAGAATTTGGTGGGTTCTAGTGAGTTCCTAGACAAAATTTGGTGGTTTTGACAATTTTTTGGACGGAAATCTATTGGGTTATTTTGAGTTCCTAAACAAAAAACCTAGTGGATTCTATGATGGAACCTAGCGGGTTCCCTCATAAGAGATTGAGAAGGAAGGGTAACTTAGACTTTTAATAAATCACTAATTTCTAATAAAGGGGCAGATTTAATAAGTGGTTTGTTGGAGGGTATTTTTAATAAGTTAGGGTATTTAGAGGGCATTTTTGTAAGTTGCGCTTTAAACTATTGATTTAGACCTAGTTTCCCAAGTACCTTACTTATATATGTTTAAGTCCACTTATTAACTTATTTTTCTTAATGTGTAGCATCAAATACTTTTTAAAAATTTATTCTTATCGCGGTTTTTTTATTTTATCAAGTGTGAACTCCGAGTTTTGTTCTTTTTTTTTTTCTATTTTAGTAACTTCTTTCTTCATAATCAACACTTACTAAAAAATTTCTCAAATGTGGGATTAGCCAAACATTTTTATTTTTGTCGCTAAATTCTCCCTCAACTATGACCCTCATAAATGTTTTACCTGATTATTTCTGTCAAGTAATTTTGTTCTCATCTATATTTTAACCTAAATATTTTTCTCATGCAACCCATTTAAATGCTTTTTTATATGCCATATAAATTATTTGCAATCAAATTTTATTATTGACTTTTTTTATTTGAAACGCCACTTCTTCTTCTTTTTTTTACTTCTTGGTTTTTGTTCATTTTTTCCTATTTTTGTCCTTTTTTGTCCTCTTCCCTTTATATATATATCAGCATATATTGAAGGAAAAAGAAGTTAAGCAAGCCTAATTAAATGGAAAACTAATTAAGGGTATACATAAGAAGGGAAAATATGTTTAAATAAGAACATAATAAAAATATTTTTTCAGCATACTTAGTAAAATAAAATGTTTGTGAAGAAGAATTTCGATATATCCTTTTCTTCTAAAAATGGTAAAAGGAAAAAAAAAGACCTTAAAAATAGGTTAAACAACATTATTAAGCAATAAATTGCTTATTTGCTTATAGCAAAACAAAGGCAATCAGATAATTAATGCTGATCTGTTTTATAATGTGGTAAGAGCTCCAAAAACGCAAAAGGATGCCCCAAAAAACTACATTAAAAGGGGAATGAAAAGTGGTGACATGTGTTTTAGGGTTTTTTTTTTCTTTTGCACTGTTACTCTTTGTATTTACACAATTTGCAATTGTCCTCTAAACTTTTAAGTTTGGCAATTTGGATCGTAAACTTACAAATTTATAACAAAACAACCCTTTTCTGGGCATGGTAATTTTTTTTATTAAAATTGCGGTGTAATATGTACATGCATCACTGATTCACAACATGAAAGGTCATTCTAACCTTTTTTGGTTACGACTTCTTAAATCTAAAGGTGAGAGAAGAAGAAATACACATAGAGATAAAGAAAGGATTTACCTCATACAACTAGATATTTTATTGTGAAATTTTATAGGTCGCTTTGGAACATAATTAAAACTAGGAAAATGTTGTTCTAGCTAACTTTTGTTATAATGTTTTGTCTTACAAAATTAAATTAAAAAGTTGATTGAAACTACAATTTATAACTCCAACTATATTTCCAAATGACATGTCAATATTGTCCTTGCTTGATAAGAACACGCCAACTTCCTACAAAAATAAACATGTGAAAATCATAAAACAAAGAATGAATTTTCTTATGTGTTTTATTATAACTTAAAACTAAAACTAAAGTTTAGTTTTTCTTTTTTTTTTTTTCTTTTCTTTCTTTATTCTTGCCTTTTTCCCCTTCTCTAGCAGGGTGCCTGTTGAGGGTGAGCTCGGCGCCACTGCCGAGGAGGTAAGCTTCGGTGGTCGGTTAAATAGCCCGATAGAGCTTCCAAGGAGCAAACTACTGACCCCGACGGCAACGTGCGCTTCGTCCGAGGTGCTTCTCAAGGCCCCCGAGGATGCATCCTGGCAGACTACAACCTCAGGCTATGCACTAGCTCGAGTAGGATTAATTTCACTCATAAGCAGAATGCTACTTGCCACATAGGTCAACAAACGGCAAATAACTCACCGTTCGATGGGAGTAGATCCATCGACGGGGGACGTGACATTTGTCACCTACCGCCTCTCACACATTGATGTGACACCCGGGTTGTGGGCAAAACCCACCTAACATCCGGTCCAAGTGTTGGCCTATAAATAGGATGCATTTATTGCATTCTAGAGAGAGACTCCTCACCTAACAAGCTCTTGTCCTCTGCCGAGTAACCCCTACCTTAAGCATCAGAGAGCCCTTGTCCAATGGCTTGACACCTTTTTCTCTCACCTCTGAAGCGTCCCTCCTCTTGTTGCAGGTACGCTTGACCAGGCAGAGGCGAGCTGGGAAGAGCTAGACCGTGTGCTACCACACGTGGTGTTGATCCAATGTCGGACCATGGTAAGCATCAATATTTTGGCGCTAGAAGGAGGGCACCTACGCCTTTACTCAGACACCAGCCGCCTTACCCCCGAGAACCGAGATAGTGACTCGAGGGAATGCCAGAGACGATGCTGCCCAACAAGAGGGGTTGGGAGATGCAAGATATCGGCAACTGAATATAGGTAAGCTTAGGGGTCATCCCCAGGCCACAAGGTCCTAGTCCGAGGGGCAAGGAAGCACGGCTAGGGCTGAACAAGTAGAAGACCCAGTCGCTCAAGATCCGATCCGAGAGCTTACGAATGTAGTTTAGATTCTAACTCAGCAGCTCGCATAGCAGGCTCAATGTCAGGCTGCACCGGCTCTCCCACCTCCAGCCTTGGCTGACTAGGCTAGAGGTCGGGTAGGACGGGATGCAGACGACCATAGAGAAGCTGATACCGAGGGCTCGAGAGGCTCCACACGTGGCGCCTTGGCCAATAACAGATTGGTCCAAGAAGGCCATCTCAGCCCTCAAGCAGCACGGGTTCTGTCACCACAAGACTCTCGAGATTCGGTATTTGACTGGCTAGGACGCTAGGGAGAAGTGCGTCAAAATTGCTAGCTTGGGGTCACCGTGGAGGGTGAAGTACCCTATAGGGTCGAACTTCCCAAAGACATGAATAGTCACCAGTTCCAGACACTACAGCACCAAATCGATGAAATCTAAAACAACCGCTTCAGCCTGGACAAGGTAGGAGCTCTAGAACCGCCGTTCCTGTACATCATAATGCGAGCCCCCATGCCGCCTAAATTCAAGGTTCCACAAATCAAGGCTTATGATAGGACCACAGACGTGGATGAGCATGTTGAAAATTTCGAGGACACATGCTCCTCTAGAATGCCAGCGACGCGGCAATGTGCAAAGCCTTTTCGCTGACCCTGACTGGACCTGCTCGACAATGGTTCTGAAGACTTGAACCATCCTCTATCCTTTCTTTTCGACAGCTTGCCAATGCTTTCTCGAAAGCCTTTTCAATGATAAAAACACGGAGAAAAGAGATTACATATTTGTATGTCGTCAAGCAAGGGGATGGCAACATCTGAGACTATATCAATCGGTTTACCCAGGCAGCACTAGAGGTCAGACACGTCGAAGATGAGAACCCCAAGCATATCTTTGTAGGGGGCCTTTGAGATGAAAAACTGACCTGGTCATTGCCTTCGAACAACCAAGCATGTTTCATAGATGCTTGGCTACGCCTAGAGGTATGTTGATGCTGTGGAATACATGAAAAGCCACAAAAAGGAGGTTCACCCCAGTAGGAGCAAGAAGGACAAGAAGCAGAAGAAGGCGTCAGAGCAAAACAATGCCGAGCAGAATAAGAAATAAAAGAAAGAAAAGAAACCCGAGAAGCCAAAGATGCCGGCCGGTAAGTTCCAAAGCTACATACCATTAGTGGCGACCATCAATGAGGTGTTCACCCAAGTAAATGGCCAAAACCTGCTGGTACCACCACCCAAGCTTACGGGCAGCAAGGTGAAGCAAGATCAAGCGAAGTACTGCGAGTTCCACAAAGATGTGGGGCACAACACCCGTGAATGCATCCAGCTAAAGGACCAGATTGAAAGGTTGGTCTGGAAAGGACATCTATGAGAATTCATCGAGCAAGTCATAACCCCGGGCTCCACCTCGGGAAGGAACGATCCGCTTAGCCGAGACGTATCGAACCGCTCACGAACAGATGCTGGGAACACCTTGAAACCCCCGAACATCGTTCACACGATCTTCGACGGGCTTGACACCGAGGACACGTCGAGTGGGCGACGGTCGTATGTCAGAGAAGCTCGGTCGATCGAGCGAGGCCAGTTTATAAACATGTCCGAGCATGTTAACAAAATATGCCGCCAACAAGAGGTTCCAATCACATTCACCGAGGAAGAAGCAGACAAGATGATCCATCAGCACAACGACGCCCTTGTATGCGAATTGCAAATCACCAACAACATAGTGCGGCGAGTGTTGCTTGACAACAGCAACTCGGCCTATATCCTTTTCAAGCAAGCTTTTGACAAGCTAAGGATCAGCAATGCCACCTTGGTTCTGGTCCAGACCCTGCTCTATGGCTTCACGGGAGAATGTGTCCAAGTAGTGGGAAAGGTCAGCCTATTTGTAACTTTTGGAGAAAGAGCTGCTCGGATCACTCGGATCGTCGACTTTTTAGTCGTCGACAAGCCCTCTTAGTACAACATCATCATCGGCTGCCTAACGCTAAATGCATTGAAGGCCGTGGTCTCCACGTATCATCTAGCCATGAAATTTCCAATAGAGGATAGAGTCGGAGTAATTCGCTCATCCTAGAAGGATTCCCGAGCTTGTTATGCCAATGCCGTAAGAGCTACGACAGCTCAGCATCTAATTGTCTCGGCTATCTATGCAGTCGACTAGGCAAATCTACCTGCCGACCTTGCGCCCAACATGTTGTTCGATCTCGACCCCAGACTACCCGTGGAAGAGGTAAGAGCTGTTGGAAAAAAATAGTATGCAGCGGAATTTTAAAAATTTTACATCAGAGTAATTTCTAAAACACAAGTTTGACATGCTATATGCATAAATTAACTAGATCTTACTAACCTTTGTGTGTCGAAGAACTCTCGCAAAATGCGAAGAAAAGTAACGTTCCAGAAGAGCCTCAACCAACTGGTCTTCTTTGCTATTCTCTATCCACGACCGGAGTGAGTGTGGGCTCACACGTACAGCTCTTCCACTAGGTGACTCTCCTTCCAACTAATCGAGAGAACCCAAAGCAAGTGTTCATGATTTATGAACAAAAGCTCTCAGGGAGTTTTTAGATTCTCACTTGCGGAGTATCACTCTTAATCTCTCAATTGATCTAAATAACTCGTGAGGCTTCCTCTTTATTTATAGAGGTTGGGTCTAGGGTCAGTCCTCATCAGATAAGGTCTCAAAAATTCAAATTAGAATCAAATTTGGATCAATATATGATGGAATCCGCGCGAAAACGTGTGATTTTTTTTTTCCGCGCATAGGCAGGCTGATCTGTCTAATAGGCAGGCCAAGCTTGCCCCATCGGCAGGCCGAACTTAAGGATCGGCATGCCGAACTATCGATAAAAAATCTCAACGAATCTTTTATTTTCCACCTGAGATTCTATAGGATAAAGTCTCAGTTTTAATTCAAATAACCTAATAGAGAAGTTATATAATCAAAACAACTTTATCTAGATAATCTCTAAGAAAATAAATGATTTTTCAATAATTTTACAAGTATATCTTGATCTAATTTATCCAAAATCAAATCAATCGATAAACAGACAAGAATTATCTGATCCTTATAATTCAACAAGTTTATCTTGAATTAATTTTTATCACAAAATTAATTCAACCGATAAACAAACATGAATTATTTGATTCTTCCAAATTTCAACCAATCTAATAAGTCCGACATAAGTTACCAATTATTGAAAAAGCACGTCGTATCGTTTGAGGATGTTGTGAGCTAGCAAAGGGGACCAAATGGACCTATATAGTTCAAGCTCTCGATAATTATGAAACCCAATATCGTAGATATACATTTCATAATTATCAACTCCAACGCTACTCCACTAAAAGCTTAGAGCTGTACTCTCAAACTACATAGAATTACAAAGCCCGAATAGCTAAGTCTCCATGACATATCATAGTGCATCGTATCCCTATAGAATAATCCATAATAGGCTTAAGGACAAGTTCTGTCTTACCTTCATGATTATTTTTATCTTATGTTCCATTATCTCACCATCGAAAAACTTACTATTCAAAGACAGTATCCCATTTGGTTACACCTATGTATCCAAATGGTCGAGCGCTCTAGTTTTCTAATTGTAGGATAACACATATAAGAGGATATCATTACTCCTAAAGAGGAACTATGGATTCCATATCTATGAATAATAGGTCTATGCTATCAAGAGTCATGCCTCCAACGTACCGACATGCATACCACTATTAAGATGTGGGTGTCACCCTTTGGTACATCAAAAGACACAAGCCAAGACAACGGGCCCACTATTCGTCTCAGGATTAAGATACAACACAAATGATTGTCTAAAGTGAATCGATTTGCCAAGACATAATTATTAATCAAAATCAATTCACTTTATGTCCCGATCCAACATATTGTCACCTATAACAACGTGCCAATGTTTCTATTCATGGAGTCCACCTCCGATGGTCAAGACAAACCATCTCCCAATTGGGATATAGACAACATAACAATCTTTACATGAATAAAGAGCCCAACTTTATTCCCTCGATTGTGGATCTTATGTTTTAGACCATCACCTTAAGAATCGTGTCTTCTGCATAATTTGTCCATCATATGCCCAATTCTTAAAGGTTTAGACCAACTGTCTCAGACTTTTGTTTGCTTAACATACATTCAACAATATGAACGTAAAGAGGACACGATTTGGTATATTAATAATGAATAAATTCTTTATTGATAAAAATGTCTCCAAAAACTTATTACATTTTTACTCCTTAGGGCATTCATGTCTAACAAGAGCCACCCTAGTGGAAGACTTGGTGCCATTCCCTTTAGACCCTACAAGGCTTGAACGCACCGTCCAACTCAGATCCCAGCTGAGACCTAAGATCCGGGCAGACCTGGAGGGGCTTCTTACTGAATATCAGGACGTGTTCGCGTGGTCCCATGAAGACATGCCTGGCATCGACTCGAGCGTGATCTATCATTGGCTCAATGTCCAACCTGACCATAGGCCAGTGATACAGAAGACGAGAACTTTCAACCTAGAAAGGTACACAGCTAGGAACGAAGAAGTCCAAAGCTCCTCAAGGCGGGTTTCATTAGAGAGGTCAAATATCCAGAGTGGTTAGCAAATGTCGTCCTCGTCAAAAAGGCAAACGGAAAATGGTGGGTCTGCATTGATTACACTGACTTGAACAAGGCTTGCCCAAAAGATTGCTTTTCGCTTCCCTGGATAGACCGGCTCATCGATGCCACTACCGACCACAAGCTTCTAAGCTTTATGGACGCCTATTCCGAGTACAATCAAATAAGGATGGCCGAGGAGGATCAGGCTAAGACAGCTTTTGTTACCAACCAGGGGTTATTCTGCTATGTTACCAAAAGCCTGTCTATTATACTAGCCACGCGTTCTAGGGTGCCGAGAAACGGTATCCACCCGTCGAGAAGTTAGCCTTAGCCTTAATCACTTCAGCTCGCAAGTTACGACCATACTTTCAAGGCCACACAATCAAGGTCCCGACCAAGTTCCCTCTCTGGCAAGTTCTTTAGAGCCTAGAGATATCGGGCCAGATGGCCAAGTGGTCGGTAGAACTCGGTCAGTACGACATTCATTTTGTGTTGAGGACGGCCATCAAAGCCCAAGCTCTTGTAGACTTCATTGCTGAATTCACAGATGCCAAACAAGCCACCCTGTTGGCCGAGAAGGCACCTGTAGAAGTGCTAGACGCCCCCAGCTGCAGCAAAGATTACACCACCTCGGTGCCAAAATGGAGACTTTATGTCGACGGATCTTCCTGTGTAGAAGGATCGGGTGCTGGGCTGATACAAAGAAGCCTGGACGGATACAAAGTGATATACGCGCTCTGATTCTACTTAAAGGCCTCGAACAACGAGGTAGAGTACGATGAGCTACTGGTCGAACTTCACATCGCAAGAGATCTTGGGGTCAACCATATAATCATCCACAGCGACTCTATGCTTGTCGTTCAGCAAGTCACCGGAGGATTCCAAGCCCGTGCAGACTCAATGGCTGCATATTTACAAGAAGTGAAACAACTGCTCGGGCAATTTAAATCTTACTCTTTCAAGCAGATCCCCGGGTCGGAGAACTCAGAGGCCGATGCCCTTGCTCTATTAGCTTCGGGCCTCGACGATAGCGACCTTACCTGGGTCCCCATCAAGACTGGCCTAGCCAAGCATCCACAAGGAAGTCGCAAATGTAGCCGAGGATCATGAGACCACATGGATCAACCCGATCATCTGATACCTAACTGCAGCCGAATTGCCCGACGACCTAGAAGAGGCACGTCGGATACGCAGAAGCTCGGCTCGGTATTCATTGATCGGCGAAAGGTTATATCGATGATACTATACCACGCAGTATTTAAAGTGCATGGACCCCAAAGAAGCCGAATACCTAATGAAGGAGATCCATGAATGTCTATGTGGCAACCATTCTGAGGGAAGATCGTTGGCCCAAAAGTGTCTTCAGCAAGGCTACTACTGGCCGACCATGGAGCAAGATTGCAAGGATTTTTTGCAAAAATGCCTCAAATGTCAGCAATTCGTCAAAATGCCTGGCTATCATGCCGAGCCTTTCACTCCAGTGACCTCGGCTTGGCCATTTGCGAAGTGGGCTATCAATTTGATCAGATCCCTTCCCCCGGCCTTATCACAATTCAAATACTACATCGTGGCTATTGACTACCTCACAAAATAGGTCAAGATTGAACCATGTGCCAACATAACCGAAGCCAAATGCATCAACTTTGTATAGAAGAACATCATTTGCCAGTTTAGAATCCCACACACGATCATGATTGATAATGCCAAACAGTTTGAATCCTCTGGTCTCCTCCACCTATGTGAACAGCTCGGCATCAAGAAAGTTTTCTCCTCACTGACCTACCCTAGAGCAACGGCCAAGTGGAGGCAGTAAACAAAACAATCAAGGACAACATGAAGAAAAAGCTCGAGAGCCTTAAGGGCGCATGGATCGACGAGCTCCCACAAGTGCTCTAGGCTTATCGTACAACTACCCAAACGACTACTGGGAAAACCCCGTTCTCCCTTGTGTACGGAGCAGAGGCTGTCATCCCGGCTGAGGTGGGGCTACCTAGCTTCAGAATTGAACATTACGAGGAGGTTTAGAATGCTGAGATGATGATGTCCTAGCTTGACCTACTAAAAGAAAAAAGAAATTGGGCAGCGATCCGTAATGCAGCCCGAAATTAGGTAATAGCTTGGTATTACAACAAGCGGGTTCAACCGAGAAGCTTTAAAATTGAGGATTTGGTACTAAAGAAGGTCATGGTTTAGCAGCCCTGCCTGGGGTCCTTTGGTCTAAAGTGGGATGGGCCGTATAAGTTCATCGACATTGTTCGACTGGGCATGTACAAATTAACTAACATAGAGAGAAATCAGCTCGGTCATCCTTGGAACACCGAGCTCTTAAAAAGATTCTTTTGTAAACATCAAAGCCAGAAACTTTTTTTGACCTCTGGCCAAGATTGTTTTGTAACTAGGCCTAACGAATAGGGCTGGAATGTAAACAATACACGTCAATGAAATGTAAATTTCCTACACCATTCCATTGAACAATGTGTTTGAGGGAAATAAACAAGACACGAAAAGGGATACCATAACTCCAGCCCGGAGGACCAGACGACAACTCCCGACGAAGGAGAGTCATCCTAATTAACTGGACTAGGGGGCTGGTTGACACCTCACCAATTCTAAGTCTATTGCCGTACAGACCACCTAGTGAGTCGCTCGGTACACCCACGTGCCCAATGAGTTCTAGACTTGCAAAGTTTCCTCAAACTTAAATAAGTCTAGGGGGCAATAGGGTAAGGGTATTTATGCGCCGTTGTGCTCTGCCTGACTGAGAAAACAGGGACACCGTCCTGCTTGGATTAACTAAGTAAACAGGGATACCATCCCTATCCCTACTCAGACGAACTCGATAGTTATCGAGATAATATACTCAACCTCCATTTTAATCAAAAAAATTGAAGCTCGGCAAACTATTGTCTAGGAATTCCCTTCAAAAGAGCATCCAACTTGGCCCAAATTTTGAGACCAAGATCTGCTTTAACTTGTTTAAACGAAGGCCAAAACTATGTTTCTGAGAAGCCTCTCACCCTGAAATATGAACGCATTTTCCCGAGAACAATCGCACTTGGAAAATATTGAAAACACGAAACACAAAAATCCAAGAAGCAAAGAACATGGAAAATAAATTTTATTCAGTGTGGGGGAGGTACAATTAACCGGGCACCTCCTGAGCCCAGACAAAAAACAACAAAAAATGGCCTCCACCATCGATAGTGCTTTGCTCGTCTCCATTGCCGTCGCCGTCCACGTCCACTACGACAACCTCCTCACCCTGCTGTTGCTGAACAGTGGCTTGCTTCGGCTCGATTATAAGCGACCAGTCGAAGCCCTCAGCATCAGGGTGCTCCTGGATTAGATGATCCTGGAAGTCTGTCATGCCAAAGTAGTAGTAGTTGGTGTACTCTAGGGACGCCTTGAATTTTTCCACGACTTGTGTGAGGGGACCAGGGAGCTCATCCAAAAATCGCTGGTGCTAGGCCTGTAGAGCTACCAGCTGCCCTATGAGCCGAGCAGCCTCATCCTTAGCTTCCCTGGCCTCCCTGAAAGCCTCCTCGGCCTCCGACTTGGCCTTACTGGCATCCTCCTTGGCCTTTTGAGCTTCTTCCTTGGCTTGGGAAATAGAATTCTTGATCTAGTATAGCTCAATCTTCTTGGCATGGAGCTTCTTTTCAACCTCCAATTTGCTGAGGAAGGTCTTCTTATGCCTCTCTTTCTCCTTGTTGAAGTCCTTCATCCCAGTTGAGTAGGCCACGTGCAAGATGGCACTCGTCTGAGGATAAACAATGCTTCAGTGCTCGGTGGAAAGAAAAATAGTCAAGAGGCTTGAGTTCGACAAGCACTTACCATGGCGGCAAAATGGAAGGCCGCATCGAAAAGGCCCTAGAAATCCTCCATCTTGAGGTTCACCAAAAAATCTTTCTAGGGCACTACATTCCTGAGACGCTCTAGGATGGTTCTGCGGTAGTTCAGGCGTCTCTTCTGAGGATCCTCAAAAGACACCATGGCAATGTCGTCAGTCGGTGTCTCCTCTAATGAAGCCCTAGTCATCGGAGGCTGGGGTAGTGGTTCTTGGACAATGACGGGTACTTGCTTAGGTCGGGGAGGAAACTCTGTCCTTGGAGTCTGCTTACGTGTCCTCCCAACCACTACAGCTTTGCCCTTCTGTTTCTTGAGGCTCTCCATAAGAGCCCATCTCTCAGCAGCACTGCTCGGCCGTCAAGACATCTCTGCAAGCCAAAAATTCCTGAGTCAAAACTAAGTCAGCACTAAAAAAAAAAAAAAAACTCAAGGCTAACCTCCGATCTGGAGCTGGCAAGATGGGTTAATGAGCCGAATCATCTCCTCAAGGTCCTCGTCTGCCACGAGTGGCCCTGCATCGAAGGAGCCACTCGATGAGTCCTCGGAGTTGGATGATGATGGCTCATTTGTCGGCCACCTAGATCGGGAAGTGCTTGGCCCCGGGACATCCACGGCACCAAGCCTGGCAACTGTTACTTGCCCGGTCGACCTGGCAGGGGGGACCGATGGGGGATTTATACTGCTGGGTTCCCCAAACCAGCCATAAACGGAAAGAGTTTCCTTCCAGAGTAGAAAGGACTGCTGCTTGGTCGCCTACGGCTTCTCAAATAGGTCTTCGACCGCCCTGATCACATGACTCAGTGCCCAAGGCCTCTCAGACCACACATGCCCTTGTTCGAACGACCTCGACACATGCTGGTCATCAGGGATGGCCTCACCGGCTCAGGCTAAGTAATTGCCCCCGACATAGAACCACTCGTACTTCTAGAGTTTATCTAAGTCGGGGTTCCCCAAAATAAAATCTTTCCTGAAGCCGGTGACGTAATACCACCCAGACTGTCGAGGAAGCTTCTTCATCTTGTATACTTGTTTAAATGCTTCCAGCAGCATCTCGGTTGCTCGGTGGTACCTCCATAATACATATATCTCGATCAGCGACCTGTAACTGTTTGGGTTTAACTGAGCCGGGCACACATTGAAATCATTGAGTGCCTGGCGGAGGAATGGGTTGAATAGGAGGCGCAGCCCAACCCTAAAAAACTCATCGTAGAGCGTAATGCATTCCTCGGGCGGCTCCAGTGGCAAATCGTTCTCCTCAGGCACAGCAAGGATCACGTCGTCTGGGATGCTGAACTCAGCATGCAAATCCTCCAGCCGAGACTTTGTTATAGCACTGGCGTAGGCCGCTGCAGAGGTCTGCCTAGGCCAGGTCACCCTGTACGCAGTCACCCCCCAAACCTGGGTAACTCAGACCCGTTCATCCTCTTCTATCTCCAACGGCTCTGCCTCCTCCACCTCCTCGGCCGCTCTCTCTTCATCAGAAATGTTCACTGTGATTACGCCCTCAACTTAGGCTGGTTCCCCAAAATTCTGGCTAGATGTGCTTCGGACATCCTCAGTTGCCTGAAGCTTGGCTCTCTCCCGGGCAGTAACTCAGGAGGAGCCTACAATTGCTGCCCCAATGTAAGGGTCTTAGCCCCAGCATGGCCTAATCAGTCTCTCCCTATCCAGTAGATTGAGAAACTCCTACTCGAGGACCGTCTAGGAGTTGGCCCTCAAAATTTGTTTGAGTCAGCCGGCCCCATCCTGCTCTGGGGATGTATTCTCGACGTCGGCTTGAATGCTGGATGAACCACCCTCTGGGCTACTTTTCAACCAAGAAATGTCTATATTATGGGAATCTGTGACGTCACTCATTTTCGTACACCTCGGGAAATTACCTGATCGGACTGTGGTAGCTTAGAAACGCAAGGTCTTCGAGTTAATAACTATTGCTCGGAAGCTAAGAACTCCTCGGGCGTGAAATCCGACTTCAGTCGTGTGAAATTGACAAAAAGGAAGGCCCTTGTCACGCCCTGGAGTACAGGAGGTGATGTGGCGGAATATTTAGATTAATTAAAAGAGGATTTAATTAAAATCAATGGTTTAAGGTTCAAATTAAGTGAAAAATAAGAAGATTTCCACCATATTTTTATGAAAGAATTTATAAATATTAAGCAAGTAATAAAAATTAATAAAGAACCGCGAGTATGGGTTCCACAACCCACAACTTGTGCACACACATGGTACTGACAATATCATAAATACAATTACAGTCCAAGTACAAATAAAGTTAAAACCTTACATGCCTTGATTAAACAATACAAAATAAAAATTAATCCTCCTATTGCTCCTGAGTTCGGTCCGAAGAATCCTCTCCAAACCTAAATGGGAAACCACCTAGAAGGGGGGGGGGGAATTTAAAACAATAAAACGTGAGCGAAAAGGTCAGTAGGACTATGTTTTATAAACAATTTAATTTAAAGACACAATTCATGGTTAGGAGTACCCAAAAGAAAACTTAAGTAAATAAATAAATAAATAATTTGAGTAGAACCGTCCTGACCCAGAACAGTCTACTCGCACAATCAAAACACCATTTTACTTTTACCTAGGCAAACCATGATACTACCACCGTAGTGGCCCAGCTGGGTTTTGGGACCTGCCCCCAAGGACGATCGCTACACGACCCCATCTCTGATATGACATCATGCCTATGTGTTTATTATCATTATCATTCAAAACCCAATTACCGAGTGTTGTCAATTACGTTCATTATGAAATTCATTTCATAATCACGGTATATTAAAATATAACCGATAAAACCATTTTCAAGCAACCGTTGAAAACATTTTGATAGAAATCCTTTTCAAAGCCAAATCATTTCAAAACCAGGCTACCAAAGAAATAGGATAAAAGTTCTACCTCAATACTCGTGTCGGTGCCCCACACCGTAATCCTGGAACGCTATACGTTAGCTCCGCGGAACCACGAACGATCCTAGATACAAACTAAGTCGATCAATATCTAGTTCGAGACATTCTATGTTACTAAACCATTTCATGATGTCCTAGTGTGCCATTTGTACCTTTAAAATCATCCTATAAGGTTGGAATTTAAATCAGAGTTCAAAACAGTGAAAACGGGTGAAAATCACAAAATTTGTCATGCCACGGTCGGCCTGCCGGACTCCCTGCTTTGGGCGGCCGAACTGCACAGTTCGGCCTGCCGGAAGCAAAGTTCGATCGGCCGAACACTTCCCCAAGTTCGGCCTGCCGGTCGAAAGAACACCGGCCTGCCGATCCTCACTCCGGCCTGCCGAACAAGCACTTCGGCCTGTCGAACTGGGAAAATCCAGAAATCCAGCCACTGGTTTCTCGATCCCCAAAATTCAAATCTTGATTCCAACTTGTTTTTCTCAAATCCCAGGCATGAAAAACAATCATAGATGATAGAAAAACATTCTAGAACATGTTTGGACTCATTTAAACAAGATTTAAACTCGAAATCCTCAAAAATCTGAAAATGAGAAAATGAGGAGAAAAATGAAAAATCTTGAATTCAATCCGTTTTTCTTCAATCTAAGCTTAGATTCTAGTTGTTCTAAGTTCATTTAACTCAAATCCACGGTTTTCTAAGCTTAAACAAACCTAGATTTCAAAAATGCACAAAATTGAAAATTTTGTAAAAAGTTTAGAAATTTCAAATCTAACCTCGAATCGAAGCTTCAATCCGCGATCTCGGTTGCTAAATCACGTCCCCGAGCCTCCTCCTTGCTATCCCGAAGCTTGGATTCGAAATGAAGCTCAAAAATTTGAGAGAGATGTAGAGAGAGAGAGAGAGCTACCGAGAGAGAAATTGAGAGAGAGAGAGAGTGTGTCACGGGAGGGAATGAGAGGAGAGAGAGGGGAAGGAAATAAATAGAGAAAATCGGTGGGCGGTTTTACTGTGCGAAAACCATGTGCCGCCCACGGTTTTGTAAAACGGAGTATTTTTAACATTTTACAAATTGTTGTGTTTTAAAACTCAAAACATCATTTTAAAACAAATAAGAAATCATTCGAATTCATTAAATTAACAAAACAACCAAAAATTCAAAATCCAACCAAATAATCTAATTAATGTTAAAACGTTAATTATGGCATACTAATTCATTATTTACATTACATTAACATTAAATAAATTTCGAGGCATTACAACTCTCCACCCCTAAAAGAAATTTAGCCCTCGAAATTTATAATTCATCTCAAAAACAAAACAAATGCGGATACAATTCCTGCATACTCGACTCTAGTTTCCAAGTGGGTTCATCAACCCCGTGATACTGCCACATGACTTTTACCAACGGTATCTCACGACGACGCAAGGTAATCACCTTCCGGTCGATGATCTGAATCGGCACTTCTTCGTACGTCGTATCTTCCTGAACCTGCACATCGCGGAATGAAACTATCTTACCCTGCTCAGGCGGACACTTCCTAAGCATCGACACATGAAACACGTTGTGAACATGAAAGTTCGGGCAGAAGATCAAGCCGATAAGCGACCACACCAACACGCTGAGTGATCTCGAACGGCCCAATATACCTCGGCGTGAGCTTCCTACTCACTCCAAACCGCATAGTTCCCTTACGAGGCGATACCCTCAAGAGAACAAAATCTCCAACCGTGAATTCTAAGGGTCTATGTCTCCTATCCGCGTAGCTCTTCTGCCGACTCTGAGCTGCCCTCAACCGATCTCGAATCACCGTGACTTTCTCATTGCTATCACGAATCTCATCCGGCCCAAGAATAACCCTATCTTTCGGCTCGGCCCAACACACAGGTGACTGACACGGTCGCCCATACAAAGCCTCAAACGGTGCCATACCGATACTCGCCTGATAACTGTTGTTGTACGCTAACTCCGCTAAATGTAAACATTGCTTCCAATTCCCGCCGAAGTCCAACTCACAAGCACGCAACATATCCTCGAGAACTTGAATAACCCACTCAGACTGCCCATCAGTCTGAGAATGAAACGCCGTACTGAAGTTCAAATCCGTACCCAAAGCCTCCTGAAAACTCCTCCAGTACTTAGCATTAAACCTAGTGTCTCGATCAGAGGTGATGGACAAAGGAACTCCATGCAACCTCACAATGTTCTGCATATACAACTCCCTGAGAACCTTCCTAGAACATGTCGACCTAAACGGAATGAAATGCGTCGATTTCGTCAACCTGTCGACCACAACCCAAACTGCATCATGCCGCTGCTCTGTCCTGGACAAACCTGTGAGGAAATCCATAGTCACATGCTCCCATTTCCACCTTGGAATAGGAAGCGGCTGAAGCTGACCTGCAGGCTTCTGATGCTCGGCTTTCACCTGAAGACACGTCGAACACTTGGCCACGTACTCGTGAACGTCTTTCTTCATGCCTCTCCACCAATACTGCCTCTTCAAATCACGATACATCTTGGTGCTCCCTGGATGAATAGCGAATTGAGACCTATGAGCTTCGTCTAGAACGGCTTTCGTCACCTCGACGACAACTGGAACTGCAAGCCTCTCCCGGAAGTACAGTGATCCATTTGCATGCATGCTCCATTCCTTGAACTGCTCCCCGTTCTGAATCCGCGACCAAATCCCCTGCAAATGTCGATCCTGCCACTGACGTTGCTTCACCATCCAAACAAGAGCTGGAGTCGCTTCCACATGATACACCGAAACGCGATCACAGTCTTCATGATACCGTAGCCGATACTTACTCACCGTCGCATCCCTGCTCCAGTCCTCAAAAATCAAACAAGCGAGAATCCCTGAAGACTTCCTGCTAAGCGCGTCCGCGACCACATTAGCTTTCCCGAGATGATACTGCAACGCAAAATCATAATCCTCCATATACTCGATCCACCTACGCTGCCTCAAGTTAAGATCCCTTTGAGTGAACAAATACCTCAAACTCTTGTGATCGGAGAAGACCTGAAACGATGCTCCATACAAGTAACACCTCCAAATCTTCAGTGCGTAAATCACCACCGCAAGCTCTAAATCATGAGTAGGATAATTCCGCTCGTGAGGTCGTAGCTGTCTCGATCCGTACGCAACTACACGTCCATGCTTCATCAACACGCATCCAAGTCCACGCCCTGAAGCATTCGCATAAACCTCATACGGCTCATCACTGCTAGGAATAACCAACACTGGAGCTGAAGTCAACCGGTTCTTCAATTCCTGAAAAGCAGACTCACAATCTTCATTCTATTCAAACCTGACATTTTTCGTGATCAATCTCGTCGACGGAGCTGCAATCTTCGAAAAATCCTTTACAAATTTCCTATAATATCCAGCAAGACCTAAGAAGCTGCGAATCTCCGCTACATTCCTTGGTCGTTCCCACTCCAATATAGCTTCAATCTTGGACAGATCCACTGAAATACCATGCTCCGAGATGACATGACCCAGAAACTTGACCTCAGTCAACCAGAACTCACACTTTTCCCTCTTAGCATACAACTGGTGCTCCCGCAGAGTCTGAAGCACGATCCAAAGATGCTGCTCATGCTCCTCCCGAGTCCTAGAATACACAAGAATATCATCGATGAACACAATCACAAACTGATCCAGATACGGCCTAAATATCCTGTTCATCAAATCCATGAAAGCTGTCGGAGCATTCGTCAACCCAAACGACATAACCAGGAACTCAAAGTGCCCATACCGGGTCCTAAAAGCTGTCTTAGGAATATCCTCTTCCTTGATCCTGAGCTGATGATAACCTGACCGCAAATCAATCTTCGAGAAGTACCGTGAACCTCCCAACTGATCAAACAATTCATCAATCCTCGGCAAGGGATACTTGTTCTTTACCGTAACACGATTTAGCTGTCGATAATCTACACATAACCTGAGAGTCCCATCGTGCTTCTTAGCGAACAAAACTGGTGCTCCCCACGGAGATGTGCCATTCCGAATATACCCTTTATCAGCAAGCTCCTGAAGTTGCTTCCTCAATTCTTTCATTTCTGTCGACGCCATCCGATAAGGTGCCATAGAAATCGGTGCTATCCCTAGAAACAACTCAATACCAAACTCAATCTCCCAATGCGGTGGTAACCCTGATAACTCGTCGGGGAAAACATCCCCGAACTCATCAACCACCGGAATCGCTATACTGCTACTCGAAACATAGGGCTCGCAATCCAGGTTGGCAAGAAAAGCACAACAACCTAGATTCCTTCGCCCTCCTAGACACGTCTTCATGAGACGCTCACTCATCAACCAATCACCACCACCCTGGTAAGTGATCACCGTCCCCCTATCAGACACTAGGGTCACTTTTCTAAGTTGGTAGTCCACAACTGCACTATACCTGGACAACCAATCCATCCCTAGGATTACATCATAGGAGCTCATGGGGAGTATAATCAAATCACTTTTCAAAATCTCATCCCCAATCTTTATTTTATAGGATTTACACATACAATTTACACACACCCGTCCCAAGGGAGAAGTTATGACTAGGGGTTCATTAAACTCTTCTACCTCTAATCCCAAGGCATGTACAAAAGAGCTCGAAATGAGAGAATGAGAGGCACCGGTATCAAATAAAACGTGAGCTAAAGATCTAGAAACCAAGATCATACCATCGACAACCGTGTTACTAGTCTGAGAATCTGACCCTCTAGATGCCATTGCATGAACCTGCACCGGCGCCTTCCCTTTTCCTCTACCGACATTGCTGGGTCTTGGATTACTCGGCCGATGCTGCTGAAATGGAGACGACTGCACACTACCTGTACTCGGCGCTCGATACTGAGGAACACTGCGCTGAAAATACTACTTTTGCTGCCCCTGTACCGGATATGAGAATTACTGAGGAGAGAACTACGGATACTGCAACTGCGGGTACTGCGGAGGCGGAGGTAGGGTCTGAGGCTGAGGCTAAGACGAACGACTGGCATCCTCCCCGCTCTGAGATCCAAGACGAGCACTCCTGATTAGGAAATTCCTCTTGATGTGTCCGGGCTACTAACAGAAATGAGAATGAAAGCTATAAGGATTGTTGCGCCCGCTGCCAGACGAACTGCTGCTGCCACTGGTCGCACCGCCTTGCTTGCCTTTCCCCAGAGCTGGACGACTACTGGTGCTCTTCCTGCCACTCCTCTGCGGTCCTCCTAAAGTCTTGGGTCGGTCCTCACAATACTATACATAATCGTTCTCCATGGAGATTGCCGATGACATAAGCTCTCTGAAACTCCTAAGCCGTAGAGCAACCAACTGCCGCTGAATAGGAGCCTTGAGCCCTTCCTGAAACTTAATACATTTCTCACGCTCCGATGCCACCGCTGATGGAGCAAACCTAGCCAACTCATTAAACTTTGCCTCATACTCCCGAACTGACAGATCACCCTGCTGCAACCTGTAGAACTCAGCTGCCTTCTGATCTCTATACCCCTGCTGAAAATATCGATCATAGAACAGCTCCTCGAACTTGTCCCAACTGATATCACCACCGCGCTCCAGACGCTTAGTTTGTTTCCACCAGGTGTTAGCGCCACCCTCGAGCTTATACGCAGCAAACTCCACACGATACTCCTCAGGCACACCAAGAGTATCCAAATGCTTCAAGATTGAATCCAACCAATACTCTGCTAACTGCGGATCCCTATTGCCATCAAAAGTCGGAATAGACGCCCGCCGAAATTCCTTAAAGAACGCGTGCCGACTACCAACACTAGAGTCTTTCGGTCTAGCCCTGGCTGCCACCTGTCGAAAAGCTGCAAACATAGACCTCATCATGCTCTCATCATTTCCGAACTCGGCGTCAGAAGTCGAACGACGTCTAGGTGCCATTCTCTCACTTCTGAAAACAAAATTTGGACTGTCAAAGGTATTTCATTGTCAAACCTACGTTTGCACAATTCCCAAGGTTCATAACCTTGGGCTCTGATACCATTCTGTCACGCCCCGGAGTACGGGAGGTAACGTGGCAGAATATTTAGATTAATTAAAAGAGGATTTAATTAAAATCAATGGTTTAAGGATCAAATTAAGTGAAAAATAAGAAGATTTCCACCACATTTTTATGAAAGAATTTATAAATATTAAGCAAGTAATAAAAATTAATAAAGAACCGCGAGTATGGGTTCCACAACCCACAACTTATGCACACACATGGTACTGACAATATCATAAATACAATTACAGTCTAAGTACAAATAAAGTTAAAACCTTACATGCCTTGATTAAACAATACAAAATATAAATTAATCCTCCTATTGCTCCTAAGTTCGGTCTGAAGAATCCTCTCTAAACCTAAATGGGAAACCACCTAGAAGGGGGGGGGAAATTTAAAACAATAAAACGTGAGCGAAAGGCTCAGTAGGACTATGTTTTATAAACAATTTAATTTAAAGAAACAATTCATGGTTAGGAGTACTCAAAAGAAAACTTAAATAAATAAATAAATAAATAATTTGAGTAGAACCGTCCTGACCCAGAACAGTCTACTCGCATAATCAAAACACCATTTTACTTTTACCTAGGGAAACCATGATATCACCACCGTAGTGGCCCAGCTGGGTTTTGGGACCTACCCCCAAGGTCGATCGCTACACGACCCGATCTCTGATATGGCATCATGCCTATGTGTTTATTATCATTATCAATCAAAACCCAATTACCGAGTGTTGTCAATTACGTTCATTATGAAATTCATTTCATAATCACGGTATATTAAAATATAACCGATAAAACCATTTTCAAACAACCGTTGAAAACATTTTGATAGAAATCCTTTTCAAAGCCAAATCATTTCAAAACCAGGCTACCAAAGAAATAGGATAAAAGTCCTACCTCAATACTCGTACCGGTGCCCCACACCGTAATCCTGGAACGCTATACGTTAGCTCCGCGGAACCACGAACGATCCTAGATACAAACTAAGTCGATCAATATCTAGTTCGAGACATTCTATGTTACTAAACCATTTCATGATGTCCTAGTGTGCCATTTGTACCTTTAAAATCATCCTATAATGTTGGGATTTAAATCAGGGTTCAAAACAGTGAAAACGGGTGAAAATCACAAAATTTTTCATGCCACGGTCGGCCTACCGGACTCCCTGCTTCGGCTGGCCGAACTGCACAGTTCGGCTTGCCGGAAGCAAAGTTTGGTCGGCCGAACACTTCCCTAGGTTCAGCCTACCGGTTGGAAGAACACCGGCCTACCGATCCTCACTCCGGCCTACCGAACACGCACTTCGGCCTACCGAACTGGGAAAATCCAGAAATCCTAGCCACGGGTTTCTCGATCCCCAAAATTCAAATCTTGATTCCAACCTATTTTTCTCAAATCCCAGGCATGAAAAACAATCATAGATGATAGAAAAACATTCTAGAACATATTTGGACTCATTTAAACAAGATTTAAACTCGAAATCCTCAAAAATCCAAAAATGAGAAAATGAGGAGAAAAATGAAAAATCTTGAATTCAATCCGTTTTTCTTCAATCTAAGCTTAGATTCTAGTTGTTCTAAGTTCATTTAACTTAAATCCACGGTTTTCTAAGCTTAAACAAACCTAGATTTCAAAAATGCACAAAATTGAAAATTTTGTAAAAAGTCTAGAAATTTCAAATCTAACCTCGAATCGAGGTTTTAATCCGCGATCTCGGTTGCTAAATCACGTCCCCGAGCCTCCTCCTTGCTATCCCGAAGCTTGGATTCGAAATGGAGTTCAAAAATTTGAGAGAGATGTAGAGAGAGAGAGAGCTGCCGAGAGAGAAATTGAGAGAGTGTGTGTGTGTATTACAGGAGGGAATGAGAGGAGAGAGAGAGGAAGGAAATAAATAGAGAAAATCGGTGGGCGGTTTTACTGTGCGAAAACCATGTGCCGCCCACGATTTTGTAAAACGGAGTATTTTTAACATTTTACAAATTGTTGTGTTTTAAAACTCAAAACATCATTTTAAAACAAATAAGAAATCATTCAAATTCATTAAATTAACAAAACAACCAAAAATTCAAAATCCAACCAAATAATCTAATTAATGTTAAAACGTTAATTATGGCACACTAATTCATCATTTACATTACATTAACATTAAATAAATTTTGGGGCGTTACAGCCCTATTTATAGCTATTTCAAGTGCATAATTTGGGTGCGAAAAACGAAGAGGCATGATGATTACGCCTGACAGGCGGTGTAGTCAACTGTAGAGCGACATGTGTCCCCCGGTCAATTCGCGTGACCTTTCGTCTCACCCCTATTCGAAGTGTCATTTGGTCTTCTGTCTTTCAACCTACCTCACCCACTCGGCGTAGTCCACCCAGCCGAACACCGACCAGGTGAACTGGGGGGCTAATGTTGAGGGTGAGCTCAGTGCCACCGCCGAGGAGGCAAACTTCGATGGTCGGCTAAATAGCTCGATAGAGCTTCCAAGGAGCAAACTACTGACCCCGACAACAACGTGCTCTTTGTCCGAGGTACTTCTTAGGGCCCCCGAGGCCGCATCCTGGCAGACTACCACCTCGGGCTATACACTAGCTCGGGTCGGATTAATTTCACTCACAAGCAGATTGCTACTTGCCACCACAGGCCAACAAACGACAAATAACTCACCGTCCGATGGGGGTCGATCCATCGACGGGGGACGTGACACTTGTCACCTACTACCTGACACATATTGATGTGACACCCGAGTCATGGGCAAAACCCACCTAACGCCCGGTCCAAGTGGTGGCCTATAAATAGGATGCATTTATTGCATTCTAGAGAGAGACTCCTTCCCACCTAACAAGCTCCCGTCCTCTGCCGAGCAACCCCTGCCTTGAGCATCGGAGAGCCCTTGTCCATTGACTCGACACCTTTTTCTCTCACCTCCAAAGCATCCCTCCTCTTGTTGCAGGTATGCTTGACTGGGCAGAGGCAAGCCAGGAAGAGCTAGACCGAGCGCTGCCACACATGGTGTTGATCCGACGTCGGACCACAGTAAGCATCGACAGTGACATTTGCACCAACTTTATTATAGAGGAACCTCTAGTAAAAAAGAACAAAAAAAAAAACAATGAAAGAGAAAGTAAAAAATAAAATATAAAAAATAAGTAAAAAATGAAAAAATGAGGGGGAGAGAGAGAGATCAAAGAATGCTCCAAAAAGAGTTTGTCTTTTTTATATATTTAACAATAGAAAAAATGTGTCATGATTGATCATTATACAATCTTATTTCTTCATTCTGAAATGTGTATCATTGAAACACCTTTTCCTTTTAATTTTTTCCTATTACAAAACTTTTTTTTCCAAATACATCCTCACTTTGATATCCCTCTACATCTTCTAAAATATTGTTTTATCAGATATTCCCTCCGAGTTTTTTAGTTTCTTTTTAAATCAAATTTTCTTGCTTTCCTTGTTGTTGCTGTTGTTGTTGTTGTTGTTGTTTTGTAGCTCTTCTTGCTTCATTTCTTTTATTTTAATAGAATTATTCATTTTCTAATGTGTCTCTGTTGCGTAATATTTTTCTTTTCCCTAAATATGACCTTACTAAAATAAGTTTTTACTGTTGGAATAAAATAAGAAACGCAGCGGAAGAAACTGATCATTGACAAACAAATTTTCTAAAAAATTTGTTTATCGGGAATAGCTATATAATTTTAATAAATAATAGAAAGTTTTAGGAATTTTACTAACCTTTTTAAAGACTATCAGGGTATCCTAACTTTTCTATTTGACACAACAATCTTCCAATCCAAGCCTCCAACACCCATGGAAAGATGAGTGGGCATCAAACTACAAGAATGAATTTTTCTCACACTTTTCTGAATCTGCTATGTACTTAACACATGAGATAACAGACTTTTTTTTAGAGAAGAACTCTCAGTTTTTCTCTCTATGAAAGTTATGTGAAAAAGATTGATCTGTTGAGATAACTGTTATCTCTAACTTTTTATATCTAAGCAATTAGTTATTTTTTAAATTAATTTTAAATTTGATATAATCACCATATCATATATATAGGAAAGAGATATATAATATACATGATCTTATCTCTTTCCTTTTTCTTTTTTTTATTAACTGAATCACGTTTGTGATTCTTTTATATACATGTATATATATATATATATATTAAAATTACGTTTACGTAAATGCAAGTTTACGTTTGTTTTTTTTAGTTTAAAAAATGTAAACAACTTTAGTTTATAATATATATATATATATCTAAATTTAAAATATAATATTTATTTAAAATTAGATTTTTAAATTAATCAATTAACTATTTAATTTTGTGTTCAAATAAGAAAAGACAAAAGGTGGTCCCACCACACATGTGTCACACATAAAATTAAAATTATATTCAAATAATCTTATTATTCAAATATTATTAATTAATTAATTTTAAAAAATATATTTAACTAATCTCATTAGTTAAATGTAATCAATTAATAAATTAACTAATGCTCAGTTAAAAGTGACAATATTTATCACATTACATTATGTGTCACAGAGAACATTTCTCTGTGTCACATTAATAACTCAACTGTGAAATAATTAATTCAAAATTCAATAATTCTAAATTAAATATCTATAATTCATTCTATGCATAAATCTATTATAGTGTTACAGAGGTAGCATTGGGGACCTATGGACCTATAACCTAAGCTCCAATAAATTTGACAATTAATCAAACTCTTTAATTAATGTGCCAAATTTATTAGTTTTAGTGTTACTTCACTAAAAATCTGAAACTGAACTCTTGAGATTATAGTGGAATTACTCAAAGAAAATTAGCGAGTAGTCCATTGATATAATCATTACATATAAGTCAGTCCTCCATAAATAGTTCATAATAAGAGCTAGGTTCAATTTTTGTTCACCTTTCTTATTATATCTTTATCCTTGAGTTTCAATAATTCTCTAATGAACAGTTAATTCATAATCTTTTTATGAACGAGCCCTCTACTATTCAAACTTTGAATTATTACTTAAGAGAACTATTTTTCTAACTTCCATAAGGAAGGAATGGATTTCATATTTGTATAATATTATTCCCAGCCATATATTACATTATGTTTCCAAGATGCTAAGTTACGATCTGTGCTAAGACAAATCTTACAAAGCAAGTCAAAAAACATAATGTCATAAACATGAGTCTAATAAATACTCAGGATTAAGACTGTCAAATATATGATCATCATAGTGATAAATTTGAATGCTCTATTTACAACAGATGATTATCAGAGATCTATAATTTATCTGGTCTAGTCTTTTATAATCTCATTATATAAAGTAGCTCCAATCCAATGTCTCTATATTAATAGTCTGGATAATGACTATTTCATTCTAAATGAGATTGGACTGTACTTGTAATATTTAATTAAAGGTCCTAAACTTTAATTACTTATTACGGACTATTTAGATTATTATCTATAAATTTTATCCCTAAGCATATAACACTTATATGCTAAATTTATAGTCACATAAATAATCATGAAATTTTCTTGATGTTTATAAATGTATTGATAACACATACAAGCAACCAAAATAATAATAAATGTCACTTTATTTGTTTATTAACATTATGTACAATATCACAGCTTTTAAGGCACCAAACACAACAATCTCCCACTTGCCGTAAAGCAGGTGAGACATGTTTCTAAGACCTAGGCCTTCCAAGTGTTCCTCGAAGCTCTTTGTAGGTGACGTTTTGGTGAAAGGGTCGACAAGGTTGTTATCTGATGCTATCTTCACAACTTCCACATCGCCTCGATGTACTATTTCTCTAATCAAATGATATTTTCTCTCTATATGCTTTTCTCTTTTGTAGCTTCTAGGTTCTCTTGAATTTGTCACTGCACCACTGTTGTCACAATACAGTGTGAGTAGTTTATCCATGTCTGGAATGACTTCTAAATCATTTAAGAACTTACAGGGCCAAACAGCTTCTTTAGCTGCTTCACAAGCAACCACATATTTAGCTTCCATAGTCGAATCAACAATACATTATTGTTTAGTGCTTCTCCAAACTATGGCTGCACCACCAATAGTAAACACTAATCCAGACGTAGATTTACGTGTGTTTTTGTCTAATTGAAAATCAAAATCAGTGTATCTAATGTGAATCAAATTCTCACCAGAATATACCAGCATATAGCTTCTTGTTCTCTTGAGATACTTGAAAATATGTTTAACCACTACCTAATGATCTAATCCTAGGTTGGATTGATACCGTCTGACTATACCCACCGCATAGCAAATGTCAGGTCCTATACACAATATGGCATACATTAGACTTCCCACTACAGATGCATAGGGTACCCATCTCATGTATTATTCCTCTTGAGGTGTCTTAGGACACTACTCTTTTGAAAGATAAACTCCATGACATGTAGGTAAATTACCTTTCTTGGATTTTGCATTGAAAATCTGATAAGCAACTTATCGATATACGATGCTTGAGATAACACCAATAGTTTGTTCTTGCGATCTCTTATGAGTTGGGATCTAAGAACATAACTTGCTTCTCCTAAATCTTTCATTTGGAATTGGTTGGCGAGCCATTTCTTTACATGAGATAATATCCCTACATCATTCCCAATGAGTAGGATATCATCTACATAAAGAACTAAAAAGACTACCTTCTTATCTTTGATGTACTTCTATACACAAGGTTCATCAATATTTTGATCGAAACTATAAGATTTAATCACTTCATCAAATCTTAGGTTCTAAGATCTTGAAGCTTGCTTGAGTCCATAGATGGACCTTTGTAACTTGCAAACCTTTTGCTCTTGACCTTTGACTATAAACCCTTCTGGTTGCACCATATAGATGTTTTCCTCAAGATAGCCATTCAAAAAGGCAGTCTTGACATCCATTTGCCATATCTCATAATCAAGATATGCAGCAATGGATAAAAGAATCCGAATGGACTTAAGCATAACTACAGGCGAGAAAGTTTCTTCATAGTCAACTCCCTCCTTTTGGGGATAACCCTTTGCCACAAGCCTAGCTTTAAAAGTCTCAACTTTCCCATCCACTCCTCTTTTCTTCTTGTAAATCCATTTGCACCCTATGAGTTTTATCCCTTCAGGTAGATCTACAAGTTCCTAGACTGAATTAGAGTACATGGACTCCATTTCAAGGTTCATAGCCTCTAGCCATTTCTCCTTCTCAAAATCTTCCATTGCATCACGATATGTTAATGGATCATCCTCACCATTATCAGAGATAGCAACATGTGCTTCTCCAATTTCCCTATAGTGAGCAGCTGCTCTCACAACCCTTTCGCTACGTCGAGGTGATATGACATTTTAATCTAGAGATGTGGTCTTCTTATTTTGTCCTTCGACAACGGTTGTCGGTTGCGGTCTGATCTGATTAGAAAGTAACTCTTCAAGTACAACTTTGCTACGAGGTTTATAGTTTGTCATATAATCATTCTCGAGAAAAGTGGCATTTGTCGATACAAATACCTTCTTTTCTTGTAGACTATAAAACAAACCTCCCCCCGTTCCCTTTGAGTATCCCACAAACAAGCATACTTTAGAAAGTGGTTCAAGCTTCCCAGTCTTTTCTTTCAACACATGTGCTAGACACCCCTATATACGAATATGTCACATACTAGGTTTGCGACCATTCGATAACTCTAAAGGTGTTTTTGGAATAAACTTAAATGGAACTATATTTAGAAGATATACTACAGTTTGTAGTGCATATCCCCAAAATGAAGTGGAAAATGATGAGTAGCTGAGCCTGGATCTCACCATGTCAAGCAACGTCTGATTTCTTCTCTTTGCAACACTATTTTGTTGTGGTGTTCCAGGTGCAGCAAGTTGTGATAGAATACCATGTTCTATCATATAGTCCTTGAATTCAGCATCAAGGTATTCCCCTCCTCGATCAGATTGAAGAGTTTTTACCGTCTTTCCTAATTGTTTTTTAGCTTCCACATGTAATTCTTTGAACTTTCCAAAAGTTTTATATTTCCTTTGCATTAGGTACATGTATCCATACCTCGAATAATCATTAATAAATGTTACGAAATATTCATAACCACCACGTGCTTGTACATTCAATGGGCCACAAACATCTGAATGTATTACCTCAAGTGATTCCTTGGCCCTTGCGCCTTTTGCAGAGAAAGGCCTCTTAGTCATTTTATATTCCAGACAAGATTCACAAACTGGTAGAGAACTAACTGGTAGAGAACTAACTTTTAGTTCTTTTAAAGGACCATCCTTTACTAGTCTATTAATTTTGTGAAGGTTAACATGATCTAATCTAAGGTGCCATAGGTATATTTAATTATCAGAAGAAACCTTTTGCTTGTTAGGTTTTGGTCGTTCAGCTTTGAAAATTTTGGTATTGAGCAGTGATTTTTCGTTGGGCCTCAAGGTATAAAGCCCATTTTCTAGATGCACAAAACAAATATCTAAACCATTTCTAAAAATATTAACATAATTATTATTAAAAGAAACATTAAATATTTATTCAAACAACCTGGAAACAGAAATCAAATCCTGCTCTTGCTGAAACAACCTCTCTTGTTCCCACTCTCATTGTTTGTTCCCTATCGGCAAGCTCCTTTAAAGAACTAAGCATCTGCAAAGAAGAACAAAGATGGTTAGTTGCCCCTAAATCAATTATCCAAGGTGAAGTATCATCTTCAACTAAACAAGCTTCTAAAATGAGTAAATCTAATTTACCATTGTTCTTCTTTTCTTTAAGCTCTTGAAGATACTTCTTGTAGTTTCTCTTCCAATGCCCAACTATGCCGCAGTGGAAACATTTTCCCTTGGACTTCTTTTGCTTTGAGCTCTTTTTGTTGTTGTTGCTTTTGTTCTTCTTAGGTTGCCCTCCATTCTTAGACTTACCACTTCCTTCAGTTCTCTTTCTCTTCTTATTCTTTCGAGCAGAAGAGGAGGATTGAGCTTCTGCAACATTTGCCTCAGCTTCTTTAGTCTTTTCTTACGAAATAGACTCGAAGGTTTATATCTCATTAAGCAACTTAGTCATATTATATTTGAACTTGTTCATAAAATAGTTGCTTTTGAACTGAAGGAACGTAGGGGAGAGTTCTAAAATCATCCCCACCTGTGTGGCTTCATCTATCACGGCCCCGTTCACTTCGGCCTTATGGAGATAGTTAACCATGTTGAGAATATGTTCTCTAACTGAGATCCCTGCCTGCATTTTGGCAGTCATTATCGCCTTAACGGCTTCATGGCATATCTCTTCAGAAGGTTTGCCAAACATGTCTTATAGAGACTATATTATCTCATAAGCGGTCTCATGCTTTCGTGCTTCATCCTAAGCACATCAGACATGCAAGCCAAAAGGAAGCAGCAGGCCTTATTGTTTGTCTCGATCCAACGATTATATGCTTCTCGTACATTACGAGGGGTATTGGCAGCAGGCGATGGAGGACATTCTTCCGTAAGGACAAACTTGTAATTTTTACATATTAGTACTATATTCATGTTACTCTTCCACTTGACAAAATTATCTCTGGTTGATTTTTCATTTGAGAGAATAGCGATGATTGGATTAAACATTGTTGCTGTAATAAATAAATAAAATGATATAAATTAAATGGTTGCATAAACATCATAAATATATGTTTTGGAATAGTAAATGTGATGCATGATGCATATGGAAAAACACAAAAATATTTCACTAAGTCTAGGTTGTTCAATTTTAATAAATAAAGTGTTGCCGTAAGGTAGGTCAAATTATTTATGAATTGAATTAAGACATTCTCAATTAATAAATATAGTCAAAATATCTCATATTTTTGTTGGAAACAAAGTGCGCAGCGGAATTTTTAAAATTTTTTCATCAGAGTATTTTCCAAAATACAAGTATGACATGTTATATGTATAAATTAAACAGATCTTACTAACCTCAGTGTGCCGAAGAACCTCCGCGACCTGTGTAGAGAAGTAACGTTCCAGAAGAGCCTCAACCAACTGGTCTTCTTTGCTATTCTCTATCCACAACCGGAGTGAGTGTGGGCTCACACGTACAGCTCTTCCACCGGTGACTCTCCTTCCAACCAATAGAGAGAACCCAAAGCTAGTGTTCGTGATTTGTGAACAAAAGCTCTCAGGGAGTTTTCAGATGCTCACTAGAAGAGTATCACTCTTAATCTCTCAAATTGATCTGAGTAAATCATTAGACTCACTCCCTTTTTATACCTATTGGTCCTTGGGGTCAGTCCATATCAGATTAGGTCTCAAAAATCGAAATAGAATCAAGTTCGGATCAATATCTGATAAGATACGCGTGAAAAACGCGTAATCTTAGCTGTCGCGGTCGGCATGCCGAACTGTGAGATAGGCAGGCCGAACTGGCCAGTTCGGCAGGCCGAACTTTCTGATCGGCAGGCCGAACTGCCGAGAAAAAATCTCCGCGAATCTTTTATTTTCCACCCGAGATTCTAAAGGATAAAGTCTCAGTTTTGATTCAAATAGCCCAATAGAAAAGATATCTGATCAAAACAAACTCTATCAAGATAATCTCTAAGAAAATAAATCAATTCAAATAATTCTACAAGTTTATCTTGTTCTAATTGTCCAAAATTAAAACAACCGATAAACAGACAAGAATTATCCGAACGCCATAATTCAACAAGTTCATCTTGAACTAATTTCTTACAAAATTAATTCAACCGATAAACAGACATGAATTATTTGATTCTTATAAATTTTAAACCAATCTGATAAATCCGACATAAGTCACCAATTATTGGAAAAGCACGCCGTGTCGTTACAGGATTTTGTGAGCTAGCAAAGGGGACCAAAATGGACCTATAAAGTTCAAGCTCATGATAACTATGAAACCCAATATCCCAGATATACATTTCACAATTATCAACTCCAACGCTACTCCACTAAAAGCTTGGAGCTGCACTCTCGAACTTTATAGAATTACGAAGCTCGTGTAGCTAAGTCTCCATGACATATCATAGTGTATCGCATCCCCATATGATCATCCATAATCGGCTTAAGGACAAGTTCTGTCTTACCTTCCCGATTATTTTTATCTTACGTTCCATTGTCTCACCATTAGAAAACTTACCATCCAAAGATAGTATACCATTCGGTTACACCTATGTATCCAAATGGTTGAGCGTTCCAGTTTTCCAATTACAGGACAACGCATATAAGAGGATATCATTACTCCTAAAGAGGAGCTATGGATTCCATATCTATGAATAACAAGTCTACGCTATCAAGAGTCATGCCTCCAACGTACCGGCATGCATGCCACTATAGAGATGTGGGAGTCACCCATTGGTACATCAAAAGACATAAGTCGAGACAACGGGCCCATTATTCATCTCAGGATTAAGATACAATACAAACGACTGTCTAAAGTGAATCGATTTGCCAAGACAGAATTATTAATCCAAATCAATTCACTTTATGTCCCGATCCAACACATCGTCACCTATGACAACGCGCCAATGTTTCTATTCACGGAGTCCAACTCCGATGGCCAAGACAAACCATCTCCCAAAAGGGATATAGACAACATAACAATCTTTACATGAATAAAGCGCCCAACTTTATTCCCTCGATTGCGGATCATATATTTTAGACCATCACCTTAAGAGTCGTGTCTACCGCATAATCATCCCATCATATGCCCAACTCTTAAGGTTTAGACTGACAGTCTCAGACTACTGTTTGCTTATCATACATTCAACGAATATGAACGTAAAGAGGACAATATTTGGTATATATAAATGAATAAATTCTTTATTGATAAAAATGTCTCCAAAAACGTATTACATTTTTACTCCTTAGAGCATACATGTCTAACAATCTCCCACTTGCACTAAGTGAGTAAATACTGCAAATTTCGCATCCCCATAGCTTCCACATGCCTTTCGAAGACTCTCCCAGAAAGTGTCTTCGTAAATGGATCAGCTAAATTGTCCTCTGACGCGATCTTGCACACCGTGACATGCCCGCTCTCAACGAAGTCCTTTATCACATGATACTTCCGATCAATATGCTTACTCTTCTTGTGAAATCTTGGTTCCTTAGCATTAGCTACCGCCGCACTGTTATCACAGTACAGTGATACCGCTTTATCCATACCAGGAACTACCTCAAGATCCCCAAGGAACTTGCGGAGCCACACTGCTTCTTTCGAAGCATCACTAGCCGCCACATACTCGGCCTCCATCGTTGAATCCGAAGTGCAATCTTGCTTCGCACTTCTCCAACTGATGGCACCGCCACCCAGAGTAAACACAAACCCTGAAGTCGATTTCCTAGAATCCAGGCAGGATTGAAAATCCGAATCAGTGTATCCTAGAGGAGTTAAATCCTCACCCGAATACACAAGCATATACCCTCGAGTCCTTCTCAGGTACTTGAAAATATGCTTTACCGCAACCCAATGGTTCGGTCCTGGATCCGCCTAAAATCGACTCACAATCCCGACCGCATAGCTAATATCCGGTCGAGTGCAAAGCATGGCATACATGAGACTACCCACTGCCGAAGCATAAGGCACCTTCTTCATGTATTCTCTTTCTTCATAAGACTTTGGAGAGTCTTTCTTAGAAAGAGTAATTCCAGACCTAGATGGTTGCCCACCTTTCTTGGAATCCTGCATTGCAAACCTCCTGAGAATTTTATCTATGTAGCCGGCCTGTGACAAAGCTATCATTTTGTTCTTCCTATCCCGCAAGATCTGGATACCGAGAACAAAATTAGCCTCACCCAAGTCCTTCATGTCAAACTGCTTGGTCAACCATAATTTGACCGATGACAACGCCCCAACGTCATTGCCAATTAGCAGAATGTCATCTACATAGAGTAGTAGAAAAACCACCTTCCCATTCTTAATGTGTTTGTAAACACATGGTTCATCCACATTTTGTGAGAACCCATAAGTCTTGATCACTTGATCAAATCTTATGTTCCAAGAACGAGAAGCCTGCTTAAGTCCATAAATAGACTTTAGCAACTTACAAACCTTACCCTCTTGACCCGCGACCTTGAACCCGTCTGGTTGTTCCATATAAATGGACTCATCAAGATAGCCATTTAGAAAAGCCGTCTTGACATCCATCTGCCAAATCTCGTAGTCGAGAGCGGCAGCTATGGACAAGAGAATCCGGATGGACTTAAGCATGGCTACAGGCGAAAAGGTTTCCTCATAATCGATTCCTTCCTTTTGCGTATAACCCTTAGCTACCAGTCTAGCCTTAAAGGTTTCGACCTTTCCATCCACTCCTCTTTTCCTCTTGTAGATCCACTTACACCCTATGGGTTTTACCCCTTCGGAAAGATCCACAAGCTCCCAGACCCGATTAGTCTCCATAGACTTCATCTCAATGTTCATGGCCTCTGTCCAGAGTCTTGAATCAACATCCTCCATAGCTTCTGCGTAAGTATAAGGATCCCTGTCATGTTCATCCGGTTCAGCCAAAAAGACCTCCCCATTGAACATATACCTCTCAGGTTGACGCCCGATCCTCCCACTACGCCGAAGCCCCTGTGGTTGTTGTTCAGGTTTGTTTGGTTTTTCTACACCGATCGGAATGGTTTCGTTCGGAACCTCCGGAGTAAACGGATTACCCCTCAACTCCTCAAGCACCACTTTGCTTTGAGGTTTAAAGTCGTTCACGTAACTCTCCTCAAGGAAAGTTGCATTAGTTGAAACCACGACTTTATTTTCCTTTGGGTTATAAAAATAACCCCCTTTAGTCCCTTTTGGATATCCTACAAACACGCAAACTTCTGAACGTGCTTCCAACTTATTCGGATCCTTAAACAGGACATGAGCTGGACATCCCCATATGCGAATATGGTTTAAGGATGTCTTCCGTCTTGTCCACAACTCGTGAGGAGTTTTAGGGACCGATTTTGAAGGCACATTGTTCAAAAGATAACATGCGGTTTGTAGTGCATATCCCCAAAAGGATAAAGGCAATGATGAATAACTCATCATGGACCGAATCATGTCCAACAAAGTCCTATTCCTTCTCTCCGCTACGCCATTCTGCTGCGGAGTGCCCGGCGCAGTCAAATGGGATAAAATCCCATTCTCTAACAAGTGTCCCAAGAACTCATCAGAAAGGTATTCCCCACCTCGATCAGATCGAAGTGCCTTTATGGGTCTACCCAATTGCTTTTCCACTTCAGCCCGAAACTCCCTGAACTTATCATAAGTTTCGCTTTTGTGGTGCATTAGGTACACATACCCATATCTTGAGTAATCGTCAATAAAAGTGACGAAGTACTCATACCCTCCTCGTGCCCGGATGTTCATCGGTCCGCAAACATCACTATGCACAAGTTCTAGAACCCCTTCGGCCCTATTGCCCTTAGACCCGTATGGTCTTTTGGTCATTTTACCCTCCAAACAAGACTCACATTGAGGTATAGATTCCACCTTTAAGTGACTTAAAGGTCCATCCCTTACCAACCTTTGAATCCTATTCAGGTTAATATGGCCAAGGCGCAAATGCCAAAGATAAGTCTTATTAGAGTGAGAAGTTTTAAGTCTTTTTGAGTCATTATCATTTATCTCAGCATTAAGCAATAAGTCCATCTTAGGTTTGATAAAATATAGATTATTTTGCATCCATCCAGAACAGATAAAAGATTTGTTTTTACGAATCACCACTTTTTCATTAAAAGATACCACGTAGGAGTCTTTAAATAAAGAAGATACAGAAATTAAATTCCTTTTAAATTTAGGAACATAAAAACAATCTCGCAAAATTAAATTCCTATAATTATCAAAATAAAGATGGACATCTCCCACTGCTTCCGCTGAGACCAAGGATCCATCGCCCATCCGAAGCGTTAAGTCTTCACGAAGTAGACTTCTCGTTTCTTTGAATCCCTGCAGAGAAACACAAACATGATTAGTTGCACCGGAATCTATGACCCAAATGTCACTGGATTCCTCAACCAAACAAGTTTCTAAATATAGAAGATCACACCTACCTCCCTTGGAAAGGAAGTCCTTGCAATGCTTCTTTATATGCCCGACCTTACCACAGAAGAAGCACTTAAGCTTCTTTGGGTTCTTCTTCTTCTTCTTCTTGCTCTTGGTAGCAATAGGAATAGAAGACTTACCACTCTTGGCCCGTTGCTTCTTTCCATTCCCAGAGTTAGGATTGGAACCAGAAGCAGCTACCATATTGGCCTCTCCACCAGCAGGAGACTCCCTGATCAGCAGTTCAAACTCCTGTAACTGTTTCATCAGTTCTGTCAAGGTCATATCCCGTCTATTGCTCAGATTAAAAGTAGCTCTAAACGGAATAAATTCCTTAGACAGAGTCTCAAAGACCATAGTCATCTGAGTTTCAGCATCGATGTCGGCTCCATTGGTTTGAGCCTCAGCGAGGTAACCCATGACCAACATCATGTGCTCCTTTACAGATGTCCCCGGTCTCTGTCTACAGTTTAAGAGTTTCCGAAGCGCCCCTTGCCGCTTTGTTATGGCCTGGCCTCCAAACATATCCTCAAGATTATCCAAGATCTGCTTCGCAGTCTCATAATCCTGATGTTGAGCCTGCAGCACGTTATTCATGCTAGCCATAACATAGCAGCGGGCCTGATCATTAGCATCTTTCCAGCGTTCGTACGCTTGGAATTGCTCATTACTTGAGTCTCCCGTAGGCTCGGGAGGACAAGGAGTTGTCAGTACATATTTCAGTTTCTCAAAGGATAGGACGATGTCCAGGTTCCGTTTCCAATCGTTATAGTTCTCACCGGTTAATTGGTTTTTGTCAAGTATCGATGATAAAGCGTTTTTAGACATTTTCAATCTACAATAAAGAATCATATACCAAACATAAGCAAACATATTTAATAATTTAGTAAGATAACACAATCATGTAAAATCATACAAATGTGTTTATGTGTCAAAACCTTGAAAATATCACAACCTTACAACGATAATTCCCAACTCAGAATTCAACAAGCTCCTAGGGGAGTCATGCCAAATTCAATCAGGAACACGGATCCCCTCCTGATTAATATATGCCATCCAGGACCCGTATGATCCAGCATATACTAATAATCGTTTCTTTGGCCATTAATTTTATTAACAGAGCTCCTAGGGGAGGTTAATAATAAAATTAACGTGAGTGTATAACCACCGTTTCAATATTTTATCCATGATTTATAATCACCACCTAGGGGTGTGCAACCATAAATCATACTAAAATACCTTATCCTTTTAGAGATCCAATCTGGTACATAATAGAAATCCCTTCCTAGGGGTTGGGACCATCATGTTCTTCCTATGGACCAACGATGGAGGCCTTAGGTTCTCTCTTCGAAAACCTTCTCCCACTCAATCTTTTGAAGTCAAGGTTTTATTTTAAAATTATGCATGAACAATTTTAATATGAGCGGCACTCCCTATTCTATATGACATGTTATCAATATACATGGTAAATCATATTATAATGCAGACAAGCAAAGCAATCAAGCAAAGCTACAAGCATAATAATAATAACCGTAATATTATGGTTCCACCCTAGAGAATAGAAAAACTAAGATTACAAGAGAATAATCGAGACATTTATCGATTCTTCATCCTTGAATCCTCAAGCTGTATCCTTCTTCATGTAATATCCATCTTCAAGTCCTCAATCCCGTATGAATCGAACACTTCATATTTCCGGTCATATCCAAATTTAATGTTTCTCAGAATCGTCCCAAAAATAAAATTAAAACTGCACCAAAAATTGCACCTTTTCTGGACACCTGGATGCTCTCTGTCGGCAGGCCGATCTAGGTGATCGGTCTGCCGATCATGGTGGTTCGGCCTGCCGAACATGAAGGTTCGGCCTGCCGGCAGAGCACCAAAATTTCTGCCCCACTGTCGGCCTGCCGGACCGTACGTCCGGCCTGCCGGTCTGTGACCTTCGGCCTGCCGAACTGTGAGGTCCGGCATGCCGACCGAGCAGAAAACACTCAATCCAGAAAATACAATTTTAATGCAATTCATCAATTTTATTTTCAACAATTCAAAAACATAAAATTAGAGACTCAGGAAATACCTGGAGGCGCCATCATCTATCTTCAAGATCCGACTTCTCGTTCCGTCTTCTCCGAATAATTATTTAATTACAAAATTCTTACAAATTAAATAATAATTCCTAGACGGAGATGATAGTCCGCCATCTAATTACATGAAAAACCTAGATACACATTCTAACCTCCAAGGAACCATAACCGGTATTAATTAATTAATAAATAATTAAACAACAATTTAATCAACCATAATTAATTAATAAACATTCACCACATAATCCATGACAACATATATATTATATAGAAACCTAGAGTGCCATCTCTCTATAAAATTCAATTCAAGCATTGGAGAGATTAAGATCACAAAATTTATGCATATAACATGATCACAAACTTGCAAATTTATGTAAAAACCTCGGCTCTGATACCAATTGTTGGAAACAAAGTGCGCAGCGGAATTTTTAAAATTTTTTCATCAGAGTATTTTCCAAAATACAAGTATGACATGTTATATGTATAAATTAAACAGATCTTACTAACCTCAGTGTGCCGAAGAACCTCCGCGACCTGTGTAGAGAAGTAACGTTCCAGAAGAGCCTCAACCAACTGGTCTTCTTTGCTATTCTCTATCCACAACCGGAGTGAGTGTGGGCTCACACGTACAGCTCTTCCACCGGTGACTCTCCTTCCAACCAATAGAGAGAACCCAAAGCTAGTGTTCGTGATTTGTGAACAAAAGCTCTCAGGGAGTTTTCAGATGCTCACTAGAAGAGTATCACTCTTAATCTCTCAAATTGATCTGAGTAAATCATTAGACTCACTCCCTTTTTATACCTATTGGTCCTTGGGGTCAGTCCATATCAGATTAGGTCTCAAAAATCGAAATAGAATCAAGTTCGGATCAATATCTGATAAGATACGCGTGAAAAACGCGTAATCTTAGCTGTCGCGGTCGGCATGCCGAACTGTGAGATAGGCAGGCCGAACTGGCCAGTTCGGCAGGCCGAACTTTCTGATCGGCAGGCCGAACTGCCGAGAAAAAATCTCCGCGAATCTTTTATTTTCCACCCGAGATTCTAAAGGATAAAGTCTCAGTTTTGATTCAAATAGCCCAATAGAAAAGATATCTGATCAAAACAAACTCTATCAAGATAATCTCTAAGAAAATAAATCAATTCAAATAATTCTACAAGTTTATCTTGTTCTAATTGTCCAAAATTAAAACAACCGATAAACAGACAAGAATTATCCGAACGCCATAATTCAACAAGTTCATCTTGAACTAATTTCTTACAAAATTAATTCAACCGATAAACAGACATGAATTATTTGATTCTTATAAATTTTAAACCAATCTGATAAATCCGACATAAGTCACCAATTATTGGAAAAGCACGCCGTGTCGTTACAGGATTTTGTGAGCTAGCAAAGGGGACCAAAATGGACCTATAAAGTTCAAGCTCATGATAACTATGAAACCCAATATCCCAGATATACATTTCACAATTATCAACTCCAACGCTACTCCACTAAAAGCTTGGAGCTGCACTCTCGAACTTTATAGAATTACGAAGCTCGTGTAGCTAAGTCTCCATGACATATCATAGTGTATCGCATCCCCATATGATCATCCATAATCGGCTTAAGGACAAGTTCTGTCTTACCTTCCCGATTATTTTTATCTTACGTTCCATTGTCTCACCATTAGAAAACTTACCATCCAAAGATAGTATACCATTCGGTTACACCTATGTATCCAAATGGTTGAGCGCTCCAGTTTTCCAATTACAGGACAACGCATATAAGAGGATATCATTACTCCTAAAGAGGAGCTATGGATTCCATATCTATGAATAACAAGTCTACGCTATCAAGAGTCATGCCTCCAACGTACCGGCATGCATGCCACTATAGAGATGTGGGAGTCACCCATTGGTACATCAAAAGACATAAGTCGAGACAACGGGCCCATTATTCATCTCAGGATTAAGATACAATACAAACGACTGTCTAAAGTGAATCGATTTGCCAAGACAGAATTATTAATCCAAATCAATTCACTTTATGTCCCGATCCAACACATCGTCACCTATGACAACGCGCCAATGTTTCTATTCACGGAGTCCAACTCCGATGGCCAAGACAAACCATCTCCCAAAAGGGATATAGACAACATAACAATCTTTACATGAATAAAGCGCCCAACTTTATTCCCTCGATTGCGGATCATATATTTTAGACCATCACCTTAAGAGTCGTGTCTACCGCATAATCATCCCATCATATGCCCAACTCTTAAGGTTTAGACTGACAGTCTCAGACTACTGTTTGCTTATCATACATTCAACGAATATGAACGTAAAGAGGACAATATTTGGTATATATAAATGAATAAATTCTTTATTGATAAAAATGTCTCCAAAAACGTATTACATTTTTACTCCTTAGAGCATACATGTCTAACAATTTTCTATATTTATTAATAACCGTTTATTTTGGTCAAGATGTAATTAACAATTTAATTATATCTTTATGAGTGTAACCCACTATTTCAGATTTTAACAACTTAACTCAAAATTGTCGTCGTAGGATAGGTCAATTTTAAAATACATTATAAAATCCTATCTTTTGGAAGCCAACATTGTTATTGATTTAAATAGACACCTTCCATAGGGAGGATGAAATCAAAATGCCATGAGGCGCCACTTAAATCTCACGGTGTTGTACTAATAGTGGAGACCGCAGGTTATATTGTCATATTACCTTCTCCTACTCATTATTTTAAAAGATATGTTTTATCTTATAAAACATCATATGTTTCATAACTCTAGTAAATAAAAATAATTTTTAATTACTGGTTTATATTATGTGTTAATTGAATCTCATTCTATTTACACTTAAATAAATTACCAGATTTTCTAAAAATCTAAATTTATTATGAATTGTCTAAGTTATCAAATATTAAACAATTTAAAATTAGATAACTTAGAATTAATGTGAATTTTACTAAGTCTTAACTATTAAAACTAAATTCACATTATTTGGTTGATTAATAAATTAGTATTCTATAAAACCAACCTAATTAATTTAATCTCATTAAATTAATTCTAACACATATTAAATCATTTTATAAACACCTTTATAAAAAAAGAATATGCAAGTGTCTGCATGTCATATTACAATAACTATAAGTGGGCACTTTCTTAGATGACATGTTATAATGCATGAACATGTTATCACAATCATAACATGAAAATAAAGCATGAAAATAAACAATAGATTTTTGACCGGGTTCTTTTGGATAATTAAAATTATAACCCATAAAAAAATAAGAGAAAAAAATTACAAGGGTCTTCTTGTAATTTATTCATAATTCCCTGCTCCAATTTTGCAGTCTTCATCGGGTGGTTTATCGTGCAACAATCTATTGGATTACCTTTGAAATTTGATAGGTGCAGGTTCTCAACTAGTCTGAATAACCCAATGGACTTCTTTTTCTTCATCACTCCACATGCTGCGGATAAGAAAAGTAAAAAACATGTTGCCCTCTAAGAAGCACGTTACAGTGCATTAATTACTTATATGTCATCACCTTTTTTTTTAATTGTTGCCTTTATCTCATGTGCATCACAATACACATAAAAAAAAAAAAAAAAAAAACTAAACTTAAAGTAGGCCACGTGCAGGTGTATTGATGAAGCCTTTTTTTTGTGTTAATGGTAGTTTCACATGTCAGGTGCATTAATTATACAGTTCAACTCTTGAACCTCTTTTTTTTTTTTGACAATTTGTGGCTGTGAACACTCAGGTAACAAGAGGAAAAAAAATAAATTACAAAAAGCTTATGCCTTTTTATGGGCTTGCACAGATTTGATCTAATCAAACTAAAAATAAAATTATCAATCCAAAAAGACCATATAATTAACGACAAAAAATCTATTCATAAATAACCATTCATCACATGAACAAAAATTGCAAAGATGTAAAGTGCCCACAAACATGCATCAAGAATATGAAATTATCAAAATAAAATCATGTTTAATTAAAATTATATATGCTATAACCTAGCTCTGATACCATTTGTTGGAATAAAATAAGAAATGCAGCGGAAGAAATAGATCATTGATAAACAAAAATTTTCTAAAACATTTGTTAATCGGAAATAGCTATATAATTTTAATTAATAATGGAAACTTTTAGGAATTTTACTAATTTTTTTGAAAACTATCAGGGTATCCTAACTTTCCTCTTTGATACCACGATCTTCCAATCTAGGCTTCCATACCAATGTAAAGATGAGTGAGCGTCAAACTGCAAGAATGAATTTTTCTCACACTTTTCTGAATCTGCTATGTACTCAACACATGAGATAGCAGACTTTTTTTTAGAGAAGAATTCTTAGTTTTTCTCTTTGTAAAAGTTACGTGAAAAAGATTAATATATTGAGATAACTGTTATCTTTAGCTTTTTATATCTAAGCAATTAGTTTTTTTTAATTAATTTTAAATTTAAAATAACCATCATATCAGATATATGGGGAAGAGATATATATTCTAGATGATCTTATTTCTTTCATTTTCCTTTTTTTTATTAATTGAATCATGTTTGTGATTCTTTTATATACATACATATATATATATATATAAATTACATTTACTTTTGTTTCTTTTTTAGTTTAAAAAACGTAAACAACTTTAGTTTATAATATATATATATATATATATATATCTAAATTCAAAAAAATCATATTTATTTAAAATTAGATTTTTAAATTAATCAATTAATTATTTAATTTTGTGTCCAAATAGAAAAAGACAAAAGGTAGTCCCACCACAAATGTATCACACACAAAATTAAAATTATATTCAAATAATCTTATTATTCAAATATTATTAATTAATTAATTCAAAAAAATATATTTAACTAATCTCATTAGTTAAATATAATCAATTAATAAATTAACTAATGCTCAGTTAAATGTTACAACATTTATCACATTATATTATGTGTCATAGAGAATATTTTTATGTGTCACATTAGTAACTCAACATACTTAATTCAGAATTCAATAATTTCAAATTAAATATCTATAATTCATTCTATGCATAAATCCAATATAGTGTTACAAAGGTGGCATTGGGGACCTGTGGACCTATAACCCAAGCTCCAATAAATTTGACAATTAATCAAACTCTTTAATTAATGTGCCAAATTTATTAGTTTCAGTGTTACTCCACTAAAAACCTGAAACCGAACTCTTGAGATTATTGTAGAATGACTCAAAGAAAATTAGAGAGTAGTCCATTGATATAATCATTGCATATAAGTCAGTCCTCCATAAATAGTTCATAATAAGAGCTATGTTCAATTTCCATTTACCTCTCTTATTATATCTTTATCCTTAAGTTCCAATAATTCTCTAATGAACAGTTAATTCATAATCTTATTATGAACGAGCGCTCTACTATTCAAACCTTGAATTATCACTCAAGAGAACAATTTTTCTAACTTCCATAAGGAAGGAATGGATTCCATATCGGTATAATATTATTCTTAGCTATTTATTACATTATGTTTCTAAGATGCTAAGTTACGATCTATGCTTAGACAAATCTTACAAAGCAAGTCAAAAAACATAATGTCATAAACAGGAGTCTAATAAATACTCAGGATTAAGACTGTCAAATATATGATTATCATTGTGATAAATTTGAATACTATATTTATAACGGATGATTTTTAAAGATCTATAATTTATCTGGTCTAGTCCTATATAATCTTATTATATATAGTACCTCTAATCCAAGTCTCTACATTAATAGCCCGGATAATGACTATTTCATTCTAAATGAGATTGGACCGTACTTGTAATATTTAATTAATTATTACGGACTATTTAGATTATTATCTATAAATTTTATCCCCTAAGCATATAACACTTATATGCTAAATTTATAGTCACATAAAAAATCATGAAATTTTCTCGATGTTTATAAATGTATTCATAACACATATAAGCAACCAAAATAATAATAAATGTCACTTTATTTATTTATTAACAATATGTACAATGTCATAGCTTTTAAGGCACCAAACCCAACATTTACACCTCTTTAAAATATAACTTTTATCGAAAGATAATTTTTCCCTTCTCATATGTATCCTAATTAATTTTCTTAAGAATTTGTCTCGATCAAATTTTTTTTGTGTCTAAATATATTGTACTAATATATATAATATATGTTTTAGACGTATGTCCTAATTGAAATATACACTTTTGTCCATCTATATTTTTAAAAACATTTATGTTTTTAAATCTATGCACGTACAGGAAATTCGTGCTTTGGCTATTTCATTTAGTTTTTTGTTCAAGTTTTTTCTTTTGATTGGTACCCATTAAAATAATTTCTTCAAGTATATTCTTATTTAAATAGGAATAACCGTGTCTTCAATTTTTTCATAGTTTAACCAAAAACAATGTTTTTTTTTTATTGGACCCTTTTTTCCTTTTCTTAATGGTTTTTGTTTTTTTTTAAATCTTATATTTTCAAATGTAACACATTTAAATACGTTTCTTTATTTTTCCATATGATTTTTTTTTCCTCAAATGTATTCCTTCGTATGTGCTACAACATTCTCAACTTATATTTATATACCATTCCTCTAACATTTAGTCACTGGTATTGAGTGGTGCTTTGGAAGTTTGTAATTGAGGGTTAAATTGGAACTTTGAACTAAAACTGTGGTGCATGGCGAGGAGGTTTGCAATGGAGTAGATTTGAACATAGCACGGACCAGTATTGATTTTGTGAATTTTGTGACCTATTTTCTACTCTTGTTAATTTAAATGTAATTTTGTTATTTTTTTGGCCATTTTTCTAATAATGTGACCTTTTTGTATGGAATTTGAGTTCAATTTGATAAAATTGCGCTTTTGTCGATGTTGGAAAGATAATTTGGTAGATTATAAAAAGGCAAATAATCTACTAGATATCTCTCTATTATCTGGTAAATTATCTATGGTAATTTGATGGATTACCTTTCTGAGTAGCATGGGTAATTTATTAAACATATATATTGTGACCTTTGACCAACTCCTTATAAAAAGACAGCAATTGAAGACTCAATTTTAGAACGTTAGATATAAAAAGTAGTTTTCAGTTAGACTTGCTATGCATGGAACTTTAAGATTTTAAGGCTTGATTGATTTGTCAAACACAACAAGTTCAAAAAGTGGTCGTGTAGAAGAACCCTCGAAAAAAACAAAAGCAGGATATCTTAACGCTTTTCCTTATGCAAATTTCGAGATAGAGAGGGAAAAATTAATTGCGTGTGCGTGCCCCTTACAATATTGCTGTAAAAAATATTCTCTCAAAAAATTAATAAAAAGTGCAAATTTTGAAATTTTTCAAAAAATTCAAACCATGTCATATTATTAAAAGTTGACCGGTAATTGTTACAAGTGTTAAAATCCAAATTTTTTAAATATTAATTTGTCCTAAATTTATATTAAATGTGTTTGTTCTAGTTTTATTCTTTTAGTAAAGGTTGATTATTTCTTAGGTAATTAGGATAGATGGTCTTTAAACTATTTAGTAGGTGGTAGTTTAGGTTTTTTTTTTTAAGTATTAATGACAAAACATTCTCCAAACTCTTTAATCAAATGCAATAAAAACCTTTACACCAAATTCTATTAAGTTTTTAACATAACACATCACATGCAATGCATGCGACTTTATATGGGAGGGTATTTTGGTAAAATAGCAATAATAATATTTTAACAAACAAATTAAATTAAAATATTACAAAATAAAAGGAAAAGAAAAGTGTTGTTCAAAGAGGAAAAAAATGAAAAATCTTTTTCTCCATAAAACTGTGAACCCTAGCCTAGTTGTAATGTATTTTTTAGACAAGGTCCCACTATTTTGTTTATAGCAAGGTTATAACCCGTAGAGTTAAATAAAATTGTTTAAAACAACAACAACAATAATAATAATAACCATAGTCTTCCTCCTCTCCCTCTCTCTCTCTAACTCATAGAATCCAAAGGGGCAAAAGCTTAGAAAGAAAAAAAAAAGGGCAAAAGAAAGAACCTATTTGGCCATTAGTACAGCCACACCCATCAGCCACACCCATAGAGTTTATTTCTATGTTGATTTTCTCTCTCTATCTTATTTAGTTCATTGATATCTTGTTATCCTAACTTCCCTTTGTCTGTTCCTCTAATTAATTCTTGACAACTAAGTGAATTGCTTAAGTAATTTTAATATTTAGGTCTTACTTATGTATTTAGATTGTTATGTTTGAACAATATGTCAAATAAATAGTGGAGGAAGAGCTAAGCGTACAAGCAAATAAGGAGAACAGCTCTGCTATATTCAAATATGTGATAAATTAGTAAAGATGTTAAATTAGAAGAGTTCAATATTGAGAAGAGATGAGGACAGGGACATTGAAATGTACCAATGGCGATTCGCTAGGTGGCTATTGAGGGTGTGCTCGGCGCCGTCCCCAAGGAGCTTATCCTCAGCGGTTCGGCAATTATGTTCAGCAAATACACTTGGACGGCAATCTTGGATGCCCAGAGCTTGGTTCGTCCTCTCGAGGTGCTATATGAAGCCTCTACTGGCTACGACAAAAGTTCTTGCCTCCTCAAATAAGACACATGCTCAGGTTGGATTGTCAGAGCTATAAATTGACAGTCACTTGCCACGGAAAGCCAACAGATGGCTGCATTTCTGCCATTAGATGGAGGCTAATCCTCTAACGGAGACCATGACACACGTCACCTACCTTCTGGCAAGCCTTGATGTGATATACGGGTCATGGAAAAAACCCACTTAACACCCGGTTCAAGTGGCAGCCTATAAATAGAGCGCATTTACAATAGCTCAAGGCCAACATGCTCCTTTCTAACTAACTAGCTCTTGTTATTTGTCGAGCAGCACCTGCCTTAAGCGTCAGAGAGCTCTTGCCTGGTACTGCATCAGCATCCCCTCTTTACCACCGAAGCGTCCTTCCTCTTACTACAAGTATGTCTAAGTACGTCAAGACGAGCAGGGAAGAACCATCCGAATACCATACGTAGCCGTACATGGTGTTGACTTGCCACCATTAACTAGTAAGCATCAATATTTTGACGCTAAAAGGAAAGCGCCTATGCCTTCACTCAAAATCATCAGCCGTAACTCTTCTTACAACCCAAACATGGTAATGAGAGGGAATACCCAGGATAAAGGTGCCCGACAAGAGGGGTCAGACGAAGCCCAAAACCAAAATAAGAACTCAAACAGACCTTGGGCCTGCTCTCGAGTTGTTAGATCTCGATACAGCAGTCAGGGCAACGCAACCAAAGCCGAGCAAAATGTAGAAGACCTAGTTGCCTAGGATTCGATACGAGAACTCATGAATGTTGTCATGTTACTAACGTAGCAGATTGTCAGCAACAAGCGCAACATCAATAGGCTCTTGTCCTCCTTCCCTTGGCCTAGGAAGACCAAGCCGGGGGTCGAGCAAGGCAAGGGGCTAAAGACTGAGATGATGCCAACTCCGAACACTCCAGGAAAACAACTCACAAGGTCTCGGCTAACAACCGACTAGTCCGAGAAGGCTGACTTGGCCCACAAGGTGACCGCGGAAAGTCATCTCAAGACTCCTGAGCATTAGTGTTTGATTGGCTTAGACGCCAGGAAGAAGTTCATCAAGATAGACAACCCGGAAGAGGCGATAGGGTTGAAGGCAGAGCCCCGTATAGGTTAGAACTACCAAAGATACAAATAGTCGTCAATTTTGAAAGCTACAATGACAAATCGATTAGATTCGTAACAACAAGTTCGGCCTAGATGAAGGTGACATGCCAGATCTGTAGTTAACCAATGCCATTATGTAGGCCCCCATGCCCCTAAAAATTTAAGGTCCCACAGATCAAGTCTTATGACAGAACAACCAACACCGACGAACATGTCAAACTATACTGAGGGCATATGTTACTTCAGAACACCAGTGATGTGGCCATGTGCAAATCATTTTCACTCACACTGACTAGCCCTACTTTGTAATTGTTTAGGCCAATAAAGCTGGGCACCATCACCTCTTTTTGCTAGTTATCTGATGCCTTCTCCTCTGCATTTTTGACAACCACAGTGAGGAGGAAGGAAGTTACTCACCTCTATGCCGTTAAGCAAGGGGATGGAAGTGTTAAGGATTACATCAATCAATTTACCCGATTTGCACTAGATGTGAGGCATATCAAAGATGAGACCCTGAAACATGCATTTACAAAGGGCCTTTGAGATAGAAATCTAACCTAGTCGCTTGCCTTCGAGTAGCCGAGCACTTTCTCTCAAATGCTCAGGTATGCTGATACGGTTGAATACATGAAGAGCTGCCAAGAAGATGAAGGTAGTAGTAGTGGTGGAAAGAAGGGGAAGCAAAAGACTCCGCCTGAGCAACCCATCACCGAGCATAGCAAGAAGCCAAAGAAGGAGAAGTAGAGAGCCAACAAGACCAAGGCCCCAACCGAAAAATTCTAGAGCTACACACCTCTGGTCGCTAGCATTGACAAAGTATTGACCTAGGTGAGTGGTCAAAATTTATTGGTAGATCCACCCAAGCTAAAGGGAAGCAAGGCCAAGAGGGATCAGAATAAGTACTACAACTTAAGGGCGTTGGGCATAGTACTCATGACTGCATCCAACTTAAGGACCAGATCGAAAGGCATAGTACCTGTGATTGAGATTAATAATTCTGTTTCGGCAAATTGATTCATTTTAGATAATCATTTGTATTGTATCTTAATCCAGAGATGAATAGTGTGCCCATTGTCTTGACTTGTGTCTTTTGATGTACCAAAGGGTGATACCCACATTTTAATAGTAGTATGCATGCTGATACATTGGAGGCATGACTCTTGATAGCATAGACCTGTTATTCATAGATATGAAATCCATAGTTCCTCTTTAGGAGTAGTAATATCCTCTTATATGTATTATCCTGTAATTAGAAAACTGAAGCGCTCAACCATTTTAACACATAGGTGTAACCAAATGGTATACTGTCTTTGGATGGTAAGTTTTAAAATGGTGAGATAATGAAACATAAGATAAAAATAATTGGGAAGGTAAGATAAAACTTATCTTTAAGCTGATTATGGATGATCCTATGGGGATACGATACACTATGATATGTCATGGAAACTTAGCTATACGGGCTTCGTAATTCTATATAGTTCGAGAGTGTAGCTCCAAGCTTTTAGTGGAGTAGCATTGGAGTTGATAATTATGAAATACATATAATTATCGGGAGCTTAAACTATATAGGTCCATTTAGTCCCTTTTGTTAGCTCACAAAAATCTTGTAATGATACGGCGTGCTTTTCCAATAATTGGTTACTTATGTTAGATTTATTAGATTGGCTAGAATTCAGAGGAATCAAATAATTCATGTCTGTTTATTGGTTGAATTAATTTTGTGACAAAATTGATTCAAGATAAACTTGTTGAATTATCGGGATCAAATAATTCTTGTTTGGTTTTTGGTTGGATTAATTTCGAATTAATTCTAGATAAACTTGTTGAATTATTAGGAATTCATTTATTTTCCTAGAGATTAACTAGATAAATTTGTTTTAATTAGATAACTTTTCTATTGGGTTATTTGAATTAAAACTAAGACTTTATCCTATAGAATCTCGAGTAGAAAATAAAAAATATGCTGAGATTTTTTATCAGCAGTTCGGCATGTCGATCCTCAAGTTTGGTCTGTCGATGGGGCAAGTTTGGCATGCCGGTTGGACAGATTAGCATGCCGATCACACGATACAAAGATCACACGTTTTCATGTGAATTTCATCAGATATTGATTCGAATTTGATTCTGATTCGAATTTGGAGGCATTATTTGATAAGAACTGAATCTTGGACCCAACCTCTATAAAAAGGGAGTGAGTCTCATTATTATTTAGATCAATTGAGAGATTAATAGTGAAACTCTAATAGTTAGATTTTGAAACTCCCTGAGAGGTCTTGATCACAAATCACGAACACTAGCTTTGGGTTTTCTCAATTGGTTGGAAGGAGAGTCACCTGGTGGAAGAGCTATACATGTGAGCCCATACTCACTCTGATCATGGATAGAGAATAGCAAAGAAGGCTAGTTGGTTGAGGTCCTTCTAGAACGTTACTTCTCTACACTGATTGAGGAAGCTTTTCGGCATTTATAAGGTTTGTAAGATCTGGTTATTTTATGCATATAGCATATCAAACTTTTGTTTTAAAAAATACTCTGATATAAAAATTTTTAAACTCCACTACATAATATTTTTCCAACAATTGGTATCAGAGCCACAGTTTTTATGTAAATTTACGAGTTTGTGATCATGCTGTATGTATAAATTATGTTATCTTGATCTCTCCTATGCTTGAATTTAATTTTATAGAGAGTTGGCATTCTAGGTTTCTATATATTTTTATATATTGTCATGGATTATATGGTGAATCTTTATTAATTAATTATGGTTGATTAAATTATTATTTAATTAATTATTAATTAATTAATTTACATCGGTTATGGTTTCCTAGAGGTTAGAATATATATTTAGGTTTTTCATGCAATTAGATGGCAGACTATCATCTCCGTCTAGGAATTATTATTTAATTTTAAATTTGTAAGAATTTTATAATTAAATAATTATTCGGAGAAGACGAACCTAGAAGCTAATCTAGAAGATGGATGATGGCGTGCCCAGGTATTTCTCGAGTCTCTGATTTTATGTTTTCGAATTGTTGAGAATAAAAGTGACAAATTGCATTAGAAACTATATTTTTTGAAAAGGGTGATCTCTACTCAGTTGGAATGCCAACCCTCCAGTTTGACAGGCCGATGGTCGCAAGATTGACAGGCTAAACTTCGGGTTCGGTAGGCCATCAACGGGGCAGAAATCAGGTGGCTCTAGCGACAGGCCGATCTATCATGAATCAGCAAGCCGATCTGTGAAGATCGGCAGGCCGGTGGGTCATGATTGGCAAACCGATCACCCAAATCGGCTTGTCGGTAGAGAGTTAGAAATTTTTTTAGAAAAGCTACAGTTTTCGGTGTAGTTTTAATTTTATTTTTGGGACAATTCTGAAAAACATTAAATTTGGATATGACCGAAAATATGGAGTATTCGATCTATGTGGGATTGAAGTCTTGAAGATAGGCATTACATGAAGAAGGATATAGCTTGAGGATTCAAGGGTGAAGAATCGATAAAATGTTTCGATTATTCTCTTGTAATCTTTATTTTCTATTCTCTAAGATGGAACCATAATTTTACGGTTATTTATTATTATTTTACTTGTAGCTTTGCTTAATTGCTTTGCTTATTACATTATAATATGATTTGCCATGTATATTGATAACATGCCATATAGAATAGGGAGTGCCGCTCATTTAAAATTGTTCATGCATATCTTTTTTTAAAATAAAACCTTGATTTCAAAAGATTGAGTTAGAGAAGGTTTTCAAAGAAAGGACCTAAGGCCTCCATCGTTGGTTCATAGGAAGAACATGGTGGTCCCGACCCCTAGGAAGGGATTTCTATTATGTACCAGATTGGATCTCCAAAAGGATAAGGTATTTTAGCATGATTTATGGTTGCACACCCCTAGGTGGTGATTATAAATCATGGATAAAATATTGAAACGATGGTTATACACTCCGGTTAATTTTATTATTAACATTTCCTAGGAGCTTTCTTAATAAAATTAATGGCTAAAGAAACGATTATTAATATACATTGGATCATACGGGTCCTGGATGGCATATATTAATTAGGAGGGGATTCATGTTCCTAATTGAATTTGGCATGACTCCCCTAGGAGCTTATTGAATTCTAAGTTGGGAATTATCATTATAAGGTTGTGATATTTTCAAGGTTTTGACACATAAACACATTTGTATGTTTTTACATGATTGTGTTATCTTACTAAATTATTATTGTATGTTTGCTTATGTTTGGTATATGATTCTTTATTGTAGATTAAAAATGTCTAAAAATGTTTTATCTTCGATACTTGACAAAAACCAATTAACCAGATAGAATTATAATGATTGGAAATAGAACTTGGATATCATCCTCTCCTTTGAGAAACTAAAATTTATGCTAACAACCCCTTGTACTCCTGAGCCTATGGGAGATTCTACCAACAATCAATTCCAAGCATATGATCGTTGGAAAGATACAAATGATCAGGCCCGCTACTATGTTATGGCTAGCATGAATAATCTGTTGTAGGCTCAACATGAGGATTATGAGACTGCTAAGTAGATCTTCGATAATCAAGAAGACATGTTTGGAGGCCAGGCCTTAACTAAGCAGCAAGGGGTGCTTTGAAAACTTCTTAACTGTAAGTAGAGGCTAGGGACATCTGTAAAGGAGCACATGATGTTGGTCAAGGGTTACCGCGTTGAGGCATAAACAAATAGAGCCGACATTGATGCTGAAACTTAGATGACTTTGTCAAAGGAATTTGTTCCATTTAGAGCTACTTTTAATTTGAGCAATAGGTAGAATATGACCTTAACAAAATTAATGAAACGGTTACAGGAGTTCGAACTGTTGATCAAGGAGTCTCCTGCAGGTGGCAAGACCAACATGGTAGCTGCTTCTGGTTCCAATCCCAATTCTAGGAATGGAAAGAAACAACGGGCCAAAAATGGGAAGTCTTCTATTCCTGCTAACAACAAGAGCAAGAAGAAAAAGAAGAAGAACCTAAAGAAGCTTAAGTGCTTCTTCTATGGGAAGGTCGGGCACATCAAGAAGCATTGCAAGGACTTCCTTTCCAAAGGAGGTAGATGTGATCTTCTGTATTTAGAAACTTGTTGAGTTGAGGAATCCAGTGACATTTAGGTCATAGATTCTGGTGCAACTAATCATGTTTCTGTTTCTCAGTAGGGGTTCAAAGAAACGAGAATTTTACTTATTAAAGACTTCACGTTTCGAATGGGCAATGGATCCTTGGTCTTAGCGAAAGTAGTGGGAGACGTTTATCTTTATTTTGATATTTATAGGAATTTAATTTTGCGAGACTGTTTTTAAGTTCCTAAATTTAAAAGGAATTAAATTTCTGTAGCTTATTTATTTAAAGACTCCTATTTGGTTTCTTTTAATAACAAAGTGGTGATTCGTAAAAACAAATCTTTTATCTGTTCTAGATGGATGCAAAATAATCTATATTTTACCAAACCTAAGATAGACTTACTGCTTAATGCTGAGATGAATGATAATAACTCTAAAAGACTTAAAACTTCTCACTCTAATAAGACTTATCTTTGGCATTTGTGCCTTGGTCATATTAACCTGAATAGGATTAAAAGGCTGGTAAGGGATGGACCTTAAAGTCACTTAAAGGTTGAATCTATACCTCAATGCGAATCTTGTTTGGAGGGTAAAATGACCAAAAAACCATTTGGGTCTAAGGGCAAAAGGGCCAAAGGGGTTCTAGAACTTGTGCATAGTGATGTTTGCGAACCGATGAACATATGGGCACAAGAAAGAGGAGAGTATGAGTACTTTATCACTTCTATTAACGATTACTCAAGGTATGGGTATGTGTACTCGAAGAAACACAAGTGAAACTTTTGACAAGTTCAGGGAGTTTTAGGTTGAAGTGGAAAAACAATTAGGTAGACCTATAAAGGCACTTCGTCCAATCGAGGTGGATAATACCTTTCTGATGAGTTTCTAGGACACTTATTAGAGAATGGGATTTTATCCCATTTGACTACGCCGGGCACTCCACAGCAAAATGGCATAGCGGAGAGAAGGAATAGGACATTATTAGATATGGTAAGGTCCATGATGAGTTATTCATCATTGTCTTTATCCTTTTGGGGCTATGCACTACAAACCACATGTTATCTTTTGAACAGTGTGCCTTCAAAATCAATCCCTAAAACTCCTCACGAGTTGTGGACGGGCAAGAAGACATCCTTAAACTATATTCACATATGGGCATGTCTGGCTCATGTCCTGTTTAAGGATGTGAATAAGTTGGAAGCACATTCAGAAGTTTGTGTGCTTGTAGGGTATCCAAAAGGGACTAAAGGGGTTTATTTCTATAGCCCAAAGGAAAATAAAGTCGTGGTTTCAACTAATGCAACTTTCCTTGAGGAAAGTTATATGGACGACTTTAAGTCTCAAAGCAAAGTGGTGCTTGAGGAGTTAAGGTGTGATCCAATCACTCCAGAGGTTCTAAATGAAACCATTCTGATCAGTGTAAAAAAACCAAACAAACTTGAGCAACAACCTAAGGGGCTTTGGCGTAATGGAAGGATCGGGTGTCAACCTAAGAGGTATATGTTCAATGGGGAGGCCTTCTTGGCTACACGGAATGAACATGACATGGATCCTTACACTTACACAGAGGCTATGGAGGATGTTGATTCGAAACTCTGGACAGAAGCCATGAACATAGAGATGAAGTCTATGGAGACTAATCAGGTCTGGGAGCTTGTGGATCTTCCCAAAAGGGTAAACCCATAGGGTGTAAGTGGATCTACAAGAGGTAAAGAGGAGTGGATGGAAAGGTCAAAACCTTTAAGGCTAGGCTAGTAGCTAAGGGTTATATGCAAAAGGAAGGAATCGATTACGAGAAAACCTTTTTGCCTATAGCCTTGCTTAAGTCCATCAGGATTCTCTTGTCCATAGCTGCCGCTCTCAACTACGAGATTTGGTAGATGGATGTTAAGATGGCTTTTCCAAATGGCTATCTTGATGAGTCGATTCATATGGAACAACCAGACCGGTTCCAGGTCAAAGTCAAGAGGGTAAGGTTTGTAAGCTGCTAAAGTCAATTTATGGACTTAAGCAGGCTTCTTGTTCTTGGAACATAAGATTTGATCAGGTGATCAAGACTTATGGGTTCTCACAAAATATGGATGAGCCATGTGTTTACAAACACATTAAGGATGGGAAGGTAGTTTTTCTACTGCTCTATGTAGATGATATTCTATTAATTGGCAATGACGTTGGGGCATTGTCATCGGTCAAATCATGGTTGACCAAGCAGTTTGATATGAAGAACTTGGGTGAGGCTAATTTTGTTCTCGATATCTGTTTGAGTCGCCCAAAATGTTTCTCTTAAACGGTAGACGTTTATAATATAAAAAGGTTTTCGTATCCACAAGGAGGTAAAAAAAAATTGTAACTCCATAGATTGTTAAAAATAAATAGTGAAAAAGGCAAGCGGTTGTTCAAAATAAATTTTAAAATAAAATAAATATTTTTGTGACGTTTTTATTTCAAAATTTAAAATATAAAATTAAAGCAGTGAAGCTTTCAGAATCCCTTGTATATTTCACAACTGATATGGAATTTTAACTCCAATTAATAATTATCTTAAGCATTTGATTTATTATATCTTTTCTCATTAATTGCAAATACTTTTTACTAATTTTTATAGGTTAACTGAAAGCGACAATATAGCAAGCTATAATGCAGTAAAGGTTTTCCTATAAAAGTAGTAAAATAATCATCTTTCACTAATGATTAAGTGCACTAATTATAAAAATTATTACTACTGTCACTACAATTATAATCAACATAATTTTAATATAGAAAAGATAATAACAAATCAAAATTAATATATTTTAATGGAATAAATTATTGTGTTAATTTCGGCAGCACCTCATTTTATTAAATGGTTTAAGAATACACTATGTCATCTTCTATCTACAATAAATCAAGAATTACTAGGCATTTACTGTGCCAGTCCATGTCTATAATACAGCAAAAACTCAACTTAATAAATAAGTATGACTTCAGTATTATTAATATTGATTGTGCAGTACAATTAAATTACATAAAGAAAACATGACTGAATTTATGCAAGAATTAGGCCGCATAACAACATGAATAATAATTATTAAAAACATAGAAATATAATTTATTCCACAAAATATAAACATTACAAACCAGATATAGAGTCAAAATTTATACTAGAGTACTATGTATACAAGATCATCTCTCTACCTTACCAGACTCTTTACACTAATTTAGACATCATTTTATGATTTTTACCTAAGGGGATATTACTGAGTCTAACCCAGCAGAAAGGAAACAAAGAAGAGGGAGGGAGAAGAAGGGCCATTTGGCCTGTTGGGGGATGAGGAGAACCAGGCTGATGCCTGGTATTTATAGGCACAAATTTTAACTATTCATAAATTTTTTTTATCATTTTTTTCACTATTCCCCAGTTGAAAAACTCAGATCAAATTGATCATTTTCTTCAATTTTTCAACATGAGATTCGTGTCAGGATTGTGCGAATTTTAGCTTGAGATTAGGTGTAACACGGCAGCCGACAGCACTAAAATGGACGCGATCGAGCCGTTATTTTTGTAATCCAACGGTCAGTAGGCAAGCTTTGAATTGCGCCTAGGTGGGACCAAGTAGGACCTAGATCGATGGTTGTTCAATCAATCCACATAATCCAATCCGATGGCTAACGAAACAAATACACATGGGACGCGAACACCGAATCAGACAACACTCTCAGACGTGGCGGGCCCACCTGACATGCGTCAGCGTTGACTTGCGCTCTCCTGCTGACGCGTGGCTTGCGCAAGTCTGACGGCGGCATAGATCCAACAGACGAGATACATTTGGTAGCTGATCGAGCGCTCCATATTTTGCCACGTGTCCTCTAAATTCCAATTTTGTTGTTGTGTTTTTAGGCATTTGTTGTCCGATTTGTCCATTTTGGTGTCGTTTTGCTCCGTTTTTCCTCCATATTTTAAATCTAAAATAAATTAAACAAACGAAAATTAATTATTTTACAAACATTATTTTCACAATAATTAAAAATATTTATTTTATAATAAAACACACAAAAATTACTAAAAATAGATAAAAACTTCTAAAATTAACAAACCTTAACAGATATGCTATTTAAGACTTAAGATTATTTTTAGAAATTTCTAAAAACATAATAGAATATTTTTAAAAACTGAAAACTTATTTACAAATATTTTATGACTCAAAATAAAATCACACGATGTAAATTTTATGGTTTTAATTATTTACAAACTAGACATATGTTTAATATACTGAACGACTCTAAAAATTACCAAAAATATTATTAAACATAAAAACACACTAAAAACACATTTACACACTAAGACACAAAAATATTTATTAACACAAAAATGCTATTAATTATAGGATTTAATGAGAAATAAAAGCATAAATAAATGATTTAAGCATTATAAAATATAAACTTTTATAGTCTCATCACACCCCCCAACCAGCTTATTGCTAGTCCCTAGCAATTAAAGCGATAAGATTTTGAAATGATTTACTGAATATCCATACAATGCATGACATTTAACTATAATTTGACTAATCTAACTAGACAGGCTAACAAAACAATAATTTTATTTGAACAATTTATATGACTATTTAACAAAATGTATATAAGCCAAACTTAGTGTAGAAAGAGAATAAATAAATGATTTAAGCCTTATAAAATATAAACTTTTACAGTCTCATCATACCCCCCAACCCGCTTATTGCTAGTCCCTAGCAATTAAAGCGATAAGATTTTGAAATGATTTACTGAATATCCATACAATGCATGACATTTAACTATAATTTGACTAATCTAACTAGATAGGCTAACAAAACAAAAATTTTATTTGAACAATTTATATGACTATTTAACAAAATGTATATAAGCCAAACTTAGTGTAGAAAGAGATAATGAATAATTATGAAGTTTCATCTAAAAGTAAGAATAAAATTGTTATGATATTTTGATTCAAATCACTCCTGCAGGCAGCAACACTTCAAATTATTTATTTAGAACAATTAAAAAGCAAAAACATAAAACAAAAATATACGTACAAACTTTACAACAGTTGTGAATAGTGCAATATTTGGCTTCCTTAAGCTTTCTCCATAACCCATTTAACGAGCTTTGGGTTAGTAACTCCCAAAGAGTTGGCCTAAGATATCAGGTACTGAAGCACCCGTTAGAACTTACTTACTCGAGTTAAAGAGGCTACGAAACCAAATTTATCCAACTTTATTCATTAATTTACATAATTACACACTTTATTATTTACAATTCTTTTTATTTCTTTTTATTTTATTTTTTTATATATTTCTTTTTATTTCTTTCTCTTTTTTATATTTCTTTTTTTATTAATTAGTTTATTAATTTTGAAAATATTGCTGCCTTTAATTGTTCATCTTCACAAAATAACAAAACTCAAATATTCATAGCTTTGACTTACTACCACAATTAAACATTACAGTGCGTGTGTGAAAAGAATGGCTTACAAACACTTTGAAAAATAAACACCTAAAAATGTTAAATAAAACCAAAATTTGAGAGTCCATAAAATTAGATAATTCAAAGAATAGAAAAATGATATTACATTAATATGAAATTCATAAATTAAAACAAAATAATAACACATTAATTACTAAGAAACTAAACAAATATTTACAAAACACATTTTAATTTTTTTTAATTTTATGACGCATAAAAAAATAACACACAAAAATGAAAAATGCACAAAAATCTAAAGCAAAATCGAAAAAATTAGGCAAAATTTTTTGCACAGCACAACATTGAAGCACAATTTTGAAGCACAACCCTCTCCCCCCAACCTAAAATGTACATTGTCCCCGACATATAAAAAGAATAGCAAGAGCAGTAAAAATATTACTTGAATCAGCATAGTTGTAGAGATGATCTGTAGCAAACTTAACAAACTAGACTAAAAGCTAACAAAACACACAAGAATATATTACAAACTGGGTCTTTTAAAGTCAAATTCTCCATACTTTATTTTTTTGTTTGAAAATTAAAATTACTTTTCAAATTCTTCAAAATATGTTTCAAGAGGCCGTAAGTACAGAATACTTACTAATCACATCGATTATATCATCCTTAATCTCAACCATTTTAAACAAATTTAATTAATAGCCTTTATTTTAAATTTTTAGAATAAATCTCATTTTTTTATTTTTAAAAGAAAATCAAAACAGTACACAACAACACACAAAAATATATATTACAAAATATATTACAAAGAAGGAAAGGTAAAGATATTACTTTGAAAGTGTTTTCCCATTGCTTAATACTCTGAATTCAGTAAATCTTTCTTCCAACTCCTCTTTTAGTGGACAGTCATCAAAGAGCAGCTTCTTCTCATAGTAAGTGTCAAAAGACACCACATATGGTTCTTGTATAAACATGCCCTCAAGATTGACAAAATATGAAACATTTGAATTCATGCAACTTAGACTCATTTTATGTTCTTGGTAGGTCCATAAAAACAATGCTAGAGGTGGTGGAGGAGTGGTGGCCACGTAGGATCTTTGTAAGAATGGTCTTTAGTGAACTGTTGTGCCAACTAAGGTTGAGAACCTAGGATTAAGGGTGATGATTGTTCCTATTCTACAACTAAGTCCTTTTTCTCTTCCTCGCATTCCTCTCCTAAAGGTTGTTCCTTAGAATAGGTGGGTTCTAAATTTTCTTCATCAATGACTGGGACAACTATTTCTTCTCACCTAAAGAATCTTCAAATAACTCAAGAGAATATTCAATTGGCTCGACAAGTTCTTCTAAGTGACAACTTTGTGCTAAGGTATCTTTGGCATGAATTGTTTCATTTTGTTCCACCTTTGACTCTAATTGACACAAAGAATATGCAAGCCTATCTAGTTCTATTCTCCTCATGGTTTCCATATATTTCTCTAAACTTTCTTTCAATGTTTTTATGGTTTCTTCTAGATTCACCCTATTTGGGTCACTATATGTCTCTTGCAGTTAAAAATTTGACTCTAAAATTTCCAGTTGATTGTCAAGCTAAGGTTCTGAAAAGTGTGAATTTTTCTCCTAAATTAAATTGTTCCTAGAACTATTCAATCTCCAATAATCATATTCGGCCATATCTTCCAACATATAATAGGCTTCGTCAACAGGTAATAGGTAAAAGGAGGTGGTACCATCTCCTATTTCTACTCAATTTTTTGTTTCAAGACTTAACCTATCTATGAAAATTTCTAACAAATAATCCCTAGAAAGACCGTGGTAAGGAAACTCATCTAGCAAATCTTTAAATCTCCATCAAGCACTATAAAATGGTTCCAAGTGTTGTTAGGAAAAACTTACAATGATTTCTCTATGAACCTCCCAAAACATTTATTTTATTTTTATATTTTTTTAATTTTTTTAAAGAAAATTTTTCAAGTTGAATAATGCTCAATTCATCGAATTCCCAAATCGTTTGGGGATCAAACTGAACACGCTTAGAATTCTTAACTTTCTTAGGTAAGGGTGTTAGCCTTGTGGTCATGGGATCGAGTCCCAACGATGGGCTTTTTTGACAGAATCCAATAAATTTTACAATTACCCAAACTTGCAAAATAAAAGAGAGGATGCTAAGCTTTTCTTTTTCTGAAACGAATAAAGTAATGAGTGAAAAGCATCTGCCCTTTTTTATTTAATTTAATTTTTTGTGTTTTTAATTTTTTATTTTTTAATGATAAACATGCTAATTAAAAATACAAATAACTAAAATAATATTTACAAAGGATAGGGATAGATCACTTACTTGTTTTCCCGCTTAATTTAGCAATCTAACAGAGTAATGGAGCCTCCCTGGCAACGGCGTCAAATTTTTGTTCGAGTCACCCAAAATGTTTCTCTTAAACGACAGACGTTTGTAGTGTAGAAAGGTTGTCGTATCCACAGAGAGGTAAAAAAAATTTGTAACTCGAGAGATTGTTAAAAATAAATGGTCAAAAAGGTAAGCAGTTGTTCAAAACAAATTTTATAATAAAAGAAATATTTTTGTGATTTTTTTATTTCAAAATTTAAAATATAAAATTAAAGTGGTGAAGCTTTGAGAATCCCTTGTATATTTCACAACTGATATAAAATTTTAACTCTAATTAATAATTATCTTAAGCATTTGATTTATTATATCTTTTTTTATTAATTGCAAGCAATTTTTACTAATTTTTATATGTCAACCGAAAGCGACAATATAGCTAGCCATAATACAATAAAGGGTTTTCCTATAAAAGTAGTAAAATAATCATCTCTCACTAATGATTAAGTGCACTAATTATGAAAATTATAACCGTTGTCACTATAATTATAATCAACATACTTTTAAGATAGAAAAGATAATAGCAAATCAAAATTAATATATTTTAATAGAATAAATTATTGTGGTAATTTCTACAGCACCTCATTTTATTAAATAGTTTAAGAATACACTATAATATCCTTTGTCTATAATAAATCAAGAATTACCAAGCGTTTACAGTACTAGTCTATGTCTATAATACAGTAGAAACTCAACTTAATAAACGAGCATGACTTCAGTATTATTAATATTGATTATGCAACATAATTAAATTACATAAAGAAAGTATGACTGAGTTTATGCAAGAATTGGGCTGCATAATAACATTAATAATAATTATTAAAAACATAAAAATATAATTTATTCCACAAAATATAAACATTACAAAATAGATACAGAGTCAAAATTCATACCAGAGTACTATGCATACAAGATCATCTCTCTGCCTCACCAGACTCTTTACACTAATTTAGACATTATTTTATGATTTTTACCTAAGGCAATACTGCTAAGTCTAACTCAGCAGAAAGGAAACAAAGAAGAGGGAGGGAACATAAGGGCCATTTGGCCCGTTGAGGGATGAGGAGAACCACGCTGATGCCTAGTATTTATATTGTTGGAAAACATAGTACGCAGTGGAATTTTAAAATTTTACAACATAGTAATTTTTAAAACACAAGTTTTACATGCTATATGCATAAATTAACCAGATCTTACTAACCTTTGTGCGTCGAAGAACCCTCGTAAAACGTGAAGAGAAGTAACGTTTCAGATGAGCCTCAACCAACTAGTCTTATTTGCTATTCTCTATCCACGACCGGAGTGAGTGTGGGCTCACACGTACAGCTTTTCTACTAGGTGACTCTTCTTCCAACCAATCAAGAGAACCCAAAGCAAGTGTTCATGATTTGTGAACAAAAGCTCTCAGGGAGTTTTTAGATTCTCACTAGAAGAGTATCACTCTTAATTTCTTAATTGATCTCTTAGTAACTCTTAAGACTTACTCCCTTTATATAGAGATTGGTCTTGGGGTCAGTCCTTATCAGATTAGGTCTCAAAAACTTGAAATAGAATCAAGTTTGGATCAATATCTAATAAGATTAGCGTGAAAATGCGTGATCTTATCCTTCGTTGATCGGCAGGCCGAAAAGGCCCCATGGACAGGCCAAACACATCCATTGGCAGTGTGCTTGTATATTTTCAAGTACTTGAGAAGGACTCAAGGCTATATGCTTGTGTATTCAGGTGAGGACTTAACTCCTTTAGGATATACTTACTCAGATTTTCAATCTTGTCTGGATTCGAGAAAATCAACTTCGGGGTTTGTGTTTACTTAGAACAACGATGCCATCAGTTGGAGAAGTATGAAGCAAGATTGCACTTCAGATTCAACAATGGAGGCTGAGTATGTGGCAGCTAGTGATACTTCAAAAGAAGCAGTGTGGTTCCCCAAGATCCTTTGGGATCTTGATATAGTTTTTAGTATGGATAAAGTGGTATCACTGTATTGTGATAACAGTGCGGCGGTAGCTAATACTAAGGAACCAAGATTTCACAAGAAGAGTAAGCATATTGATTAGAAGTATCATGTGATAAAGGACTTCGTTGAGGGCAGGCATATCACAGTGTGTAAAATCACGTCAGAGGATAATTTAGCTAATCCATTCACAAAGACACTTATTGGGAGAGTCTTCGAGAGGCATGTGGAAGCTATGCAAACGCGAAATTTGTCATATTTACTTACTTAGTGCAAGTGGGAGATTGTTGGACATATATGCCCTAAGGAGTAAGAATATAATATGCTTTTGGAGACACTTTTATCAATAAAGAATTTATTTATTATTTTATCTACCAAATCTTGTCCTCTTTATGTTCATATTTGTTGAATGTATGTTAAGTAAACAATAGTCTAAGACTGTCGGTCTAAACCTTTAAGAATTGGGCATATGATGGATAGATTATGCAGAAGACATGATTCTCAAGGTGACAGTTTAAATCATAAGATCCGCAATTGAGGGAATAAAGTTGGGCACTTTATTTTTGTAAATATTATTATGTTGTCTATATCCCTATTGGGAGATGGTCTGTCTTGGCCATCGGAGGCAGACTCCGTGAATAGAAACATTGGCACATTATCATAGGTGACGATATATTGGATCGGGACATAAAGTGAATTAATTTGGATTAATAATTCTGTCTCGACAAATCGATTAACTTTAGAAAATAATTTATATTGTATCTTAATCCTGAGATGAATAGTGTACCTGTTGTCTTGACTTGTGTCTTTTAATGTACCAAATGGGGACACCCACATTTTAATAGTGGCATGCGTGCCGGTACATTAGAGGCATGACACTTGATAGCGTAGACCTGTTATTCATAGATATGGAATCCATAGCTACTCTTTAGGAGTAGTGATATCCTTTTATATGCATTATCCTACAATTGAAAAACTACAGTGCTCAACCATTTAGACACATAGGTGTAACCGAATGGTATACCATCTTTCGATGGTGAGATAACGGAATGTAAGATAAAAAAATTAGGAAGGTAAGACAAAACTTGTCCTTAAGCCGATTATGGATGATCCTATGGGGATACAGTACACTATGATATGTCATGGAGACTTAGCTATACGGGCTTCGTAATTCTATGTAGTCCTAGAGTGCAGCTCCAAGCTTTTAGTGGAGTAGTGTTGGAGTTGATAATTTTGAAATTTATATCTAGAATATTGAGTTTCATAATTATTAGGAGCTTGAACTATATAGGTCTATTTGGTCTCGTTTGCTAGCTCATAAAATCCTGTAACGATACGACGTGCTTTTCTAATAATTGGTGACTTATGTCAGATTTATCAGATTGGTTAAAATTTGAAAGAATCAGATAATTCATGTCTGTTTATCGGTTGAATTAATTTTGTGATAAAATTGATTCAAGATAAACTTGTTGAATTATTGGGATCGGATAATTCTTGCCTGTTTATCGGTTGATTTAATTTTGAATAAATTAGATCAAGATAAACTTGTAGAATTATTAGGAATTCATTTATTTTCTTAAAGATTATCTAGATAAAGTTGTTTTAATCAGATAACTTTTCTATTGGGTTATTTGAATTAAAACCGAGACTTTATCCTATAGAATCTCTGGTGGAAAATAAAATATTCGTGTAGATATTTAGTCGGCAGTTCAGCCTACCGATCCACGTGTTCGGCTTGCCGAAGAGCGAAGGATAAGATCATGCATTTTTATGCAGATCTTATCAGATATTGATCCGAATTTGATTCTGATTCGAATTTTGAGACCTAATTTAATAAGGACTGATCCTAGACCCAACCTCTATAAATAGGAAGTAAGTCACATAAGTTATTCAGATCAATTGAGAGATTAAGAATGATACTCTGCTAGTGAGATTCTAAAAACTCCCTGAGAGCTTTTGTTCTCAAATCACGAACACTAGCTTTGGGTTCTCTCGATTGGTTGGAAGGAGAGTCACCTGGTGGAAGAGCTGTACGTGTAAGCCCACACTCACTCTAGTCGTGGATAGAGAATAGCAAAGAAGACCAATTAGTTGAGGCTCTTCTAGAATGTTACTTCTCTTCACGCTTTACGAGGGTTCTTCGACAATCAAAGGTTAGTAAGATCTAGTTAATTTATGCATATAGCATGTCAAACTTGTGTTTTGGAAAATACTCTAATATAAAATTTTTAAAATTTCGTTGCATGTTATTTTCCAACAGCATGTCAAACTTTTGTTTTGGAAAATACTCTACTATAAAAATTTTTAAATTCCGTTGCGTATTATTTTTCCAACAAGGATCTCCCCAAAACCCCCAAACATCATTCACACGATCTTCGACCAGCCTGTTTCTGGGGACACCTCAAGTGGACAGTGAACCTATGCTTGGGAAGCTCGACTAGTCGAGAGAGACTGCCTCATGAATATGTCTGAACACATTAACAAAATCAGCCGATAGGAAGATGTCTGCATCACTTTCACCAAGGAGGAGGTGGATAAACTTGTTCACCTGCACAACGACACCCTAGCATGCAAACTCTAAATCACCAACAATATTGTTTGACGTGTGCTGATCGACAACGGCAGTTCGACTGACATTCTATTTAGGCAGGCCTACGACAGGTTGAAGATTGGTAATGCCAATCTTTTTCTGGTCCAAACACCACTCTATGGCTTCACTAAGGAGTGCGTTTGAGCAGTCGACAAGATCAGCCTGCCGGTCACCTTCAGAGAGAGGGCTGCTTGGGAAACATGCATCTTCGACTTTCTTGTCATTGATAAGCCCTTTCAGTACAATATCATCATTGGACGACTAACTCTGAATGCCCTAAAGGCGGCGGTCTCTACCTACCACCTTGCGATGAAGTTTTCGACGAAGAATGGGGTCGGAGTCATCAGATCATGGCAGAAGGATTCTCAAGATTGCTATGCAAACGCCATCAAGGAGGCCTTAGATAAGCAATTGAGCATTTTGACTATTTATAAGGTCGATGAAATATTGCTCCCAGTCGAGCAAAGGCCCAAGATGCTTTTTGACCAGGATCCTCGACTTCTGAAAGGAGAGGTGAGAGCCACGCTTGTGGAGGAATTGGTGTTGTACAATCTAGATCCCAAATATCCCAACCGAACGGTCCAACTCGATTCTCAGCTGAAACCTGAGATCCAGGCCGACCTAGAGAAGTTCCTTATAGAATATTGAAATGTATTTATGTGGTCCCATGAAGACTTTCCCGGCATTGACCCCAATATTATCAATAACCACCTCAATGTCTATCCAGAACATAAACCGTTCATCCAAAAAAGAAGAGCCTTTAACTCAGAGAAGTATGCCGCCATTAATGAGGAGGTTCAAAAGCTCTTGAAGGCCAGATTTATCCAAGAAGTCACCTACCTAGAGTGGCTAGCAAATGTAGTCCTTGTGAAAAATGCCAATGAGAAATGACAGGTCTGTATTGATTACACCGACCTCAACAAGGCCTGCCTAAAGGACTACTTCTTACTTCCCCGGATAGACCAGCTCATGGACGCAACGGCTGGACACAAACTATTGAGCTTCATGGACGCTTACTTCAGCTACAACCAGATCAAAATGGTCGAGGAGGACTAAATTAAGACAGTTTTCACTACTGACCAAGGACTTTATTGTTACATAGTTATGCCCTTTGGATTAAAGAACACTAGAGCCACCTATTAGCGTTTGGTAAACAAGATGCTTGCATGATTGATTGACAAGACCATGAAAGTTTATGTGGATGACATGCTCATCAAATTGATCCGAGCACTAGACCGCATCGTCGATCTCCCAGCAAGTTTTGATGTCCTCTGAGAATATGGGATTAAACTTAACCCGGCCAAGTGAACATTTGGGGTTGAATCTGGTAAGTTCCTTGAATTCATGGTAAACCAAAGGGGTATTGAGGTCAACCAGGCCAAAGCCCAAGCTATAATTGACATGCACTCGCCCCGCACCATCAGGGAGGTACAGAAGTTAACTGACATGGTAGCGACTCTGTCAAGATTCGTATCCCGATCTATCAACAAGTGTCACCCATTTTTTCAGGCACTCAATGGAAGGTTGGAGTAGAGTGGGGAGTGTAAAGAAGCATTTCAAGACCTTAAGAGGTGCTTAGCCACGCTCCTACTCCTATCCAAATCTTTACTGGGAGAAATACTGTATGCCTACCTAGCCGTGTCTGAGAAGGCCATGAGCTCGGTCCTCATCTGAGAAGAAGGCAATGTCCAGAAGCTAGTTACCTATACTAGCCATGTGTTCCAAAGTGCTGAGGAGAGGTACCCATCGTTGGAAAAACTCATGTTCGCTATTGTCACTTCTACTCAAAAGTTTAGACTATACTTTCAGGGCCATACAATTTGAGTCCCAACCAAGTATCCCTTGAGACAAGTCTTCCAAAGTCCAAAGATATTTGGACGGATGGCCAAGTAGTGAGTTAGGCTCGGGCAATATGACATTCACTTTGTGCCCAGAACGGCCATTAAGGCACAAGCCTTGGCCAACTTTATTGTGGAGTTTACAGATGCTAGGCAGAGCACCCTATCCATCAGGAAAGTTCTTGTCAAAACTTAAGACTTTCCTAGTAGCAGCGGAAGCAACGTCACCGTCGAGCTTAAGCCTGAGCCCAAGTGGAAGTTCTTTATGGACGGATCATAATGTGCTGAGGGCTTGGGTGCTAGCCTAATCCTCACTAGTCTGGATGTATGCAAAGTAATCTATGCCTTTCGCTTCGAATTTAAGGCATCCAACATTGAGGCTGAGTATGAAGCGTTGCTAGCCGGGCTCAAAATTGCATTAGACCTCAGAATGGACCATATCTATGTCCATAGTGATTCAATGCTTATCGTCAGTAAGTCATTGGGGGATTCTAAGCCTAGACAGAGTCCATGACTGCCTATTTGAGAAAGGTTAAGGCATTGTTGGGGCAGTTCAAACCTTGTTTTTTCATCCAAATCCCAATATTCAAGAACTCTAAAGCTGACGCCCTTGCTCGGCTTGCCTCGGGATTGGGCGACAACGAATTGACATCAGTCTTAATCGAGAGATTAACCAAACCAAGCATCGCCAAAGAAGTGGCCAGTGTAGCTGAAGAGTAAGAAAGCACATGGATGGACCCAATCATCCGATACCTAACTACAGTTGAGTTGCCCCGTGACTGAGAACAAGCCCGATGTATTTGCAACAGGTTGGTCCAGTATTTGCTGATCAGGGGAAAACTTTGTAGACATGGCTACACCACCCGTGCTTGACATGTGTTGGGCCCAAGGAGGCTCAGTACTTTATGAAAGAGATTCACAAGGGGTTATGTGTGGCAACCATGAAGAAAGGCGTTCCCTAGCCCAAAAAGGCCTCCATCAAGGGTACTACTAGCCGACCATGGAGCAAGACTGCAAAGAGTTTGCACAAAAATGCCAACAGTTTCCTTCGGCAATCGGACACCATGCGAAGCCTCTTAGCTCAGTCACACCTACATAGCCATTTCCCAAGTGGGCTATTGACCTGATCGGACCTCTCCCTCAACCCCGGTCTTAGTTCAAGTATTGCATAGTGGCCATAGACTACCTCACCAAGTGGGTAGAGGTCGAACCATGCACTAACATGACTGCGGCCAAATGCACCAACTTCATCTAGAAGAGCATAATCTGCTGATTTGGGATTCCACATACTATAATTACCGACAACGTGAAAAATTTCAAATCATCTAGTCTCCCCCTCCTATGCAAGTAGCTTGGCATTAAGAAAGTTTTCTCCTTGTCTGGTTACCTCAGAGCAACAGGTAGGTTGAAGTGGTTAACAAAACAATCAAGGACAACCTAAAGAAAAAACTAGATGACCTCAAAGGCACGTGGATCAACGAGCTCCCAAAGGTCTTTTAGGCATACCAAACAACAACTCAGACTGCCACAGGGGAGACTCCATTCTCGCTCGTCTATGGGGCTAAAGCCGTCATCCCAATAGAGGGTAGCTTGTCGAGCTTTAGGATTGAACATTATGATGAGCTAAAGAATGCCGAACTTATGATGTCTGAGCTTGATCTCTTGGAAGAAAAGAGGGATAGGGCGACTATTCGTACCACGACTCGAAAACAAGTCATTGCTCGATACTACAACAAGAGAGTTCATTCAAGGAGTATTAAAGTTGGTGACTTAGTGCTCAAGAGGGTCATCGTTCAGCCACCTAAGCTCGGGTCATTAGGGCCGAAATGGGATGGCCTCCTCAAAGTGATCAGTATTATACGGCCAGGCACCTACAGGATCACTGACATGGAAGGGAATGCGCTCGGGCACCTTTGAATGCCAAGCATCTGAAGAAATTCTTTTGTTAACAAAAAGCCAAAACTCCTTTTTTGACCTCTGGCTTCATTCTTTTGAAATTATAAGGTCAAATAAGTAGAACCAAAATGTATAGAAATGTTAATGAAGATCTCTATTTTAAAAGAATTCCTCTAAGCAATTTGCATCGAAAAGGCCGTAACTTCCGAAGAGGGAGGGCCACCCTAACTCCCATCTGGGGGACCGGACCAAAACTCCTGAAGATGGAGGATCATCCTAGAAACCGGACTAGGGGGCTGGTCAACATGATTCCGACCACATGTGGACTTGAAACACCAGTCTACTAGTCCTCCACAAAGTAGATAACTTGGCTAAGAGTAGCCCTGACATGGAGATAACTCTCAAGAAATTAACTCCCGATCGTAGTTAGACTTATAAACGTTCAAACAAACTTAAACAAGTCTAAGAGGGGCTACTAGGTTCAATATGCCATTATAGTTTACTAGGGCTGAGAAGTGGATCTTTCCTGCTCGGCCGTTGACAAGGAACGGGAAAAATGGAATTAAGTTTCCTTTCTGAGAAGCGTAGAACTTGGGAAAACAAAATTAAAATTTTATTAAAAATAAAAATAAAATTTAATTGTCCCTAGGAGGTATAAATAACCTGGCACTTCCCAAACCTAAACAAAAAAATTACAAAAATAAAATTTAATACTCCTAGGCTTTGTTCCTGACATCATCGTCCTTGCTGTTGCCATCCTCGGTATCTAGGTTCACCGCCACATCTTGGATAACCTACTCAGCATCCTCGCCCATATCTAGCTCAACCACTAAGGACCAGTCCAAGGCAGCAGCTTCAAGATGCTTCTCCAAAATATATTCCTATAGATCCTTCATCCCTAGGTAATTATTGTCTATGTATTCCACAAACCCCTTGAAGTCCTCCACTGCATGGGCTAGCCTGCCAGATAGCTCCTCCTTCAAAAAGCGTTCATGCTCATCCAAGCCACCTGAGCCTGGTCTGCTTTAACCCACGCTTTGTCTGATTCTTCCCGGGCCTTCCTTTCTTCATCCTCGGCTCAGGTAACACCAGCCTTTGCCCGAGTAATGTCAGCCTTCACTTGGTTAAGTTCAGCGTCCCTCACCTCGAGTGCCTTCTTTGCCTTGTCTTTCTCCTTGTCGGACTTCTCGGCCTTCCTCAACTCGAGGCAAAATTGGTGCTCAGTGATGAAGTCCACCATCTTCATATATGCGCAGGCCTACAAGGAGAGTGGTTAAAGATAAGAAAACTAAGAAAATATTGCAAGTGAAAAGGACCTCAGGATATAAACTCGACATACCTAAACGGATAATTGAAAGGCATACCAGAAGTATTCTGAGAAGGTCTCTAAATGAGCTTGCTTGAAGAAATCCTCCCCAGGTATGGCGTCGTTGATGGTCTCAACCATTAGGTATCACGTGGTAAGATGCCTCTTGGGGGGCTCGGATGGTGGTGGTTGTACAATGAGAATCACAACGGGTCGACGATCTCGGCTGGACGACCCTCTAAACCTAGTTGGTGGTAGCTGGATGGGTGGTTGCTTGGTGGTAGGATGCTTTCGGTCCTCGAGGTCTTCTTTCTCTTCGACCCTAAAACCGCTTTCCTTTTAAAGTGGTAGAGGTTCTCCATCATCCTCTGCCTCTCCTGCCTGGTCATTTGCCATGAAGACATGTTTGCAGGAAAGAAATCACCAAGTCAAGGCAAGCTTGGCAAAACTAAAAAAAACTTAGAGCTTACCCTCGATCCAGAGCTAGCGTGACGGATACAGATGCTTGATCATGTCCTCAAAGTCCTTGTCAGCAATGGGTGGCCCCAAATCAAAGGAACCACCTAAAGAGTCCTCGAAACTGGATGTTGATGGCTCCCTTGTTGACTATTCGGATCGATTGGTGCTTGGCCCCAAGATGTCCAATGCATTGGGCTTAGCGACTATCACCTACTTGGTAAGCTAGTGGAACATTTTAGCAAGGGTTTATTAATCTGGACCCCTCAAACTAGCCGTAATGGTAGAGGTTGGTCTTCTAAAGTAGGGAGGATTGCTGCTAAGTAGACTTGGGCTTTGCGTGCAACTCCTCCATTGCTTCAATGACCTCGCTCAGCGCCCATAGTCTCTATGACCAAACATGTCCCTACTTGAATATCCTTGAAACTTGTTGATCCTTGGGTACCACTTCACTGGCCCGGGATAAATAATTTCTCTCAATGAAGAACCATTCAAACTTCTAAAGCTTGTCCAAGTCAAGGTTGCCAAGAATAAAATCCTTCTTAAACCCAATGAAGTAGTTCCGTCCCGACTACCAAGGAAGCCTCTTCATTTTGTACACTTGATTAAAGGCTTCCCACAGTATCCTAGTTACCTAGTAATACTTCTAGAGAATGTACATCTCGATCATGAAGCGGTAGCAGTTTGGGTTAAGCTGAGCAGGGCACAAGTTCAAATCATTCAACGCTTGGCAGAGGAAGGGATGGAAAGGTAGACGAAGCTCAGCTTGGAAGAATTCAGTGTATAAGGGGATGTGTCCTTCGGGCAGGTTCAACGGTGAATCTTTGTTTTCAAACAGAATAAGGTCGACGTCATCTGGGATATGATACTTCCGACACAACACTTCGAGTTAGCTTGATGTCATTGTCGAGGTGTATCTAGCTGTAGAGGCTTGGTCAGGCCGGGACCTAGTAGCAATCGGCCTCTCTTTAACCTCATCCTCGACAGCCACGTCTCCCAATTCTTCCTTCTTGGATCGCTAGTCCTCGGTGGAGACGTCGACGGTTATTCAACTTACAACAAGGGAGAAAGCCCCAACTCCCCAGCCCGAGGTGCTCGGCACATTGAAAGTTGCCACCAAGCTGGCATGCTCCTGGGTTGTAACTCGGGACATACCCATGGTGGTAGGCTCGATGTTCGGGTCATCGCCCCGACATGGCCTAACTAGTCACCTCCCCTTTATCATATCAAGGAAATCTTGCTTGAGCATAGCCCCAATTTTGAGGCTCAATATTTTGGCTTGCCAGCCAGACCACACCATCATGCTCAGGAGAAACCCCCTTGATGTTGATATCCTTGATCGTTGACTGGTCGTTGTCATTACTGCTGTTCGACTAGGAAATATTTACATTTTGGGAGTCGTTAAAGTCACTCATTTTCCAATTATCTTTTTGAGAAAATTACCTACTTGGTTTTGTGAGAGCTTGGGATGAAATCTTAAGTCCTTGGGACACAACCTACAGCTCGGCAGCTAAAACTCAAAAAATCCAAAGTCGGTCATGCGTACACATGGACATAACGAGGGATTAACTCCTATTTATAGCGAAAACTCAAGCACGAAACTCGAGCACGAAAATCAAAGAGGCGTAATGATTACACTCGTTAGGGAAACACCTAATTATGTTTTGACACATGTCTCATCGAGTTTGATCGCGTGGCTCTTCATTGCCCATAGCCCCAGGACACCGCCTGAAGGCTAACTTGAGCCGACCACACCCACTCCAGCATACTCCACTTGACTAAGCACCGATTAGGTGCACTGGGGGGTTACTGTTGGGGGTGTGCTTAGCGTCATCCTCGAGGAGTTTATCCTCAGCAGCTCAGCAATTATGTTTGGCAGATACATTGGGTAGACAATTTTGGATCCCCAGAGCTTGGCTCGTCCTCTCGAGTTGCTCTACGGAGCCTTTATTGGCTGCGATGAAAGTTCTCGCCTCCTTGGATAAGACACATGCTCGAGTCAGATTGTCAGAGCCTGCAAATAGATAGCCACTCACCATGGAAAGCCAATAGATGGTCGTGTTTTCACTGTCAAATAGAGGTTGATCCTCCAGCGGAGATCGTGACACACATCACCTACCTTCCAAGAGACCTTGATGTAACACACGGGTCATGGGAAAAACTCACCTAATACTTGGTTCAAGTGACAGCCTATAAATAGAGCGCATTTACTACAGCTCGAAGCCAACGTGTTCCTTCCCAACTAACTAGCTCTCGTTCTCTACCAAGCAGCACCTACCTTGAGCGTCGGAGAGACCTTGTTTGGTACTACACTAGTGTCCCCCCTTTACCTCCGAAGCATCCCTCCTTTTGTTGCAGGTTCATCCAAGCAGGCCGAGACGAGTAGGGAAGAGCCGTCTGAACACTGTGCGTAGCCGCACGTGGTGTTGACTCACCGCCATTAACTAGTAAGCATCAATAGTGGTGATGACAGAGAAAGGAGAAAAATGACATCCAATGCGATGGACAACTGTACGTCTTGCTGAAGATGGAGAACTATACTCGCGACAGGTGGGAGGGCTTGGTTTGGTTTTCCAAGGGACGAATCTAGCTTGGACGGCAGGAATTTGCTGAGGGATAGATCTCACTTGGACTCGACAATGGGAAGGCTTACTCTGTTTGCCATGATTTTTTTCCTTAATCCTCGATTTAGTAGGAACGAAAGAAAATGAGAAGAAAAGGAAAATTAAAGAGGATAGAAAATTAAAAGGATAAAAAAGATTTTAGTTGTTTAGTATGATTGGGAAGAAAAAAAATAAATTTACCTTCAGTTGTTTGGTATTGGAAGTAAAACAAGAAGGATGAAAAAAATACAATTGGAACATTTACTTTTTTATCTAAATATTTTGATATCATATTATCGCCTATAAAAAATATATATTACAGACGATATGTAACATTATATTCACTAAAAAAATGTAAGTCATAATTATAAATTTATATGTATGTATATATAACTATCTTTGTATAATTATATATATATATATATATGTTTAGAAAGCTTTTTCAGCAAAAGAAATGCATTCTTTACCAAAAAAAAAAAAACACCTTTTTTAACGAGACCAAGCATGTTTCTTAATAAAGAGCAAAGCTTAAAAAAATACATACAGAACAAGAGAAAAGCTAACTTATCCAATCTGGCGCTTAAATTTTTGGTTGTATGGATGAATGATCTAGTAATATTTCTTTGTTTATGTAGCTCCAACATTTTTCATTCCAATCCGCCTAAGTTATGAGAGATAAAAATATGATGAGATCACGTGTTAGTGCCTTTACCCCATTTTTAATTGTTTAAGGACTATACGTGCCAATTAACTATATTTTTTAGAAAATTCTCAATGGGATGCAAGTTTGGTACTGTACATTACAAATAATGTGAACACTGCTTTTTTAGTTATAACACAACCGTTTTTAATATTGTTTTGGAAGTTTTTATAAATATTTTTATATGTTTTTGGATACAAAAATTTTAAAAACTCTTGACACAATTTCTTAAAAATTTTTGTTTTCTAAAAGAAAATTATTTTTACCTTTTCAATTGTTGAGGAAGACAGTGGTGCTTTGTTTAAATTGGAAGCATAAAATGAACATAGGGTACGACATGCATTTATTTAACTGAAAAGGACGATTTTATCATTTTGAAATTAAGTGGACTGTATTTTTTTTCTCTCGATCAAAGAGAGCGCAAATGAGTTAAAATTTTTAATAATTTAAGAAACTATAAAATAACCTCATTTTTTAGGAAAAAGAAAATGATGCTTGCTATTAAGAGGTAATTACATAAATACATGTTTAAATTTAATTATTTCTCAATTTATCCTTTTATTTTTTTTTGAAACTATAAAGATAATCTTTAAATTTGAAAACTACATCTCAATTTCGTCCCTTAGCCTTAAATAATTTCAAAAAAACATTATAAGAATTTGAAAAACATAAAACTATAAAATAAAACATCATTTTTAAGAAAAATAATGGTCTAAATTTTCACTAAAATTGTCTTACAAATTGTTAGTTATGGTAATTCGAACATGTACTCGTTTAGTTAATGATTATTTCAAGATATGATCAAAAATAGTCTAATAAAGATTTAATTTAAAAAAGGATAATGTTAAAGGATACAATTGACAATATTATTTTCTTAAAATTGTTTCAATGTATTTTTGTTCTGTCACTTTTTTTTATCAACTTTTTGATAAAAAAATTATAGCTAAGATAGAATTGGAAGATATTTTTTAATTCAAACAATCTCTTATAACTTCTAAAAAATGAGAGATAAATAAACAAAAAGCTAAACTTAAGAGGTCTATTTATTTATCTATCAATGGGCTCTTCAAGCACGTTGAAAATTCATCTTACCATTTGCTGCGGCCCACTGGAACCCTTAAAGATCCTATATCAACCACTTCTATTCCTCTTATTTGACTATCTCTAACTCGATTGTGTCCTAATATAGCTAAACCTTGTTATTGAAGTGCAATCTTAAAAAGCCAAATTGAGAGGAATATTTCCCACGTGAATGAGTTAATAGTTTATCTTAAAGTGAAAAGAAAACAATTTATAAGCGCAAAGTTACCAAATTAAATTAATGAGAAAGAAAAAAAAAAGCATTCATACAATAATTATTCTAATGACCGCGTACTATACAACAAAAGCAACTTAGATTTGAATGTATTAAAATAGAATTGAAGTTAAAATTTTACGTCACAATAGACCGATATGTGACCCTAATGTAAATAATTGAAGTTCTTTATTTTCTATTTTCAATTAATAAATATTATTATTAGGTTTTTTTTAATGATCAATATCAATAAAGATGTAGAGGTAAATGGTCTTTTGAAAAATACTTTAAAAATAAATGACCGTAGCTTTTTAAAATTAAGCAAATGACCGTTTATCAGTGATAAACTTGAGTTTATCGAGTTTAACATTAATAAACTTGAAAAGTTTATCAGTTAAACTTAGTTCATTACTGATAAACTCATCGAGTTTATCGAGTTTAACACTGATAAATAACTATTTGTCTAATTTTAAAAAAATAATGGTCATTTGAGTTTATCGAGTTTAACACTTATAAATAACTATTTGTCTAATTTTAAAAAAATAATTGTCATTTATTCTAAAGAGGTCATAAAAAGATGATCCAAACCAATTTTCCCATATTAATATTAATTTAAAATTAACGATAACGACTTTCTTTCTATATTACCCAGGATGCCTTGGCATAGCTTACAGGTATTTTGGGACAAATCCCCAGCAACAACAGATCTGTTGCTTGTTTCCTTCTTTAATATATATTTTTTCAAAAAATAAATAATTAACGAATTGATCAAATTTATTAACTTTTTTTAATCAAATATGAGGTAAGAGATCTAAACTCTATAATGAAGGTCATGAACACAATTATTATTAAGTTGTGCCTATAACTACAATTTAATTAACCTTTAATTGTGTCTACTTTACATTTAACAGTAACAGTTCAAATCATTATTTCAACAATATTTTTTTAATATGCTATAACATTTTCAATTCAAATTTATTTATCAAACTGCCTATTATATCCATGTTTAGCTTTGAAAATATGTCACCTTTATGTAACCCTTTCCAGCCAAGATACAAACAAATGTGTACAACGAAGAAAAGCACGCTCTATTTTTAAAGACCTTTTGCAATGTAAAAAAAAAAAAAGAGTACACTATCTCTTATATTTTTCTTCCGTGATAAAAGTAGTTTGGATATTGTATGGCATATTTTACACTAGTACTGCTGGGCTGTCTGATGATTAAAGTTCGTACGTGCAGTAGTTGGCGCAGCCTCGAATTAGATAAGGAAAAGTAAAAGTAAAATTCCAGAGATAAAAAAAAAAAAAAGGGAAAGTAGAGATTTCGTTTGCATTCTTGAATTTTTTTGGTTTATATTATACGAATTCGTTTTTCTTTTAAGGAGTTCTCTGGCAGCAAGTTTTATAATTGCGCAAACAGATTCAAACACTACACAAACATTGTTAATCTAGTCAAACAGATCCATAAGAATTTTACGTTGCAATGAATTTGATAAAAATACAGCATGAGAAAAGTATCTTTACACACATATTATAGCAGTAACTATTAGTATTAAATTTGCATGATAGACAAATGTATACTGGTGGATTATCTAATAAAAATACATATGATTGTAATGTGACCGATATTTTTATTATTTTATATTTTTTATACCAGACAATTTACTTTCAAAATTTGCAATTTCTCCTTTTCATAATTACTTATGACTTGAGTGGGATTGCATGTATAGTTTAACAGTAATTTTATGTCTGATTAAGTGTAGTTGTATGTATAATTTAACAGTAATTTTATAATTGATTCTGTTACAAGGTATACTTCAAATTTTTACCTTTTAAGTTTGGGTAAAAAAAAAAAACACATATGACTTTAAAAAAACCCTTTATTTCAAAGTTGATTTGTTGTTTTTCCAAAAGTGCACTTAACATTGAAAAAAAAAGCCTCTAGTATATGTTGATTTGGTTTTTGCCAAGTGCACTTGACAAAACATTTAGTAGTATTCTCAAAAAAAATCCTTCCAACTCATAAATATTTATATATATATATATATGTAATGATCAAAATATTTTTATTACCATAAACTTATATTCATTTATTGCAAAAGAAAAATTAACGAAATTTTCATTTCATACAAATAATAAAAAATAAATAAAAATAATAGCTAGAATGGAATGATAATTTTAAGGCTCGTTTGGTTCGAATATTTAAATAAAATATTTAAATAAAAATTTAAATTTTTATAAAAAAAGTATTATATTAAAATAATTTATTTTATGATTTAAGTATCGAAACAAACTGTACGAGGAAGAAGGGAAAGAAAGAAGGAAGGAAGCGAGAAGGGAAAAAGGACGATGGTGGGGGGCCCTTGACTCCAATTTTTAGGTTTGAGTGTGCGACTTTTGAATTTCTTTCTCCGATTTAATCCCAAACAATATCTTTTTCTCTTTTTATATTGAAAAATATTAAAAGAAATAACAAATAATAAAAAAAGAGAAAATACCTAAAACCTTCTTCTTCTTCTCCGAGGACGAGACGACTAGAATCTGCGTTAGCTCTCTTCAGCTCACAACTCGTAAGTCTTTTTTTTTTTCTTATTTTTCTTTTCTTCGTCTTCGTCTTCTTCTTCTTCTTCTTCTTCTTCTTCTTCTTGAAACTCGAAAAAGAAAAGGAAAAAAGAGAAAGAGTTTGGTGTGAGTGGTTGTGCGATCATATCTTGAATTTCTAGCAGTTAATTACATTTTAAAATGATTTAGACGTAATTTTGCCGATATTTTTGTTTAATTTGCGTAATTTTGTTGTTGTTTTCTTCGCTTGATTAATTCTGGAAAACAATGGGGAAATAAAACGGAAATATGATTTGCAGGTAATTAGCTGATCTAGTCTTTCCACAGAGTGTAATTGGCGGGTTAATTGTTTCTTTCTCTTTTATGAATTTCGATTTCAACTGGAATTGGAAAATTGGGATTGGAATTGGAATTGTTTCGGTTGTTGGGGCTTTGGATTATGCCTTTAAGACTCTTTTGCCGTTTCTTTATGTAATCTCCAGACTTTAGACAAAGAAAGGAAAATCAAGGAGAAAGATATTAGAAAGAAAGAAGAGGAAAAAACATAAAGAAGAGATATGCAGAAGAGTGGGGGTGTTTCTAGGAATAGTAATTTGCCTTCTCTGAGGGTGACTGTGCCTCAGCCGTCGCTCCGACGTCTGGGATTTTGCTCCCAGATTGCCACGGCCACCGGAGGCCAGCATTCTTCCCCCATTGTCTTCCCCGAGAAGCAGAAGCGCAGCAAGGTCAAGGCGTCGAGGCGGGGGGTTGGTGATGCCACTGCTCCCCTGACCCCTGCAGACGGTCCTGAGAACCCTAATAGCTTTGAGCACAGGATTGATATCGGAGGAGGGGTTGGTGGTGGTGGTGGTGGTGGTGGAGATGAGAAGTCTAATTTGTTGGGTAACGACGTCTTCTCTGGAAAGCTAGTTTTGGACAAGGGAAAGACTGATAATGTGGCCGCAATTTCAACTGACGCACAGCAAAAAACTTCCTCCACTGATACGACCAACAAAGAAGCTGTTAATGCTAGGCTTACCAGCAAAGCTTTAATTTGGGGTTCTCACATGCTTTCTCTGGAGGATGTTATCTCGGTAAGATCTCCCAATTTGTGATTGAAAAGTGAAGTATTATGACACAACAAATGGGAAGCTCATTTGGAATTGACGAGTAATCTGTTCTTTTTTCTTCCGCAGATTACATACAATGTTGGTCTCAGACATTTTACTGTGCACTCTTACCCCTTGAAAAGGAAGCAGCTGTGGCCTTTCTTGTTTTACAAAACCTCGAAGAACTTGCAAGGATTTTCGCTTCGTGGCATCTAGCGTCGAAGAGGCTGTTCAATGGGTTGGTGGATTTGCTGATCAGCAGTGTTACGTAAATTGCTTGCCTCACCCAATGGTTTCTTCAAAGAAGCAGGCATCTTCGGAATTACTTCCAATTGACACTCCCACTGAACTAATTTTCAAATGCAAGAGTCCACCAAAAATGCTTGTCATATTAAACCCACGGTCAGGGCGTGGTCGTTCAAGTAAGGTTTTCCATGAGATAGTCGAACCTATATTTAAGGTATGATGTCATATTAGAGCAACCTCAACGCAAATGTAAGAGCTATATATTTATGATTTTTAAATGGATTCTAGCTATTTGATATCTAATAGTTTACAAAAAAAAGTTTTAAACTTCTGATTTCATTGATTTTTAATCTTCCTATGGCTATATGGAGCTCTTTCTAACCTTCTTCCATTTCCATGTATACTAATTCTTAAGTGTCAACGGTGGCAGCTTGCAGGTTTCAAATTGGAAGTTGTAAAAACAACGCATAAAGATCATGCTAAAAACCTTGCATCCACTGTTGACATCAGCAGGTGTCCTGATGGTACTGGTGCTTGCTGTATGATGAACTTTCTGACGACATAGATTATTACTGGTTTTCCTTTTTTGTTTTTTGTTTTTTTTTTCTTTCAATATTTTCATCTTGAATCCAATTATATTATTTGTTTCTTTTCACCAGGAATCATTTGTGTCGGGGGTGATGGAATCATTAATGAGGTTAGCCATTTGCTCCTTTAAAGCTTTTACTTTCTCTTTTCTTCTTGATACTTTAATTCTATTACTATGGTAATATTACTTTACATTATGTACTTTGGAATTCATAAGTTTGATAAATTCTAAAAATTATTTTACTTCTCATGTTTGTATTGCTAGTCTTAGTCCATTATTCCAAGATTCATTGAATGAACTGATTTTTTCATCAGTTGGAGGTGTTCATTATAGAAAGAGCTATTTATTTATTTATTTATTTTTTAAGTCAGAGGATTTTGAGGTTTTGATTAAAGTTACACTTCAAGGGGAATGTATTGTTAGAAATTTATTTGTCTCCAGAACTCCAGTCATCTGCTGGTCTTAGTAGGACACATGCTAATACCTCTGTCACCAAACATCCTGTGTTATATGCAGCTGTCATGATTCTTAATGTCATGCGTTCCAACATCACATATCCCACTTCCTTCGAGTGCTGATACTCCTTTTGAGTTTCTGTAAAGCAACTGATTTTTGATATCTTTTTTGATTTCCATCACGATGTCATTCATAATCTAATGAGATTGATTTAGTTCAGGTGGTAACAGAGTTGTTGTGAAATGGTGAAGTTGGTCTTTGGTTAAAATCTAAAACAGAGGACAGTTGTTCATTTATTTGAAGCTGTGATTAGCTTTCAACCCTTCATTGGAGTTACTATGGCACTTAGTGGATTGACATTTTATTGCAGCACTTCATTGTAGCAAGGACAGTTGTTGTTAATCTCATGCTAAAAGCAATTAAGAATTTACCAAAGAAACATATTGTGGAACTTGGTAGTAGTGCGGAGTTATCAATTTTTTAACAACTTGAATTTCTTTGTTATGCTTCCCCAACTGCTCTTGAGAAAAATCTACTCAGCACTTTGATAATGAAAACAAAACAAAGACAACAAGAGATCTCTGTGCCACAAACCTCTCAAACTGCTAAAAGAACAATTGGCAATTAACCAAAACCAAATAGATGAACATAGATCAAAGATGACCTGTATAGGAGTACCAGGCAACGAGGTAACTGTCATAATGTTTTTAATAAAAAGTTATGAAAAGTAAGTGGGCCATGCAAGTCTTGAATTTGCGACCTTCCCGCAGCATGATGCTCTAGCCAACTGAGCTAATAGGTGGGTAACTGTCATAAGTTTAAGTTGGCATACCTCTGTACAGGCTCTTGTTGCAGAGAAAAGTTCATCTCGAGCATCCTATGAAGACTCAGAAGCTAGCTCTCTATTTAATGTCAAGGGATTTTGAGAGTAAGGGCTTACTTTAGATAAATTGAGTGGGTCAGCGTTATTATAGTTTCTTCATAGTTTATAACTGTTCTATAAAATCTCTTTAGCTAGATTGTGGTACACTTTCATCAAGTTAAAAATTGTTGTAGCATATTTCTTCTCGTTGTATACATCAAATTGATACAAAAGTTATAATAGATCTCCAATTAAATGCAATTCCGGGTGTTCTCTCTTTTCACCCCTGTTAGAGATTTTTTTCTTTAGGTGACAGTTTTGATGACACGGAGTTTCGACAACATTGGTTCCAATTTAAATTTCCCTCTTCATTTGTTTTGTGTTGTCTAGTGGTTGCTTGTCCTTTCTACTTTGGTGTAATGAATTGAACTGGAGTGCGTGGTATCTTTTATCTTTTCCTTTGTAAGAACTTGACGTTTCTTTTACAGGTTCTAAATGGTTTACTTTCTAGAGACAACCAGAAAGAAGGAATTTCTATACCAATTGGAATTATACCAGCTGGTTCTGATAATTCATTAGTTTGGACTGTTCTTGGAGTTAGAGATCCAGTTTCAGCTGCAATGGCTATCGTTAAGGTAACTGATTCAGCTAAAACATGCACATTAACCCTTCTGAACGTGCTACTTATACTCTTATTGTTGCTGGTTTTGCTCATCATTTATTTCTAACGTTGAGTATAAATTATATTTTTACTAGTCAAATCCTGTGTACTTCTCATCAGTAGTTAGGGCATATATAGCTCCAGTTATAAGTACTGGCACTGGCATTTCCTGTCAGCCAATTCCAATGACATCTTTATACTTTTGGAGCCCTGTTGTTTTTGAATTTTGTTGGCCCTCCCAGAGAAAGGTATTGCTCATTTTAGAAAATTGGCATTCACTCACCCTCCCTAAAATGTGGACAGGGAATTATAGTTAGTAGTGAAAAAGGAGTCTGCTACCATTAATTCGTTTAGAGAATTATCCATATGCCCTAATATTTGACACAATGGTGGATGGTCTCTTCTCAACCACTTCATAGAGAGAAGCTTTTATTATTATTATTGTTGTTGTTGTTGTTGATATTATTCCTTAAAGATAAAATGGTTTTTATGGTAATATAATTCTTTGTGGTGAATTCCAGTGATCTATTTTAAAAATTGTAAAATGGTTAGGTTACATTTCTGAAGCTAGAGTATTTCCAAGTTATGAAAATTTCCGTTAGTCTTTTATCTCAGTGCTATAATATACTCAATTACTATGTATTGCAGTTGGAAATATGATATATTGTTGTTGGTTTCAGGGGGGTCTTACTGCTACCGACGTTTTTGCTGTTGAGTGGATTCAAAGTGGTATTAGGCACTTTGGGATGACAGTTTCATATTACGGCTTTGTTAGTGATGGTAATTGCTTTTTCCTGAGACTAAGCTTTGTTATCTTCTGCCAATATTTGCTTTTTAGAGCTTGGTCCAATTGTTTGTGGGTATTTGGCTCATTTCTTGATGCTTGCTTTTTTTATATTCAATCCGTATTATGCAGCTACAGCTAAGTTGATCTTTCTCTTCTTTTTGCCTTTTAAGTCCTTCAGGAAATTCAAATCATACAATTCTAGCAATTCAGTAATCTTGAATTGATCAGAGCCCTGTGTCTTCCATGATTTGCAATTTGGCAAACCATGATACTGTAACCCAGAACCAAAATAAAACAGAGACCCGAAATCCACTGACGTCTAAAACCCTTAACACAGCCGTTACAAAATTAAATTGAAGCTTATTGTATTGTTTCCACGGAGATGTATGGTGTAATACTGTAAATGGTCTAGATAACAGGTAAGTCATGTCATGTTAGCAGTGTGTCATGTTGTGAGTAATCTCGGTTGTGGTTTGAAGCACCAGTCCTGATTTGCAATATGTGGGTGAGGGATAATGTTTTCAGTTAATTATATAAAGGGGCCAGTAATTTCAAAGACTCACATGTGGTAAGATTGCTTCTGTTGTATTCTTCACATTTCTTATTTGTTGAAGTAAGAGATGAATGTGTGTCTGTGTTTCTTGCATGGTGCAGTGTTGGAGCTATCCGAGAAATATCAAAAGCGTTTTGGTCCGTTGCGTTATTTTGTTGCTGGATTTCTCAAATTCTTATGCTTACCCAAGTACAGCTATGAAGTAGAATTTCTTCCGGTATCAAAAGAGGATCAAGAAGGAAAGCACTTGGCTGAACAGGAAGTAGTTGACATGTCAGACCTGTACACAGATATTATGAGGAGGCCGAACACAGAGGGCCTTCCTAGAGCCTCTAGTCTATCAAGTATCGACTCCATTATGACTCCTAGTCGAATGTCTGGAGGAGAGTTGGATGCAACCTGTAGTAGCACTCATGCTAGCACAGAACCATCCGAGTATGTGCGTGGCCTAGATCCAAAATCAAAACGATTATTAGCTGGAAGGATCAATGTAAATTCTGAGGCAGAAGTAATTCATCCTCAGATACCTCTGTCAACAACCCCAAACTGGCCAAGAACCAGATCAAAATCTAAGACAGATAAAGGATGGAGTGGATTGACTGCCACCCATGAAACTTCTAGGTGTTCTTGGGGCAATGCTGCAACATATGATAAAGAAGATATATCATCAACGCTGTCTGACCCAGGTCCAATTTGGGATGCTGAACCAAAATGGGACACTGAAGCTAATTGGGATGTGGAAAACCCAATAGAACTGCCAGGACCGTCAGAGGATGTGGACATTCCTAAGAGGGAAGTCTTAATGCCCAGATATGGAGATAAGTGGATTGTGAAAAAGGGGCAGTTTCTTGGCATTCTAGTTTGCAACCATGCTTGCAGAACTGTTCAAAGTTCTCAAGTTGTGGCACCTAAAGCCGAATATGATGACAACACCATGGATTTAATCTTAGTACATGGGAGTGGGCGATGGAGACTGATGAGATTTTTCGTGCTACTTCAGATGGGGAAGCACCTTTCACTTCCATACGTTGAATACATAAAGGTATGGATATTTTCTATTGCAATATCTTCTCACACGAGTCTTGAATGTTCTAGTCCAAATAACTACAAATTCTGTTGATGAATTGCACCGTGGCATAACTTAAGCAGTTTCCCTTGTAGTTGATATTCTGTTATGCAGTTCAGTGTGTTTTTATTTATTTACGGATTCAACTATAACAAAAGGAAGAACTCTCAAAGCTGTTTGGGCTTGGTAGCATGTAATTTTTATAACCACCGCCAGTTATATTGTGATAATCTAACATTAGGTTCTATTGTAGGTTAAGTCAGTGAAGATTAAGGCATCTGGAAAGCACCACCACAACGGTTGTGGGATTGATGGTGAGCTTTTCACACTCAACGGGGAAGTTGTATCTTCTTTGCTTCCCGAACAGTGCAGACTTATTGGACGTTCCCCCAACAATCATGTATGAAAACCATGGCCTTCCCTTTCTTTTTTTTTTTTTTTTGTCATCTGTCGAGTGCTTGAGACAACTAATGCCTTCTTTCCGTAATGTCAAATATGAGGAGCATCCATATAATATACCAAGTAGGATACGTTATGCTTTACTGTTTCTTCAGCCCTCTTCCACCTCACCTTTGAACAGCTGAGATCCCTGTAAATCTTTGTTCGGTATGTCTATGTGGTGATTGTTGTTGTTAATTTCCCTCTTTTTCTATTATTTTCTCGGACCTGGTGTCCTGGCCCCATGTTTGTTGTCCGATGCGAGCTGCTTGTAATTGCAAATTCTGGTACTATTTCTTGGGATGATCTTCAGATTGATACAGAGATATTTGTTTTGTAAAGTATTTTGGTTGTTGATTAGTCATCGTTTCTTCAGATCTGCTTTCCCTTTCTTCTCGTGGAGACTCGTCTCTCTTGAACCACCAAAAAACAAACATCAACTCTGACTTGCCTTCAGTGTTTTGCAATTTTTGGATTTCATGAGTTATAGAGTGAAAAAATTACTTTCCTTAATGCGGTCCAAGTAGTCCGAGACTCGAGCCTTGATATGGAGTCCGTTTCTGTTGTAGACTGCTCTCTCTCTCTCTCTCTCTCCCTTATTTTCTTTTCTTTTGCTACTGGCTACTCTGCCATGTAGACCTACTTGTAATGCATTTCGTTTGTATTATAATTTCGTTACTTCCACTATTTCGAGACTAGAGAAACAGCTTGGGATCACACTATTTTGCTAAAAGTCATGTGCATATTGCCATGTTGCCATTAATTTGTGCTAAATATATTTTTGTTTTATGCTAGGAGAGAAGCACCTTTTTTTTTATTTTTTTGTTCCTGTATTTTTTGGTTGGGAACTCATCCTTCTACTCCATGCTGATTTGAGACCATGGGTGCAAAATAAGGACCACAAAAAAGGAAAAGGGTAAATGGAATAGAAAAAGAGAGAACACAAGCGAGTATAGCAGGAGAAAAAGATTTGGGTCTATCGTGTATTGTTACTTTTGGCTGGCGTGTAGATCTTTATCCACTTGAGTAGGAGATTGAGGTCTTGGAAGGAACAAATGCCTACCTCTCATTTCTAATCCTAATCCACTTCCAAATGGCCTTTCTTGATTTGTTCTTTTGTGTTGACATATCATTTTGCTCCACAAACTATAGCCACAATTTGAAATGGTTGTGAAAAGCATTTACGAATATTAGGATAATTAATTTGGATTACCATGAGAGAGACGGGACAAGCTGATTGGTCACGTTCTGTTTTTTTCTTTTTCGAAAACAGAAACAACTGTTCTTTAGTCCGTTTTTGGGAACACATATATGTTTTTGTTTTACAAAATAAGAATAAAAACTGTTCTTAGTTTGGTGTTTGGAAAGTGTTTTCTAAGAAGTAGAGAATTTCTTTAAAAAAACCTTCTTTTTTGCTTTCTTACTGAGATCGAAAACGATCAGGCTCTCCATAAAAGTGCGTTGGTGTCAGGGGTTGAACCATGGCCAGACATGGGTATGAGTCGATGCTTTATATGAAGTCTGGTCCTTTTCGATGCAAGACTAGTGCCGTACTTGGGGTGGATAAAAATCTAAAAAAATTACATTAAATAACATAATTTTAATTTTTAATATAAACAAATAACATGTTTTTAAAAACATTTAAGTACGTAGTATTTTTAAAATCACGTGTTTTTTTAAACACTTAAATTTTTACTTTTGCGTTTTATTTTTCTTCTTTTTCTTCTTATCTTTCTGTTTTGTTTTAGTTTTTTATTATATCAATGTTGTTTGTGTTTTTTTCTACATCATTTTATACTAAAATAAATTTTGTTTTAATCTAAATGAGCTATTTTTTTAACATTATTATATTTTGGTCTATTTATTTTTAATCTTAATAAATGATAGTCTAATTCTTTCCTCCTCCCTAAAATCTATTATGGCAAGGGAAAAATTATTGGCACAAAAAAAAAAAAAAGACACCCCACCGTTGAGGCTTAAACTACCTCCAATGTATTAAAAATGTCAATGTTGATTCATATTTCAAATTATCTACACTATAATACATGTTATATTTTTTTTTGAGGGATAATAAATGTTGTATTTAGTTATAGTGTAAAGCTTTAAACTTTAAATTAAAAAAACTAGATTTTAAAAATTTTAAAATAAAAAGCTATAATTATTCAGTGAAAATTTGAAAGCTAAATTTTCACTAAATATATCATATTTTAAATTTTTTATATTTGTAATCTTTGTATCCAAACCCCACATTTTAGCCTTATATGGAAAAATTATTTTTACAAAATCAGTATAGAAATTTTGGGTTGCATTAAATCCAAATTAACAACATTGACGCGTAATAGTCAAGACAAAAGACACTTGTCAAAATCGGACCATCCAATAACATCAAGCAGTTTTTTTGGATAGGTCAAGCATTTTGTCCTGGGGAAGAAAAGATTTTTTTTTTTCCTGGATGGGAAAAATGAAAGGCCAATAAAATGTGTTACTGAGAACGTGACAGCAAGGTTTTAGAGATGGACGGACAGAAGAAACTTGATCAAAACAACAACACTACCTAGAGGAGCAGACAGAGAATAATACTAACTAAAGGGCCCTTAGAATTGGGAAATTAGTGTCATTTATCCTCCAACTAAATAACACAAAGATAAAAATAAATAATAAATAATAATAAAAATCCGGGAAAAGAAAAATGAGTACGGGGATGGTCGGATTGTTAAGATCCACAGATCACGCCATGATTCTGGGCGCCATGAAACCTTCGTTGATTCCATCTGCTTCTTCTTCTCATTCTTGTTTATCGGTATCGTTCTCGCCTCGCAAAATCTCTCCTTTCACCACAGCAATGAGGGGGAGAAGGATAAGCTGCGAAGTGGCGATCAAGTCCGACTCTGCGACCTCGTCTGTTTCGTCAGAGTTGTCGGAATCGCCGTCTTCGTCTCCGGGAACCTCCGACGGCGAGACCGGAGGAGCGAGGATTGGGGCCAGGGTTAGGGTTAAGGTGCCTCTGAAGGTGTACCACGTTCCGAAAGTGCCGGAGATGGATATCACGGGATTGGAAGGCGAGCTCAAGCAGTACGTTGGGGTCTGGAAGGGGAAGAGGATTTCGGCGAATCTGCCTTACAAGGTTGAGTTCTTTGCGGAGATCGAAGGTCGTGGTAAGGTCAAGTTCTTCGCTCATCTCAAGGACGACGAGTTCGAGTACGTTTAGGTTCTCTCTTTTCTCTGTGTGTCTCCCGTCTGAACAGTAAATAAAACTCTGCAAAAACTACAGCTAAAAGAGCTTGTACTCGGCATAGTATTGTATGTAATTAACTTGGATTCTGGTTTTATTACTGGTGTAATTCAGTTCAATTGTTATTATTCTGAATTTTTGATATTCTTATTGCGAGTATCTATTCTCATTTGTGTTAAAACAATTTTCAAACTAGAGCTAGCCAACAAGAATTAATTTTTCTGTTCTGAGATTAATTAATCTCATAATTTCTAGCCTAATATTTGGTCATTTTGATGGAACATAGCTGTAACAGAGTCCTTTTTTTTTTTTAATATTGCTAATTTTGTTTTATATGGTCTATTATGGAATTCATGCCAGGGAAATCTTTTTTCTTCTCTATTTTTTAGGATTGAGTGAGGCATATAAGGTAATTCTGGTAAATTGTTCTCTGTTCAAGGCACTTGGTTTAGTCAGTAGAAAACCTTAAACTATATGTTCCATTTTGTAGTTTATACGACACAAAGAAGAGTTAGGACTAATCTGAATTGTCTGATTCAATATTTTTGATTGTTTGACTATTTATTTGTATACAGTCCTCAATTATCTTTATTGTGAACTTCGCTAAGCTTAAAGTTATGTCCCTTTTTGTGCTAAAATAGTCGAGAGAGTTTCAAGTCAGCAAAGCTTAGGAAAAAATGCCTTTGTGGTTGTGTGCTAAAACGCCCTTTACTATTGGTGGCCTCGTTTGAAAAGGTAAAAGATTATTATTACTATGGTGTTAACTAACAAATTTCGAAAATCAGAAGCTTTGGTGACTGCTGCTTTATCAGTTCATTCAAAGTCACCAGTTAGTTCAAGGAGTCAAGTCTTTTGACATTATACGAGATACTTGAGTTAAATCATGCTTTCACAGCTTTTGGGGAGATGGGACAAGGGAGGACTATTTCTTGTTGCATAGCCCATGAAAGCAGAAAAATGAAAAGAGAAAAGAAAAGATAAGAAAGCTTGATAAATGAGATTTGTGAGAAATTGCAGCCAATGTTTGTTGATACTGAGTGGTTCTATGTGGATATGTATAAGTTTTTATCTTCTATTGTCTCCTGTTTGGTGAATCCTTATCTTTTATTTTGGCCAATGACCACATTTGAAGTTTTTCCCTCAGCTTCAATGGGTAGCATTTTGACACACTAGTTGGCTCATTCTTCCTTTTTTTTTTTTTGGGTTCAATTGGATTTAAAATTTGATACAATTTTAATCATTTCAGCGTGCTTACCTTGGTGTTCAGGCAAAGAAAGAAAAAAAATGTGCCTCCCTTAATGGTGATCACGTTGAAGTGTCATGACTAATATAGGTTAGATGAAATGAGAATTTGAGGAGTGCTTCTATATGCTCATCTTAAGCTTTATTTTCTCTGTTTACATTCTATCCCATGCAAGATTTATCCTTTATATCCTCTATGTCAAGTCAGGCATCTGTGAATCTTTATCAGTACATCCTATGCTAAATATTATATTAAAAGAAAAAATAACAAAGGAACCAGCTTTAAATTGTAATATGTTTGACCTTTATACTTGTGTGGAAGCTGAGCAGGGTTTTTTGTGACTGTTTGCTTAGACTGTACGCTAAGTTGTTGTCTTTTCTTGCTGGAAAAATTCTGGCAATTTTTACTCTTCCATTTTTTTTCCTTGTTGCGTTGGTTGTTGTTACCAATCAGCTTGTTTTTCTCCTCCATTTGGCTTTTCCAGAGAACAGGTCAAAAGCATAAAAGCACCAACAAATTCAATTTTCCACTGTTTTTAGCTCTTCCCACTGTATCTAGCTCGTCACTTGCTCTTGTAATCTGTATACTAAGAGTCAAATTCTAGTATATATAAACCGTGGAGGATGCTTTATCGGTGTGTCATGCAACTCTCATTGAGGGGATTATGCCTCCTCAAATTACAGCTTTGACCTTTTGCATTTCAGACACCTCGCTTCAAAGGGGGAACTATTCCAAGTGGATATTACTGGAACTTGAATTGCAGTAATTCTGAGTAGGCCTAACTGTTTGCAGAATAATTGCAATTACAACATTTTAAAAGAAAAATAGTTTGCTTATCTAAAGCTGTAGTGGAAGTGAAGACGTTAAGATGGATTAGAGGAGAGGTGAGTGATGCTGATTCACTTTTACGAAGCAGGAGGTGACAAAAGAGACAAAGCAAGAGGCCGTAGGGCTAAGTCGTTTTGTCGCCATAATGTGAGTTGGCCAATTAGACTGTTTGAGGCTGCGTTTTAGTTTGTAGTTACAAGTGGTTTTGTGGGGGCAATGTTAAGGAACATGTCAAGGCTTTACAAGTCGACCGACAGTTTTTGACAAATGACTAATACTATGTTGCATCTTGGATTTTGTTTTAATTAATAAAATGCAGATCATGAGTGTCTGCAAGTCGTTCTAGGGTCATGTCGACGGCTCAAATGCATATCTTCTCATCTTTTTCGATCTCAGCTGCAGCTCTATTAGATGTTGTTTTCAGTTTGGCCTTTGGAAAGTATGAAATATAATAGTTTTTCTCAAAAGCTTGCTAGTCAATGGCACCTAGATATTACTTTCATATTAGAACATGATACCTTCGGTGCAGCTCGTTTTCATTACGCAGAAATGGATATATTGAGCACTTGGGATAATGGACTTCCACATAGACTACTTCCGTGGTTGTGCTGTTGACTGCGCTAGTAAAGAAGAAGACGTATAATGTTATATTATCATTCAGATTCCTCGAGGATGTTGTCAATGATAGACTGCCCCAAGCATTTCTGAAGTGACTCCAGAGAGGATAATAGTTTAGTTTGAACATGTCAGTAGAAGTTAGAATATAAAACATCAAATTTTGTGGGCTGACACTATTTCGGACATTTTGTAACTCGAAGTCACATAGTTATAATAATCCTTGACTGGTGTTCTTTAAAGTATTAACTTACTGACATGACTCGTACTGTTTCATGCAAAATTAATTAAATGCCAACTCCAGTGCATAAGGGCAAGTCTATTTTATTTGAAGGTTCGTGAAACTCTCAGCTGGTAATTTATGTTGTAAGTTTTAGTTGATTGGTGGAGCTTGGAGGTAATATACTTTTGTCCTGGAAGTCAGACCATAGGTTAGGTTTAAGCAAGAACAAAAAGGTAGAAAAAAAACTTGCAAGAAAAGAAGGGTGGGTTGGAAACTTAGAAAGAAATAAGGAAAACCATGGGTGACATTGCCAAGGTCAAATTTTTTATTGGTGGATCTTTTTTTTTTTAAATTTCTTATTTCTTATTTTTATTTTTATTTCCTCTTAAAATCTTTTCATTTTTCTTTCAAATTTCTTGAGGATTTTTTTTTTTTAGTGGTCTCGAGCTTATTAGGTGATAGGTGTCCGTTAGTTTTCCTTTGTGGGCCTCTGTAGTCTCCCTTCCAATCTCCAAACCCGATATGAAAAGAAAATCGACCTAACAACCAAGGTTGCAGTACTTTCAAGTTCTAAATACCAATAAACACATATATGCCCCATGCGGTCGGATGCGTTTGATGCTTTCTATTGGTGTAACATATTACAAAGTAGATGGGCAAAATTTTGCGTTATTTTTTAAATTACATACAAAGTACCATGGATGGGGAAAATATGAACATGAGATTGATGTGGTGTTTAATCAGCAGATGACATGGATTTTATGGGATAATGATTCGAGTACAAGGAAACTGATGAAAAAAAGAAAAAAGGTAGTACTTATTGGAAAAATAGTACACAACAAAATTTTAAAAATTTTATATCAGAGTATTTTCTAAAACACAAGTTTGACATACAATATGCATAAATTAACTAGATCTTACTAACCTCGTTTGCTGAAGAGATTCCTCAATTGATGAAGAGAGGGGAGTTATAGAAGGACCTCAACCAACTGGCATATTTTACTATTCTCTGTCCACGACCAGTGTATATGTAGGCACACTTGTGGGCACACTCGTACAGCTCTTCCACAGGTGACTCTCCTTCTAACCAATTGAGGAAACCCAAAACTAAGGCTCGTGATTTTTGAACGATAGTTCTCCAGGGGAGTTTCAAAGACTCACAATATAGAGTGCTCACTCTTGATTCCTTAACTGTTCTAAATAACTTATGAGTCTTACTCCCTATTTATAGAGGTTGGGCCTAGGGGCTAGTCCTATTCGAATCAGGATCAATATCTGATAAAATTCGCGTCTAAAATGCATGACCAAAAATCGCTCGATCGACAGCCGAATTGGCAGATTGGCATGCCAAACTTACTCCATCGGCAGGCCAAACCTGAAGATCGGCCTGCCAAACTTACGATGAATGATCCCTGCAAATATTTATTTTCCACCCGAGATTCTTAGGATAGAGTCTCAGTTTTAATTCAAATAACGCAATAGAAAAGTTATCTAATTAAAACAGTCATATATAGATAATCTCTACAAAACATAAATTTTCCTGATAATTCAACAAGTTTATCTTGAATTAATTTATTCAAAACTAACCCAACCGATAAACAGACATGAATTATCTAATCATGATAACTCAACAAGTTTATCTTGAATTAATTTTTCACAAAAATAAATTCAACCAATAAACAGACATGAATTATCTAATCCTTCTAAATTTTAGCCAATCGATAGTTTGACATAAGTCACCCAATTTATTAGAAAAGCATGTCGTATCATTACAGGATTTATGATGAGCTAGCCAAGGGGACCTTATGGACCTATATAGTTCAAGCTCCCAATAATTATGAAACCCAATATCCTAGATATACATTTCATAATTATCAACTTTAATGCTACTACACTAAAAGCTTAGAGCTACACTCTTGAACTATATAGAATTACGAAGCCTGAATAGCTAAGTCTCCATGACATATCATAATGTATTATATCCCCATTGGATCATCTATAATTGACTTAAGGATAAATTTTGTCTTACCTTCCCGATTATTTTTATCTTATGTTCCATTATCCCACCATCAGAAAACTTACCATCCAACGAGAGTATACCGTTCGATTACACCTATGTATCCAAATGGTTAAGCGCTTCAGTTTTTCAATTATAGGATAACGCATATAAAAGGATATCAACAACTCCTAAAGAGGAGCTATGGATTCCATGTCTATGAATAACAAGTCTACACTATCAAGAGTCATGCCTCCAACGTGTCGGAATGCGTACCAATATAAAATATGGATGTCATCCTTTGATACATCAAAAGACATAAGTCAATACATTGAGCCCATTATTCATCTTAGGATTAAGATACAACACATGATTTTCTAAAGTGAATTGATTTGCTGAGATAGAATTATTAATCCAAATCAATTACACTTTATGTCCCAATCCAATGCATCATCACCTATAACCATGCACCGATGTTTCTATTCATGGAGTCTACCTCTGATGGCCAAGACAAACCATTTCCCATTAGGGATATAGACAACATAACAATCTCTGCATGAATAAAGCGCCCAACTTTATTCCCTTGATTGCGGATCTTATAATTTAGACCATCTCCTTTAGAATCATGTCTTCTGCATAATCTGTCCATCATATGCCTGATTCTAAAGGCTTAGACCGACAGTCTCAGACTTTTGTTTGCTTATCATACATTCCACAAATATGAAAATAAAAAGGACAACGATTTGGTATATGAATAATAAACAAACTCTTTATTGACAAAAATGTCTAAAAAAACATATTACATTTTTACTTTTTAGGGCATACATGTCTAAAAATCTCCCACTTGCACTAAGTGAGTAAACATGACAAATCTCGCATCCCATAGCTTCCACATGTCTCTCGAAGACTTTCCCAGTAAGTGTCTTTGTGAATGGATCAGCTAAATTGTCTTCTAACGCTATTTTGCACACAATGACATGCCCGCCTTCTATGAAGTCCTTTATCATATGATACTTCCAATCAATATGCTTACTCTTCTTGTGAAATCTTGGTTCCTTAGCATTAGCTATTGTCACACTATTATCACAGTATAGTGATACTTCCTTATCCATATGAGGAACTACCTCAAGATCTCCAAGGAACTTGCGGAGCCACATTGCTTCTTTCGAAGCATCACTGGCTGCCACATACTCTGCTTCTATCGTTGAATCCAAAGTGCAATCTTGCTTCACACTTCTCCAAGCAATGGCACTTTCGCCAAGAGTCAACACAAAATCCAAAGTCGATCTTCTCGAATCCAACTAGGATTGGAAATCTAAGTCAGTGTATCCTAGAGGAGTCAAATCCTCACCCGAATACACAAGCATATACCCTCGAGTCCTTCTTAGGTACTTGAAAATATGCTTGACCACAACCCAGTGGTTCAGTCCTAAATTCAACCAAAATCGACTTACAATCCCAACTACATAACAAATATCTGATCATGTGTAAAGCATGGCATACATAAGACTACCCACTACCGAAGCATAAGGCACCTTCTTCCTGTATTCTCTTAATTCCAGACCTAGATGGTTGCCCACCTTTCTTGGAATCCTGCATTGTAAACCTTTTGAGAATTTTATCTATGTAACTCGCTTGGGACAAAGCTATCATTATGTTCTTTCTATCCCGAATAATCTAGATACCGAGAAAAAAATTAGCTTCACCCAAATCTTTCATGTCAAACTGCTTGGTCAATCACAATTTGACCAATGACAACACCCTAATGTCATTGCCAATTAGCAGAATGTCGTTTATAAAGCAATAGAAAAACCACCTTTATATCCTTAATGTGTTTGTAAATACACAGCTCGTCCACATTTTGTGCAAGCCCCTAAGTCTTGACCACTTGATCAAATCTTATATTCTAAGAACGGGAAGCCTGCTTAAGTCCATAAATTGACTTTAGCAGCTTATAAACCTTACCGTTCTGACTCTTAGCCTTGAACCCGTCTGGTTGTTCCATATAGATGGACTCACCAAGATAGCCATTTAGAAAGACCGTCTTGACATCCATTTGTCAAATCTCATGGTCGAGAATGATAACTATTGACAAGAGTATGCAAATGGATTTAAGCATGGCTACAGGCAAAAAGTTTTCTCGTAATCGATTTCTTTGTTTTACGTGTATCCCTTAGCTACCAGTCGAGCCTTATAGGTTTCCACCTTTCCATCCACTCCTCTCTTCCTTTTGTAGATCCACTTACACCCTATGGTTTTACCCCTTTGGAAAGATCTACAAGCTCCTAGACCCGATTGGTCTCTATAAACTTCATCTCTATGTTCATGGTCTCTGTCTAGAGTTTCGAATCAACATCCTCCATAGCCTCTTCGTAAGTGTAAGGATTCTTGTCATGTTCATCCGGTTCAGCCAAGATGGCCTCACCATTGAGCATATACCTCTCGGGTTGACGCCTGATCCACCCACTACGCCGAAGCCCCTTTGGTTGTTCAGGTTCGGTTGGTTTTTCTACACCGATTGGAGTGGTTTCATTCAAAACCCCCGAAGTAATCGAATCACTCATTAACTCCTCAAGCACCACTTTGCTTCGAGGCTTAAGGTCGTCCATGTAACTATCTTCAAGGAAAGTTGCATTAGTTGAAACCACGACTTTATTTTCCTTTGGGTTATAAAAATAACCCCCTTTAGTCCCTTTTTTATATCCTACATACACGCAAACTTTTAAACTTGCTTCCAACTTATTTGCATCCCTAAACAGGATATGAGCCGGACATCTCTATATGTGAATATGATTTAAGGATGTCCTCCTCCCTGTCCACAACTCATGAGGAGTTTTAGGAACCAATTTTGAAGGCACATTGTTCAAAAGATAGTATGCAGTTTGTAGTGCATATCCCCAAAAGAACAAAGGCAATGATAAATAACTCATCATGGCTTGACCATGTCCAACAAAGTCCTATTTCTTCTCTTAGCCACGCCATTCTACTACAGAGTGCTGGTGTAGTCAAATGGGATAAAATCCCATTCTTTATTAAGTGTCCTAAGAACTCATCAGAAAGGTATTCACCACCTTGATCAAATCAAAGTTTCTTTATGGGTCTACCCAATTGCTGTTCCACTTCAGCCCAAAACTCCCTTAACTTGTCATAAGTTTTTCTTTTGTGGTGCATTAGATACACATTCCCATATCTTGAGTAATCATCAATAAAGGTGACGAAATACTCATACCCTCCTCGTGCCCAGATGTTCATAATTTTGTAAACTTCAATATGCACAAGTTCTAGAACCCCTTCGGCCCTATTGCCCTTAGACCTAAATGGTCTTTTGGTCATTTTACCCTCCAAACAAGATTCACATTGTGGTATAGATTCCACCTTTAAGTGACCTAAAGGTCTATCCCTTACCAACCTTTGAATCCTATTTAGGCTAATATGACCTAATCACAAATGCCAAAGATAAGTCTTATTAGAGTGACAAGTTTTAAGCCTTTTAGAGTTATTCTCATTAATCTCAACATTAAGCAGTAAGTCTATCTTAGGTTTGATAAAATATAAATTATTTTGCATCCATTCAAAACAGATAAAAAGATTTGTTTTTACGAATCACCACTTTATTATTAAAAGAAATCAAATAGGAGTCTTTAAATAAACAAGCTATAGAAATTAAATTCCTTGCAAGTTTAGGAACATAAAAACAATCTCGTAAAATTAAATTCCTATAATTATCAAAATATAGATGGACGTCTCTCACTACTTCAACTAAGACCAAGGATCTATCGCCCATCTGAAGCGTGAAGTCATCATGAAGCAAATTTCTCGTTTCTTTGAACTCCTACAGAGAAACACAAACATGATTAGTTGCTCTATAATCTAAGACCTAGGTATCACTGGATTCCTCAACTAAACAAGTTTCAACAACCAGAAGATCACACCTACCTCCTCGGAAAAGGAAGTCCTTGCAATTCTTCTTTATGTGCCCAACCTTCCCGCAGAAAAAGCACTTGAGCTTCTTCAGGTTCTTCTTTTTCTTCTTCTTGTTCTTGATATTTGCAGAAATAAAAGACTTTCCATTCTTGACCCATTGCTTCTTTCCATTCCCAGGGTTGGTATTGGAACCAGAAGCAACTGCCAAGTTAGCCTCGCCACCAACAGGAGATTCCTTGATCAGCAGTTCGAACTCTTGTAATTGCTTCATCAACTCTATTAAGGTCATATCTCGTCTATTGCTTAAATTAAATGTAGCTCTAAATGGGATAAATTCCTTAGATAGAGTTTCAAAGACCATAGTCAACTGAGTTTCAGCATCGATGTCAGCTCCATTGATCTAAGCCTCAGCAAGGTAACCCATGACCAACATCATATGCTCCTTTACAGACGTCCCTGGTCTCTGTTTGCAATTCAAGAGTTTCCAAAGTGTCCCTTGCCGCTTGGTTAGGGCCTGGCCTCCAAACGTGTCTTTCAGATTATTTAAGATCTACTTAACAGTCTCATAATCTTTATATTGAGCCTACAACACGTTATTCATGCTGGTCATAAAATAACAACGGGCCTAATTGTTAGCATCTTTCCAATGATCATACACTTGGATTTGCTCATTAGTAGAATCTCCTATAGGCTTGAGAGGACATTTCGTCAGCATAAACTTTAGTTTTTGAAAGGACAAGACGATGTTTAGGTTCCATTTTCAATTATTATAGTTCTCATCGGTTAATTGGTTTTTATCAAGTATCAAAGATAAAGTATTTTTAGACATTTGTAATCTACAATAAAGAATCATATACCAAACATAAGTAAACATACAATAATAGTTTAGTAAGATAACACAATCATGTATAGCATACAAATGTGTTTATATGTCAAAACCTTAAAAATATCACAACCTTATAACGATAATTCCCAATTCAAAATTCAACAAGCCGCCTAGGGGAGACTTGCCAAATTCAATTAGAAACACGAATCCCATCCTGATTAATATATGCCATCCAGGACCTATGTGATTCAGCATATATTAATAATCGTTTCTTTGGCCATCAATTTCATTAACAGAACTCCTATGGGAGGTTAATAATAAAATTAACATGAGTGTATAACCATCGTTTCAATATTTTATCCATGATTTATAATCACCACCTAGGGGTGTGCAACCATAAATCATGCTAAAATACCTTATCCAACCTAGTACATGATGAAGTCCTTTCGTGGGGGTCGGAACCACCATGTGCTACCTATGGACCAATGATGGAGGCCGTAGGTCCTCTTTTCAAAAACCTTTTCCCACTCAATCTTTTGAAATCAAGTTTTTATTTTAAAAACATGCATGAACAATTTTTAATGAGCAGCACTTCCAACTATATATGACATGTTATTAATATATATGGCAAATCATAGTATAATGCACACAAGCAAAGCAATCATGCAAAGGCACAAGCAAAATAATAATAAATAACCATAATATTATGGTTCTACCCTAGAGAAAAGAAAATAAATATTACAAGAGAATAATCGAAACATATTATCGATTCTTCATCCTTGAATCTTTAAATTTTATCCTTCTTCATGTATTGTCCACCTTTAAGTCTTTAAGCTCGCATAGATCGAATACTCCATATTTTTGGTCATATTCAAATTTAATATTTCTCAAAATTACCCCAAAAATAAAATTAGAACTGCCCCAAAAAATGTACCTTTTCTAAAAAATTTTACAGCTCTCTACCGGCATGCCGATCTGTGTAATCGGCCTACCAGTCATGTGTTAGACATGTATGCCCTAAGGACTAAATGTAATAAGTTTTTGGATACATTTTTATCAATAAAGAATTTATTTATTATTTATATACCAAATCTTGTCCTCTTTAAATTCATATTTGTTGAATGTATGTTAAGCAAACAATAGTCTGAGACTGTTGGTATAAACCTTAAGAATTGGGCATATGATGGACAGATTATGTGAAAGGCACGATTCTTAAGGTGATGGTCTAAATCATAAGATCCGCAATTGAGGGAATAAAGTTGGGCGCTTTATTCATGTAAAGATTATAATATTGTCTATATCCCTATTGGGAGATGGTTTGTCTTGACCATCGAAGGTACACCTCATGAATAAAAATATTGGCACATTGTCATAGGTGACGATGTGTTGGATCGGGACATAAAGTGAATTGATTTGGATTAATAATTCTGTATCAAAAAATTGATTCACTTTAGACAATCATTTGTATTGTATCTTAATCCTAAGATGAATAGTGGGCCCGTTGTCTTGACTTGTGTCTTTTGATGTACCAAAGGGTGGCACCCATATCTTAATAGTGGTATGCATGTCGGTACATTGAAGGCATGAGTCTTGATAGCGTAGACTTGTTATTCATAGCTATGGAATCCATAGTTCCTCTTTAGGAGTAGTGATATCCTCTTATATGCGCTATCCTATAATTGAAAAACTAGAGCGCTCAATCATTTGGATACAAAGGTGTAACCAAATGGTATACTGTCTTTGGATGGTAAGTTTTTCGATGGTGAGATAATGGAATATAAGATAAAAATAATTGGGAAGGTAAGACAGAACTTATCCTTAAGCCGATTATGGATAATCATATGGGGATACGATACACTATAATATGTCATGGAGACTTAACTATACGGGCTTCGTAATTCTATGAAGTTCGAGAGTGCAGCTCCAAGCTTTTAGTGGAGTAGTATTGGAGTTGATAATTATGAAATGTATATCTGGGATATTGGGTTTCGTAATTATCAAGAGCTTGAACTATATAGGTCCATTTGGTCCCCTTTGCTAGCTCACAACATCCTGTAACGATATGGCGTGTTTTTCCAATAATTGGTAACTTATGTCAGATTTATCAGATCGATTAAAATTTGAAAGAATCAAATAATTTATGTCTGTTTATCTGTTGAATTAATTTTGTGATAAAATTGATTCAAGATAAACTTGTTGAATTATTGGGATCGGATAATTCTTGTCTGTTTATCAATTGATTTAATTTTGGATAAATTAGATCAAAATAAACTTGTAAAATTATTGAGAATTCATTTATTTTCTTAGAGATTATCTAGATAAAGTTGTTTTGATCAGATAACTTCTCTATTGGGTTATTTAAATTAAAACTGAGACTTTATCCTATAGAATCTCAGGTGGAAAATCAAAAATTCGCAGAGATATTTATTCGGCAATTTGGCTTGCCGATCTACGTGTTTGGCCTGCTGATGGGCCTGTTCAGTCTGCCAAACATCCTGATCGGCCTGTCGATGACCGAAGGATAAGATTATGCGCTTTTACATGGATCTTATCAGATATTGATCCGAAGTTGATTCTATTTCGAATATTTGAGACCTAATCTGATAAGGACTGACCCTAGGACCAACCTCTATAGATAGGGAGTGAGTCTTAAGAGTTACTCAGATCAATTGAGAGATTAAGAGTGATACTCTGCTGTTGAGAATCTAAAAACTCCTTAAGAGCTTTTGTTCACAAATCACGAACTCTAGCTTTGGGTTCTCTCGATTGGTTGGAAGGAGAGTCACCTGGTGGAAGAGCCGTACGTGTGAGCCCACACTCACTCTGGTCGTGGATAGAGAATAGCAAAGAAGACCAGTTGGTTGAGGCTCTTCTGGAACGTTACTTCTTTTCACGTTTTGCGAGGGTTCTTCAACAATCAAAGGTTAGTAAGATCTATTTAATTTATGCATATAGCATGTCAAACTTGTGTTTTTGAAAATACTATGATGTAAAATTTTTAAAATTCTGCTGCATACTATTTTTCTAACAATTGGTATCAGAGCCATGGTTTTTATATAAATTTACGAGTTTGTGATCATACTATATGTATAAATTTTATGATCTTAATCTCTCCTTTGCCTGAATTTAATTTCATAGAGAGTTGGTACTCTAGGTTTCTATACTCCTTTGCCTGAATTTAATTTCATAGAGAGTTGGTACTCTAGGTTTCTATATATGATGTAAAATTTTTAAAATTCTGCTGCATACTATTTTTCTAACAATTGGTATCAGAGCCATGGTTTTTATATAAATTTACGAGTTTGTGATCATACTATATGTATAAATTTTATGATCTTAATCTCTCCTTTGCCTGAATTTAATTTCATAGAGAGTTGGTACTCTAGGTTTTTATATATTATATATGTTGTCATGGATTATGTGGTGAATGTTCATTAATTAGTTATGGTTGATTAAATCATTATTTAATTATTTATTAATTAATTAATTTATACCGGATATGGTTCCTTAGAGGTTAGAATATGTATCTAGGTTATTCATGTAATTAGATGGCGGACTATCATCTCCATCTAGGAATTGTTATTTAATTTTAAATTTATAAGAATTTTGTAATTAAATAATCTTTCAGAGAAGATGGATCTAGAAGATTGATGATGGCACTCCAGGTATTTCTCTAGTCTCTAATTTTATATTTTTCAATTGTTGAAAATAAAATTGATGAATTGCATTAAAAATTGTACTTTCTAGAATGGGAGATTTCTACTCGGTCAGCATCCCAAACCTCAAAATTCGACAACCCGATGGTCACAGATCGGCAGGCCACATGTGAGGTTCGATAGGCCGTCAGTGGGGCAGAAATCAGGTGGCTCTGGTAGCACGCTGAACTGGCCAAACTTTCATTGATCGGCAGGCTGATCTTCCTGATCCACAGGCCAATGAAGCATGATCGGTAGGCCGATCACCCAGATCGGCCTGCCTACCGAGAGTTGGAAATTTTTCTAAAAAAGGTGCAGTTTTAATTTTGTTTTTGGGACAATTCTGAGAAACATTAAATTTGGATATGACCGGAAATATGAAGTATTCGATTTATATGGGATTGAAAACTTGAACATGGGCATTACATGAAGAAGGATACAGCTTGAGGATTCAAGGATGAAGAATCGATAATATGTCTCGATTATTTTCTTGTAGTCTTAGTTTTCTATTCTCTAGAGTGAAACCATAATATTACGGTTATTATTATTTTGCTTGTAGCTTTGCTTGATTGCTTTGCTTGTATGCATTATAATATGATTTGCCATGTATATTGATAACATGTCATATAGAATAGGGAGTGCCGTTCATATTAAAATTGTTCATGCATATTCTTAAAATAAAACCTCGATTTCAAAAGATTGAGTGGGAGAAGGTTTTTGAATAGAGAACCTAAGGCCTCCATCGTTAGTCCATAGGCAGAACATGATAGTCTCGACCCCTAGGAACAGATTTCTATCATGTACCAAATTGGATCTCTGAGAGGATAAGGTATTTTAGCATAATTTATGGTTGCACACCCCTATGTGGTGATTATAAATCATGGATAAAATATTAAAACAATGGTTATACATTCACGTTAATTTTATTATTAACCTCCCCTAAGAGCTCTATTAATAAAATTAATTGCCAAAGAAACGATTATTAATATATGCTGGAACATACGGGTTAAGATGGCATATATTAATTAGGAGGGGATCCATGTTCCTGATTGAATTTAGCATGACTCCCCTAGGAGCTTGTTGAATTTTGAGTTGAGAATTATCATTGTAAGGTTGTGATATTTTCAAGGTTTTGACACATAAATACATTTGTATATTTTTACATGATTGTGTTATCTTACTAAATTATTATTATATGTTTACTTATATTTGGTATATGATTCTTTATTGTAGATTAAAAATGTCAAAAAATGCTTTATCATCGATACTTGACAAAAACCTATTGACTGGAGAGAATTATAATGATTGGAAACGGAACCTGGATATCGGCCTTTCCTTTAAGAAACTGAAATATGTACTGACAACCTTTTGTCCTCCCGAGCCTACGGGAGACTCATCTAATAAGCAATTCTAAGCGTATGATCGATGAAAGATGCTAATGATCAGGCCCGCTGCTATATTATGGCTAGCATGAATAATGTGTTGTAGGCTCAACATCAGGATTATGAGACTGCAAAGTAGATCTTGGATAATCTTGAGGATATGTTTGGAGGCCAGGCCATAACAAAGCAGCAAGGGGAGCTTTGGAAACTCTTAAACTATAAATAGAGGCCGGGGACATCTGTAAAGGAGCACATGATGTTGGTCATGGGTTACCTTGCTAAGGCTCAAACCAATGGAGCCGACATAGATGCTGAAACTCAGATGACTATGGTCTTTGAGACTCTGTCTAAGGAATTTATTCCATTTAGAGCTACTTTTAATTTAAGCAATAGACGAGATATGACCTTGACATAATTAATGAAATAGTTACAGGAGTTTGAACTGTTGATTAGGGAGTCTCCTGTGGGTGGAGAGGCCAACATGGTAGCTGCTTCTGGTTCCAATTCCAACTCTGGGAATGGAAATAAGCAACGGGCCAAGAATGGGAAGTCTTCTATTCCTGCTAGCACCAAGAGCAAGAAGAAGAAGAAGAAGAACCCGAAGAAGCTTAAGTGCTTCTTCTATGGGAAGGTCAGGCATATCAAGAAGTATTGCAAGGACTTCCTTTCCAAAGGAGGTAGGTGTGATCTTCTATATTTAGAAACTTGTTTGGTTGAGGAATCTAGTGACATTTGGGTCATAGATTCCAGTGCAACTAATCATATTTGTGTTTCTCTGCAGTGGTTCAAAGAAACGAGAAGTCTGTTGCATGAAGACTTCACGCTTGGGATAGGCGATAGATCCTTGGTCTCAACAAAAGCAGTGGGAAACGTCCATCTTTATTTTGATAATTATAGAATTTCTTTTTGCAAGATTGTTTTTATGACCCTAAATTTAAAAGGAATTTAATTTCTGTAGCTTGTTTATGTAAAGACTCCTATTTGGTTTCTTTTAATGATAAAGTGGCGATTCGTAAAAATAAATCTTTTATCTATTCTAGATGGATGCAAAATAATCTATATTTTATCAAACCTAAGATGGACTTATTGTTTAATGCTGAGATGAATGATAATAACTCTAAAAGACTTAAAACATCTCACTCTAATAAGACTTATCTTTGGCATTTGTACCTTGGTCATATTAACCTGAATAGGATTCAAAGGTTGGTAAGGGATGGACCTTTAAGTCACTTAAAGGTGGAATCTATACCTCAATGTGAAACTTGTTTGGAGGGTAAAATGCTGAAAAGACCATTTGGGTCTAAGGGTAATAAGGCCGAAAGGGTTCTAGAACTTGTGCATAGTGATGTTTGCGGACCGATGAACATCCGGGCACGAGGAGGGTATGAGTACTTCATCACTTTTATTGATGATTACTCAAGGTATGGGTATGTGTACCTGATGCACCACAAAAGCGAAACTTTTGATAAGTTCAGGGAGTTTCGGGCTGAAGTGGAAAAGCAATTGGGTAGACCCATAAAGGCATTTCGATCCGATCGAGGTGGAGAATACCTTTCTGATGAGTTCTTGGAATACTTATTAGAGAATGGGATTTTATCCCATTTAACTATGTCGGGCACTCCGCAGCAAAATGGCATGGCAGAGAGAAGAAATAAGACTTTGGCGGACATGATTAGGTCTATGATGAGTTATTCATCATTGCCTTTATCCTTTTGGGGATATGCACTACAAACTGCATGTTATCTTTTAAACAATGTGCCTTTAAAATCGGTCCCTAAAACTCCTCACAAGTTGTGGATGGGTAGGAAGACATCCTTAAACCATATTCGCATATGGGGATGTCTGGCTCATGTCCTGTTTAAGGATCTGAATAAGTTGGAAACGCATTCAAAAGTTTGCGTGTTTGTAGGATATCCAAAAGGGACTAAAGGGGGTTATTTTTATAACCCAAAGGAAAATGAAGTCGTGGTTTCAACTAATGCAACTCTCCTTGAGGAGAGTTAAGGAGAGTTACACGGACGACTTTAAACCTCGAAGCAAAGTTGTGCTTGAGGAGTTAAGGAGTGATCCGATCACTCTGGAGGTTTTGAATGAAACTGTTTCGATCAGTGTAGAAAGACCAAATGAACTTGAACAACAACCTAAGGGGCTTCGGCGTAGTGGGAGGATCGGGCGTCAACCTGAGAGGTATATGTTCAATGGGGAGGTCTTTTTTACTGAACCGAATAAACATGATAGGGATCCTTATACTTACGCAGAGGCTATAGAGGATGTTGATTCAAAACTCTGGACTAGGGCCATGAACATAGAGATGAAGTCTATGGAGACTAATCAGGTCTGAGAGCTTGTGGATCTTCTCGAAGGGGTAAAGCCCATAGGGTGTAAGTGGATCTACAAGAGGAAAAGAGGAGTGGATGGAAAGGTTGAAACCTTTAAGGCTAGACTGGTAGCTAAGGGTTATACGCAAAAGGAATCAATTATGATGAAATATTTTCGCCTGTAGCCATGCTTAAGTCCATCCGGATTCTCTTGTCCATAGCTACCGTTCTCGACTACGAGATTTGGCAGATAAATGTCAAGACGGCTTTTTTGAATGGCTATCTTGATGAGTCCATTTATATGGAACAACCAGACGGGTTCAAGGTCATAGGTCAAGAGGGTAAGGTTTTGTAAGCTGCTAAAGTCAATTTATGGACTTAAGCAGGCTTCCCGTTCTTGGAATATAAGATTTGATCAGGTGATCAAGACTTATGAGTTCTCACAAAATGTGGATGAGCCATGTGTTTACAAACACATAAAGGATGGGAAGGTGGTTTTTTCTACTTCTCTATGTTGATGACATTCTGCTAATTGGCAATGACATTGGGGCATTGTCATCAGTCAAATTATGGTTGACCAAGCAATTTAACATGAAGGACTTGGGTAACGCTAATTTTGTTCTTGGTATCCAGATCTTTCGGGATAGGAAGAACAAAATGATAGCTTTGTCCTAGGTCGGCTACATAGATAAAATTCTTTGGAGGTTTGCAATGCAAGATTCCAAGAAAGGTGGGCAACCATCTAGGTCTAGAATTACTCTTTCTAAGAAAGACTCTCCAAAGTCTTATGAAGAAAGAGAATACATGAAGAAGGTGCCTTATGCTTCTGCAGTTGGTAGTCTCATGTATGCCATGCTTTACACACGACCAGATATTAGTTATGCGGTTAGGATTGTAAGTCGATTTCAGGCGGATCTAGGACTGAACCATTGGGTTGCGGTAAAGCATATTTTCAAGTACCAGAGAAGGACTCGAGGTTATATGCTTGTGTATACGGGTGAGGACTTGACTCCTCTAGGATACACTAACTCATATTTTCACTCCTGTTTGGATTCTAGGAAATCGACTTTGGGTTTTGGGTTTACTCTGGACGGCGGTGCCATCAGTTGGAGAAGTGCCAAGCAAGATTGCACTTCGAATTCACCGATGGAGGCCGAGTATGTGGCAGCTAGTGATACTTTGAAAGAAGTAGTGTGGCTCCGCAAGTTCCTTGGAGATCTTGAGGTAGTTTTTGGTATGGATAAGGCGGTATGACTGTACTGTGATAACAGTGCGACGATAGCTAATACTAAAGAACCAAGATTTCACAAGAAGATTTCATAAGAAGAGTAAGCATATTGGTAAAAAATGTCATGTGATAAAGGACTTCGTTAAGGGCGGGCATGTCACGGTGTGCAAGATCGCATCAGAGGACAATTTAGCTGATCCATTTATGAAGACACTTACTGGGAGAGTCTTCGAGAGGCATGCGGAAGCTATGGGGATGCGAGATTTATCATTTTTACTCACTTAGTACAAGTGGGAGGTTGTTAGACATGTATGCCCTAAGGAGTAAAAATGTAATAAGTTTTTAGAGACATTTTTATCAATAAAGAATTAATTTATTATTTATATGCCAAATCTTGTCCTCTTTACGTTCATATCTGTTGAATGTATGTTAAGGAAACAACAGTCTGAGACTGTCGGTCTAAACCTTAAGAATTGGGCATATGATGGACAGATTATGCAGAAGACACGATTCTTAAGGTGATAGTCTAAATCGTAAGATCCACAATCGAAGGAATAAAGTTGGGCACTTTATTCATGTAAAGATTGTTATGTTGTCTATATCCCTATTGGGAGATGGTTTGTCTTGACCATCGGAAGTGGACTCCATGAATAGAAACATTGGCACATTTTCATAGGTGACGATGTGTTGGATCGGGACAAAAAGTGACTTGATTTGGATTAATAATTTTGTCTCAGCAAATTGATTCACTTTAGATAATCATTTATATTGTATCTTAATCCTAAGATAAATAGTGGGCCCGTTGTCTTGACTTGTGTCTTTTGATGTACCAAAGGGTGACACTCACATCTAAACAGTGGTATGCATGCCGGTACATTGGAGGCATGACTCTTGATAGCATAGACTTGTTATTCATAGATATAGAATTCATAGCTCCTCTTTAGGAGTAGTGATATCCTCTTATATGCGTTATCCTGTAATTGAAAAACTAGAGCACTCAACCATTTGGATACATAGGTGTAACCGAATGGTATTCTGTCTTTGGATGGTAAGTTTTCTGATGGTGAGATAATGGAACGTAAGATAAAAATAATCGAGAAGGTAAGACAGAACTTATCCTTAAGCCGATTACAGATAATCATATGGGGATACGATACACTATGATATGTTATGGAGACTTAACTATACGGGCTTCGTAATTTTATGTAGTTCAAGAGTGTAGCTCCAAGCTTTTAGTGGAGTAGCGTTGGAGTTGATAATTATGAAATGTATATCTGGGATATTGGGTTTTGTAATTATCGGGAGCTTGAACTATATAGGTCCATTTGGTTCCCTTTGCTAGCTCACAACATCCTGTAATGATACGGCGTGTTTTTCCAATAATTGGTAACTTATGTCAGATTTATCAGATAGGTTAAAATTTGGAAGAATCAAATAATTCATGTCTGTTTATTAGTTGAATTAATTTTGTGATAAAATTGATTCAAGATAAACTTGTTGAATTATTGGGATCAGATAATTCTTGTCTGTTTATTAGTTGATTTAATTTTGGATAAATTAGATTAAGATAAACTTGTAGAATTATTGGGAATTCATTTATTTTCTTAGAGATTATCTAGATAAAGTTGTTTTGATCAGATAACTTCTCTATTGGGATATTTGAATTAAAATTGAGACTTTATCCTATAGAATCTCGGGTTGAAAATAAAAGATTCGTGAAGATATTTATTCGGTAGTTCGACCTACCGATCTACGTGTTCAGCCTGCCGATGGGCCTGTTTTGTTTGCCGAACATCCTGATCGGCCTGTCGATGATCGAAGGATACGATTTCGCATTTTTACACAGATCTTATCAAATATTGATCCGAACTTGATTCTGTTTCGAATTTTTGGGACTTAATCTGATAAGGACTGACCCTAGGACCAAGCTCTATAAATAGGGAGTAAATCTTAAGAGTTACTTAGATCAATTGAGAGATTAGGAGTGATACTTTGCTGTTGAGAATCTGAAAACTCCCTGAGAGCTTTTGTTCACAAATCACGAACTCTAGCTTTGGGTTCTCTCGATTGGTTGGAAGGAGAGTCACCTGGTGGAAGAGCTGTACGTGTGAGCCCACACTCACTCTGGTCGTGGATAGAGAATAGCAAAGAAGACTAGTTGGTTGAGGCTTTTTGAAATGTTACTTCTCTTCACGTTTTGCGAGGGTTCTTCGGCAATCAAAGATTAGTAAAAAGTGTTTAATTTATGCATATAGCATGTCAAACTTGTGTTTTGAAAAATACTCTGATGTAAAATTTTTAAAATTTCGTTGCATACTATTTTTCCAGCATCATGACCCTCCAACTTGCTGAACCTTACAGTCCGGCTTGCCGATCATGACAAATCGGCCTGTCAAATTTGAAAGTTTGGCCTGCTGCCAGAACCATCAAAATTCTGCCCTGTAGATAGCGTTCCAATCCCAGAGATTCAGCCTGTTAGTCTGCAACCATCAGCCTACTGAACTTGAAGGTTCAACATGTCCACCTGACTGAGCAAAAATCATGTTTTTTTTAGAAAAGACAATGTTTATTGCAATTTATCAATTTTATTCTCAACAATTCAAAAACATAAAATTAGAGACTCGGGAAATTCTTGTGGAACGTTATCATCTATCTTCTATATCCGTCTTCTAGATCTGTCTTCTCCAAATGATTATTTAATTACAAAATTCTTACAAATTCAAAATTATATAATAATTTCTAGGTGGAGATGATAGTCTGATATCTAATTACTTGAAAAACCTAGATACACTTTCGAACCTCCAAATAACCATAACCAGCATTAATTAATTAATAATTGAATAATAATTTAATCAATTATAATTAATTAATAATCATTCACCATATAATTTATGACAATATATAAATATATAAAAACCCTAAAGTGCCAACTCTTTATAAAATTAAATTCAAGTATATGAGAGATCAAGATCACATAATTTATTCATATAACATGATCACAAACTTGCAAATTTATATAAAAACCATGTCTCTTATACCAATTGTTGAAAAAATAGTACGCAGCAAAATTTTAAAAAATTTATATTAGAGTATTTTTTAAAAACACAAGTTTGACACATTATATGCATAAATTAACCAGATCTTATTACTCTCGTTGGCTGAATAGATTTCTCAATCGATGAAGAGAAGGGCGTTGTAAAAGGACCTCAACCAACTGGCCTTCTTTACTATTTTTCAATCCATAACCGTTGTGTGTGTGGGAACACTTATACAGCTCTTCCACATGTGACTCTCCGTCCAACCAATTAAGAAAACCTAAAACTAAGGTTCGTGATTTTTGAATAAGAGTTCTCTAGGGGAGTTTTAGAGACTCACAGTATAGAGTGCTCACTCTTGATTTCTCAACTGATCTAAATAACTTATGAGTCTCACTTCTTATTTATAGAGGTTGGGCACAGGGTTAGTCTTTATTAGATAAGGCCTCAAAAATTCGAATCAGGATCAATATCTGATAAAATTCACATCCCAAACGCGTGACCAAAAATCACTCAGTCGGCAAACCGAACTTACTCCATCGGCAGACCAAACTTGAAGATCGGCCCCCCGAACTTACGATAAATGATCCTTGCGAATCTTTATTTCCACCCATGATTCTTGGGATAGAGACTCAGTTTAAATTTAAATAACCTAATAGAGAAGTTATTTGATTAAAACAATCATATCTAAATAATCTCTAGAAAAATAAATGTTCTTGATAATTCAACAAGTTTATCTTGAATTAATTTATGCAAAATTAATCCAACCGATAAACAGACAAGAATTATCTGATCCCGATAACTTAACAAGTTTACCTTGAATTAATTTTTCACAAAAATTAATTCAACTGATAAACAGACATGAATTATCTAATCCTACCGAATTTCAACCAATTTGATAATTTGACATAAGTCACCAATTTATTGGAAAAGCACACCGTATCGTTACAGGATTTATTATAAGCTAGCAAAAGAGACCTGATGGACCTATATAATTCAAGTTCCTGATAATTATGAAACCCAATATCATAGATATATATTTCATAATTATCAACTCTAACACTATTACATTAAAAGCTTAAAGCTGCACTCTTGAACGATATAGAATTACAAAGCCCGAATAGCTAAGTCTCCATGACATATCATAATATATTGTATCCCTATAGGATTATCCATAATCGGCTTAAGGATAAATTCTATCTCACCTTCCCGATTATTTTTATCTTACGTTTCATTATCTCACCATCAAAAAACTTACCATCCAAAGATAGTATACTATTCAGTTACACCTATGTATCCAAATGGTTGAGAGCTCTAGTTTTTTAATTACGGGATAACGCCTATAAGAGGATATCAACGACTCCTAAAAAGGAGCTATGGATTCCATATCTATGAATAACAGGTCTACGTATCAAGAGTCATGCCTCCAACGTACCGGCATACGTAAAACACAAAATGTAGATGTCACCCTTTGGTACGTCAAAAGACATAAGTCAAGACAACAAGCCTACTATCCTTCTCAAGATTAAGATACAACACAAATAATTGTCTAAAGTGAATTGATTTGTTGAGACAAAATTATTAATCCAAATCAATTCACTTTATGTCCCGATCCAACACATCATCACCTATGACAATGTGCTAATGTTTCTATTCGCAGAGTCCACCTTCGATGGCCAAGACAAACCATCTCCCAATAGGAATGTAACAACATAACAATCTTTGCATGAATAAAATACCAAACTTTATCCCTTGATTGCGGATCTTTTGATTTAAACTGTCACCTTAAGAATCGTGTCTTCCGCATAATCTGTCCATCATATGCCCAATTCTTAAGGTTTAGACCAACAGTCTTAGACTTTTGTTTGCTTATCATACATTCAACAAATATGAACGTAAAGAGGACAACAATTTACTATATGAATAATAATAAACTCTTTATTGATAAAAATATCTCCAAAAATATGTTACATTTTTACTCTTTATGGCATACATGTCTAACAGGTACTAAGATAACCAGACCTACCTTCCATGTTGAAAACTTAAGGGCTCTACTTGGAGACCACTAACAATATTTTTACAAACATAGTTATGTAGTTAGGTAGAACTGTTTCAAGCATTACTTGTAGATTTTCTAAAATCTGAATGAAATATCTGTTGGGAAAGATGCATGTGATATTTTATAAATGACATATTTATAAATAAAAAAGTGAAATTTTTATTATATTTGTGTGTATGTATTTTGAATACTTTATAAATAGGGTGATTTACATAAGTGTCTAATTAGAGACTGTTATATCTAAAATGGTCTATAAACTATTTTAATTATAAAACAGTCTTTTATGTTACATGTAAAGACCATCATAGTCTTGAGTTATATAAAGAAGTAATTAACCTCTAATGTTTCTCCTCTGAAACATAATTAATGAAAGAAACCAGATGATTCATAATAAATATATAATTATACTGATTAGAGTAAAAAAAGGAAAAAATAAAGTAATTAATTTGATAAGTTTATATTTTTTTGTAGGCAAAAAATACTTTATTATTTTTTTTAAAAAAGGTTATTGTTTAATTAAAGAAAAGAAACATATGCTAAATAATGAAAGACTAATTGTAATGAAATAGTGTAAGAAAGGAAAAAAGAAGAAAAAGGAAAGGAACAATTAATTGCACAATGAAGTTAACATATCATTTAAAATACTACCAAGTAATGAATCAAAATGCCAAAAATTGTTTAAGCGTCCACAATTAAACAGGGGGCACAATAGGCATTCTAAATCATCAAGCTTTAAAAAATAGATAGTATTATAATATTGCTTATAACTAGACAAATTTAGATTCAATACGCTCAAAACAGATGCTTTGTGTAAATACTTCTTGTTAAATATTATAAAAATTCTATAATTATCTATGTGACCTTAAATATTATATATAAGTGTTATATACAAGATGATAATATTTAAGAATAATAATTAAAATGATATGTAACATATAATTAATTATTTAATTAAAGTATGGAATCTTTAATTGAGCATATCATCAATTGAACGTTGCTCGTGCAGGTTATTCCATTGAAAATGAAATGGTCATATTTGAACCGTTAACGTAGCAAGTCATTAAATAAGTGCATTATACATAATGAGATTATGTAAGACCGAGACCATGTAATATGAATAGCTAATAATTTTCATTAAATAAAGCAAAACCTAATCACGTCGACCGATGGTCATATATAAGATGATCTTAATCCTAAGTCATTAGCATACTCATGTTTATAGAATTATGTCTGTTGATTTAATTGGCACGATTCGAGAATCTAATCCTATCCTTTGTATTTTGGAGGTATAGTGAAGTAAGTTGTGCCAATGTTAATATTACAAGATGAAATCTATTCCTTCTATAACAAGAAGCAGATAAATAATTCTCTTGAGTATTGATTCAAATCTTGAATAATATGAGAGCTCAATTCCTAAATAAGTTCACAAATTTGTTATTCATTAGAGAATCAATGACGTAGGTCTAATTATGAACTATTTATGTAATGATCAACTTATATATAATGACTATCAAATGGACGATTTTAAGAAATAAGTAATTATATATACAATTTCAAGAGTGAAATTTCAAGTATTTAGTAGAGTTACATTGAAATTAATAAAAAATAATATATTAATCAAAGAGTTTAATTAATATATATTGTTTTTGTTAGAACTTGAAATTTTGGATCTATTAGTCCCCCACCATCTTATATACACTTTTTCAAACAACTGCAATTATTGGTTTAATTAATTAATTTGGAATATGGAATTCTAAATTTAATATCACTCAAAGTAAATTAATTATGTATTAATTTATAATTATTAAATAATGAGATTATTTAATAATAATTAATTAATTTTGGAAGACACACTATGGGTGAGTTCCACTAAAGGTGGCGCGCGCTACTAGAGGAAAAAGTTCCCTGTACAATCTAAAGCTTGTTCACCAAGTTTGCATATTCAAAATTTTTATTTTTAGATAAATATGATTTAATTCAAATATAGAAAGCTAAATTTAGAAACAAATAAGATTGGGTAGTTTTTTTCCTACACAGCTTGATAATAAGAGCCACATTTACAGAGAATCTCTTTGTATGTAGCGCCAATAGCATTACATGGAAAAAAAATATTGTGCCTTTTATTTTAATTAAATATTTGATATTTAAACTAAAATAAAAGAAAGTTCCAGAATTAACAGAGTCTTCCATTCTCTATGAATAGAGGCGTCCTCAATTTATTCTACACGTAATTGAGAGTCTTGATTAGACTGCAAAAACTTTGCCAAACAACCTAGTGTAGGCGCATAGAGAGAGAGAGAAAGCAAAAGAAGAAGTCCCAAGACCTGTTTTGCTCCTGTGTTGAGATTAATGGGTGATAAAAGTTAGTGAGTGATATTTAAAACCCTCTATTCCTTCTACACCCACACATACATCCATTCGGTGTCTAGGACTAGGCAAGGAAGATGGTAGTTTCACTTAGAGAACGTCTTTTTTCTTTAAAAGAATTTTATCTTCTGTCTTCATCTTGAGTAAGTAAAAGTTTATATATATTTATTTAAGCGTTAAATTGATATAGTCTAAAGCATCTTTTACAAAAGTTTTGAGAAAATTTTTATTATATACATTATGTACTGTAGCATATTTTCGCTATTTTTCATGAAAATTGTTTTCGAAAACTAACAATATTAAGCAAATATATATATATATATATATATAAGCTAGTGTTGACAGATTCCAAAATGCTACTCATATATTTATTAATGTATTTATTTACTCACCTTATGTTTGATAGGATTGTTAAAATGGTAGATTGAGAGCAATAGATATCTAGCGAAACAAGTGTCCTTGTTTTTACTCCTTTTGAAAAAATGTACTTACTTGAACATTTCTTCATCTTTGACATGAGGAAAGAATGCTCCCACTTTCTCTATTTGCCTTGTATATTACATAGTATTTCCTTTCTACATACATGTTATAACATCTACGAAAATATTTTCAAGGTAAGATGTGTTTGTTAAGTCAAAATATATCTCTTAAATAAGATAACCATCGTTACTAGCCAAAAAAAAAAAAAGAAGGCAAGCATCTTTAGTAAATGAATAGACAACTTATTCATGTCCTCGTAACATAGTGACACGAACTACCACCTACTAGGAAAGTAAACATCTTCAAGTTCATCAATAAGGCCTTTCATTATTGTGAGAAAAAGGCCTTTCATCGACCACATGTTTCTTTATGATCCCTTTATGATTCTCTTTCACATGAAAGTTTGAACTTTTGACATCACACAATAAGTTCAAACTCATTAATTTGAATCGTAAATAGTGTCAAGTACTCACATGCTATAATGTGAGTTCAAACTCATGAGTTTAAACTCATTTACTAAACACCTTTTCTAAAATGTTGAGGTAGTATATTTGACATACATGCATCTCTAAAGATTGTTGACGAAAGCGTTGACTAATTTTCTTTCTCTTTCACCTATGATCCTAAATGCTAAAATGATGTTGGGTGTCACCAGTGGCGGAGCTAGCCTTTTATTTCAGTGAGTGTGGGTGTACACTATTATTTTGTTTTAAAATAAATAACGTAAAAGTATATTAAAAATTCTATTACAATATCTTTAAGAACCATTAGATGAAATATATGTTGAGAAATATGCTATGAAACATACCCTAATAGGAGGGAGTTGTCTACTTAAAAAGTTATATTTATATAAAAAAGAATGTTTGTTTGGTATACTTCTTATTTGTTGGAAAAATTGGTTTGGTGAAGTAGCTGAATTTTAAAAATTTTATTTAATTACTAAGAAAACTAACTCATGACACTACAAACAATAAATTAAATCTAATTTAACATACCAGTTGAAGACTAGGACTGAATAATTCTTCAAGAATGATTCTCTATCATCAAGTCTATAATATTATTCTCTTGCTTTAGATCATTGTGTATATGGGTACGACTTAAAAAAACTCTGCCACAACTACGCTTCTTCCAACCACTCAAGTGTAGAGGAACTAAGATCATTAAAGATGAGTAATCAAAGCTCTACTCTCTAATTTGCACTTAGACAATTTAAGAATAAATAAAGACCCCATGTTTCTATCATTAGAAGTAGCAAGAGGAGTCAAAAATCTTTCAGAATTATGAGATAACTTGAAGTTGGTGCCACTTATAGGAGATTTATCTTTAAAAATTTAGTCAATCACAATGTCAACTCTAATTTAACATACTAGTTGAAGATCGAGACTCAACAATTCTTCAAAAATGATTCTCTATTGTCAAGTCTATAACATTATTCTCTTCCTTCAGATTATTGTATGTGTGGGTATAACTTAGGAAAACTCTATCATAACTATACTTCTTCTAACCACTCAAGTGCGGAGGAACTAATATTATTAAAGATGAGTAATTAAAGCTCTACTCTCTAATTTGCACTTAGATAATTTAAGAATAAATGAAGACCCCATGTCTTTATTATTAGAAGTAGCAGGAGGAGTCAAATGTCTATTAGAATTATGAGATAACTTGAAGTTGGTGCCACTTATAGGAGATTTATCTTTATAAATTCAGCCAATCACAATGTAAGGAGATTGAATTTCTACGTCATCCAGGTAATTCCAATTCAAACAATTCCAATTTAAATTAGAATTTTAATATTTAATTGAATAATTATCCATAATTCAAATTCAACTAGGACCTAAATTAATTATTCAAATACAAAATTTAAATAATTAATTATATAAATCCTAGTTACTAATTTGAATAAATTATTTTCCAAAATTAATTAAATAATTAATTCTTTAGAAAATAAAAAATGTGGTGCCTACCTTAGTAAGCCTGAGCTAATTATCAGTCCAATCGAGATTGGGGCCCACGCGCTTCATCAAGCCTGACGACTTGACTCGTGTATATTTTTGTCTTACTTGTGGTAATTTATATTTGCTTGATCTGTCATAAAAGAATTGATAAGCTAGCATTAGGACATGATGGACATATATTATTTAAGCTCCAACAATAATAGATATAGTAATCCCTGATTAAATCTGATTAATTATTAACTTTAGTATCACTCCACTATGAACCCAAAGCTGAACTCTTATAATATACCATATTACGACTCTCTTGAAATATAAGTCTTGTCCATGATCTCTCATATTACATGTATCCCCATAGGTTATCTATAATTGGATGAAGACTTAGTTCCGTTTTACCTTCTAATTATTTTATCTCAAAGTTCTACTATTTAGCCATTTGAAAATTCATCCCTTTTATAGCACATGAAAATAGAATATCATCCACTTATCATATGTATCTAGATAACCTAGGCCTTGTTATATTTTTAATACTCGAATAATGCCTTTAAAAGAATAACATTCACACTTTGTTAGAGAGTTATGGATCCCATATCTGTAAATTACGCTCTTATCGAAAATAGATTACACCTCCAACATATCGACAATAGAGCCTTCATTTATCAAAACTCCTACCTTTGGCATACAAAAAGATACAAGCGGCAAACATAGAGTCATGAATCTACTTCAGGATTAAGATAATACATAAATGATTATTAATGTGAATTGATTTAAGTGAAACAGTATTATTAATAAATCAATTCAACTTTAGGTCTGGTCTAGTGTGTGACTACTACTAGGTCTACGATACTAATGTGTCTTTCATGGAGTCAATCCGCTTCGACTAAAAAGATAAATAGCCTCTCCAATTGGGCATCGATTCTTATTAGAGCCTTATCATAAATAAAGTTCCCAGCCTTATTCATAGACTGTAGACTATATAATTCTGGCTATAAATTTCTGAATTGGATCTATTCGTATATAAAATTCTATATATGCCTAATTTTAAGATTTGGTTTTAATAGTCCTATATCACATGTTTGCTAATATATAATCATTAATATAAAAATAATATAAGGACCATTATTAATACATGAAATATTCATATGATTATTTATTTCACCAAAAATTATCATGAATACAATTAAAGTATATATTCCTTAGAGTATCTATTCTAACATTATTTTGATGTGATTTTAATAAGAAACGTGCACCATCAATAGGGCACCGTCCTATAGATTTTCTTTTTATTTTTAAATCTTGCATTTTGAGGATATAAAAACACATTTATACCTTTAGATTTTAAAGTTACGCTCCATTTTTATCTTTCCTTAGCTAATGAATAATTAAACCACAAAACATATTTAAATGCTTTTAGTAAAATAAAAAAGAGTTAGGAAGAATGGTAGGAGTTTGATATGAATTTAAATTGCAAAGGTATAAGTATGGTGTAATCTAAAATATAAGGTATCACAAAACATAATATAATAACTTATGAGTAATTTGAGTCAAGTTGTTTGCAATATATATATATATATATATATATATATATATATAAGAACAAACTAAAAAAAATAAAGAAAAGAATAAAGATCAGTAGGCACATATATAAGAATATTAAATTTCAATTAGGTAAAAAGATGAATCATAAATTTTTGGACTCAAATTTTTATTTTCAAATGGCCCTACCAGGCCTAGAAGAGCACCGCCAGCTTGGTGTGGGTGGGTGAGTATGTGTGTCGTGTTGGGTGGGGTGGGAGACAAAATGCCATTGATTTTTTTATTTTTTTTTTTGTCATGCAGGTTGGAGGGACATATGATTGGACTAAAGGAAGAGGTAGGCAAAGAAAATATAGGCATGAGTTCGCCAATAATATAAATGTTGTTTTAGCCTATATATTTTATATGATTTCTTGAACAAAAATGGTAGTAAATAACACTTTTTCAAAACTTATTGAAGTAAATGGCATGTTTTAAAAATATTTGTAATAAATTAGTAAATTTATGGGTAAATAAATTATTTACTCCCTTATTAACTCGTAAATCTGTTGTTTACTATAAATATTTTCAAAACCTACTATTACTTCAAAAAATTCCAAAAATATGTTATTCCCTTGTTTTCTTTTTCTTTAAATAAAAAGGAGCAGACAAATAGATAAATATTATATGTTTACAAATTTTATAACAAATAACATATAACAAATTGGATTTATTTATAAGAAATTGAAATTAAAAACCTCAAAATACCCTCACTTATTTCTTATCTCTACCTTTCTTTCCTCCCTCACCAGCATCGGTACTAAAGTCGGTGGTCGATAAATATAGTATTTTCTGTTTGATACCGTATTTAACAGTAAATACACATATTTACTAATGATGCGTCGAACATCACTAGCACTGGAGATGTCACCAATAGCCAATAAATATCATATTCTGCTATTAAAACCATATTATTAGTAAATACATGTATTCACTAGCAACGTTTTCGGTGGCCGATAAATACCATATTTCTTAGTTAATATTGTATTTATTAGTAAATACACATATTTAACGGTGACAAATACCTTATTTCCATATTAATATCATATTTACCAATAAACAAATATATTTACTAAGGATGTTGTCGAAAGTCACCGACATCGATGATGTCATCGGCATTTGGTAAATGTTGTACGTACAAGTAAATAGAATCATTAAAACAACAAAAAAGGACAAAAAAAACTACGAACACAAAAATACATGAAATAAAAAGCAAACAACATCGTTTTTTTTTTTTTTGAATTTTTTACAAAAAGAAAAAAATTGTTTCATTTTTGGCCAAAAAAAATGAAATTTTAAAAAGCAACAAAGTAGCCACTGTCGTTTAGATCTCTATCGTTCGTCGGTACCATCATGCTACCCAATGCAAAGTCAGAGCTCATCATCACCCCACTAGATCTCTATCGAAGCCTTCGATTTCCATTGATAGTGATAGAAAAGACCATCTTGTGTGACATGCCATCTCCTCGTCGCGAGCACCATAAACTTCTCTTATGGGTGTTCAGTTGCTCATCGGCATCAGATAAATCTTGGTAAAGATGCTGACCTTTTGTCATAACAGTGACACGATGGGACCAAGGTTGTGAAAAAGGGACACCAGCTTGCCTAAGTTCATGAGAACAGAGAAAGAAACGAAGATAAGGAATAAAGAGAGGAAGAGGAAGGGGAAAAATGGGGTTTTTGTTGGTTTTTTTGGATTTTTAGGAATCTTAAAATACTAATTTGTTTAAATATGCTTTAATTTAATGTTATTCTTTGAAATATCACATTTAGTCAATGTATGCTTACATGCAATTTTACATACCACCTTTACTCTAAACCTATAGGGTAAGGCCCTATCCTATTTAGTATTGTAATTTACAGATTATGTCACTTATCCCATAACGCCCCTTTTTCAGTTAAAATTTCGGCAACATCTCCTTTTTGTTCTCCTAAGTGTGCTATTAAGTGCACACCCAGATAACAAAGGAAGATGTACCGAAACCTCTACCAAAGGCACGTGTGAAATTAAATGACAAATACGTAAATTACAATATCAAACTCTCCAAGTGAGACAAGTCAAGCATCGGTGTTACTACATACAAATCCTCGAATTAGTCTAAGGTAAACTCATGCATGCACGTGCAAAATAAAAACACAAATTTGTATTCACTTATGTTGTTTTTGTGACTATAAAGTAACATATCAAACCAAACAATCTCCAAAAAAAAAGTTACAATTTTATTAAATTTTATGCAATCTTATCATATTGTATGATAATTCTATTGTTCTTATTGTTTTTAAACAAAATTAATTTTTTAATTTTTATAAATAATAATGCTACAATGATTCATCCATTTATAATAACATATAATTTCTAAATTCAATTTATTTTTTCATATTAATTAATTAGTCAATCCTTAACAATAATATTATAATCATTAAATTATATATTAAAAAAAAGCACAAATTTTTTATTAAATTTATAAAATCTTATCAAATTTTATGATAATCTTATGTCCAATTTTTCATATAATTTAAATTAAAATTAATTTTGTCATACTAATTACTTGTTAATTAAAATAATAGATTATCTTATTTTATTCTAGAGTTGTTAATTAAATCTAAAGAAAATTTTTATATCTTTTTTTAGTTTGGTTTCGATTTATAAATAATATTTATATTGTTAATTATTATTTTCTAAAATCTTATTTCTTTTATTTTTTTAAGGGAATTTCATTTCTTTAATATTTGTAAATTTTATGTTACTAATTATATAGGCCTTGTTTGGTTTTGTTTTAAAAATTTTTGGAAATGTTTTTGCATGCATTTCAAGGGAAAAATTTAAAAAACACTCTCAGCACAATTCTCAAAAAATTCTTATTTTTCAAAACAAAAACATTTTCACCTGTTTTGAAAACAACACCAAACGGCCCCATAATTTTTTTTTTGTTTTTTATTAACTATGAAAAGTTAAGGCAACTTGTAACTACCTTATATCAACAAGAAAAATCTGACCAACAATATAAAAATTCTAACTAACTTAATCAACAACTTAAACGACAACAACTTAGTGATAGTTTCAATTTATAATAATCATAACAACAAAAAAATCCAATTCAATTATAATATTTCTTTATTAAACAATTGTACTAACAACATCTCATAAGCTTTCTTATATCAATTACAACCATCAAAACAAAAACAAAAAATCGAATACCATTATAACAATCATAACAACAAAAAACAAAGCTCAATTCAATATCCAACCAAAAACATGACTCAATACCAATCCTAAACAACATTCTCAACATTAAATTTCTCAACACAATCACAAGCCAAATTTCTCAACATAACCAAACTTCTCAACATAACACAACCACATAACACAAATTTCTCAACATTATACAATTCTCAATATTTTTCAACACTTTTCTAAAATAAAATAAAAAACCAAAAACTTACACAATCCAATACCTACAAAACCGAGGGTTGGAATTTTAATGGTTGGCAACAACACAACAGCGGCGGAGTCGGGGAGGTGGTGGGGGAATCTAGTGGGATTTTTTGGGAAATAGGGAGTTTGTAAGTTTTCTTGGAGATTGTTACAAATATCTAATGTTTGGGCAAGAAAATGAGTTTTTTAAACTTTTTGGAGGCAAAATAGGCAGATAAAAAGAGACAAGTGACAGAGAGGAGAACAAAGAATTGGGAAAAATGGGGAAAAAAGGTTTTGCAAATTTTTTTTATGCACAGAACCTTTTGCGATGACACGTGTCAATGCAAAAATGATAAATTATCGTCACAAAAATGTACCAAAACGACGACGACTTATATAAGCTGGATAAGATGAGTCTTGAACAACTTTTTGCGATGACAAATGAAAAATGTTGTTGTAAATAATATTAAATATACCGCCTTTTCCTTTGCTAAAACTTTGGTGAAAAGTTAAATTTTCACTTTTTTGCACAAATAAGCTCATCACTATTGTGTTTGACAGTCAATCACAGCTGTATCCTATTAGTATTGCCCGTGATTGCTATATGTAACTTTCTATTATTTGTGACAATAATATCATCACAAATGCATATGTAGTGGCGCGAGAAAACTTCATGCCACATAGGTTTAGGCGTCAAATATCAATTACGATGACATGGCATCGTAAATATAAAAAGCTATTTTTTTTAATTATTTGTGATGATATGTTGACACAAATATTTTTAGTGACAACAATTTGGTGGTGCCTACGGATCCCATATTTGCGACGTTTTATCGTCGCGACTGCAAAACATTTGTGATGACAAAAGTCGTCGTAAAAATCCGATTGTAGAAGTATAGTTGGGCGTGGAGGTTTAGAGGACAAGTTGGTTTGGCATTTTGATGATAAGGGACATTATTCGGTTAAGTTTGATTATTGGTTAGTAGTGAATCTTAGTGGTGAACAAAGTTCATTCGGGGTAGGCATAGATGCTCAATGATGGTAGCTTCTGTGGAAGCTTAATGGCAGGAGTTTGATGGGCTTTATGGTGTTTTGCAAACTTGTTGCAATCTGGTGTGAGATGCTCTTCTTTTTGCTAACACTGTGGTAAGTAGTCGAAATCAATTAGGCATGCTTTGTGGTATTGTTATGATACTAGGATGGTTTGGGTGTTAAACATGTATGCCCTAAGGAGTAAAAATGTAATAGGTTTTTGGAGACATTTTTATCAATAAAGAATTTATTTATTATTTATATACTGAATCTTGTCCTCTTTATGTTGATATTTGTTGAATGTATGTTAAGCAAATAATAGTCTGAGACTATCGGTCTAAACCTTTAAGAATTAAGTATATGATGGACAGATTATGCGGAAGACACGATTCTTAAGGTGACGGTCTAAAGATTCACAATCGAGGGAATAAAGTTGGACGCTTTATTCATGTAAAGATTGTTATGTTGTCTATATCCCTATTGAGATATGGTCTGTCTTGGCCATTAGAAGTGGACTCCATGAATAGAAACATTGGCACATTGTCATATGTGACGATGTATTGGATTGGGACATAAAGTGAACTGATTTGGATTAATAATTCTATCTTAACAAATCGATTCACTTTAGACAATCATTTGTATTGTATTGTGTCTTAAAGTGAACTGATTGGGACATAATGAATAATGGGCCCGTTGTCTTGACTTGTGACTTTTGATGTACCAAAGGGTGACACCCACATTTTAACAGTGGTATGCATGCCGGTACATTGGAGGCATGGCTCTTGACGGCGTAGACCTATTATTCATAAATATGGAATCCATAGCTCCTCTTTAGCAGTAGTGATATCCTCTTATATGCGTTATCCTGTAATTTGAAAACTGGAGCGCTCAACCATTTGGATGCATAGGTGTAACCGAAAGGTATACCGTCTTTGGATCGTAATTTTTTCGATGGTGAGATAATGGAATGAAAGATAAAAATAATCGAGAAGGTAAGACAGAACTTGTCCTTAAGCTGGTGATGGATAATCCTATAGGGATACAATAAACTATAATATGTCATGGAGACTTAGCTATATGGGCTTATAATTCTATATAGTTCGAGAGTGCAGCTCCAAGGTTTTAGTGGAGTAGCATTGGAGTTGATAATTATGAAATGTATATCTAGGATATTGGGTTTCATAATTATCAGGAGCTTGAACTATATAGGTCCATTTGGTCCCCTTTGCTAGCTCACAAAATTCTGTAACGATATGGCGTGTTTTTCCAATAATTTGTGACTTATGTCAAATTTATCATATTGGCTAAAATTTTGAAGAATCAAATAATTCATGTCTATTTATGGGTTGAATTAATTTTGTGACAAAATTGATTCAAGGTAACTTGTTGAATTATCGGGATCATATAATTAATGTCTGTTTATCAGTTGGATTAATTTTAAATTAATTCAAGATAAACTTATTGAATTATCAGGAATTCATTTATTTCCGTAGAGATTATCTAGATAAAGTTATTTTAATTAGATAACTTTTCTCTTGGGTTGTTTGAATTAAAACTGAGACTTTATCCTATAGAATCTTGGGTGGAAAAATAAAAGATTCACTGAGATTTTTTTATCAGCACTTGTCACGCCCCGAAGTACGGGAGGTGACGTGACGGATTATTTAAATTAATTAAAAGGGGATTTAATTCAAATCCAAAGTTTAAGAGGTTGAGTTAAGTATAAAATGTGAGGTTCATTAAAACACTTTATAAAGAGTTCATATACATTGGACAATTTAAAACATTAAACGAATAAATATTAAAACAATAAAACCACGAGTATGGGTCCCACAGACCCACAACTTGTGCACACACATGGTACTGACAATATCATAAATACAATCACAGTCCAGATACAAATAAAGTTAAAATCTTACATGCCTTGATTAAATGATACAAAAGATAAATTAATTCTTCTATTGCTCCTGAGTTCGGTCCGAAGAATCCTCTCCAAACCTAAATGGGAAACCACCTAGAGGGGAAAATTTAAAACAAATAAAACGTGAGCGAAAGGCTCAGTAGGACTATGTTTTATTAAAATAATTCAATTTAAAGAAACATTTCATTGTCTAGGAGTTACTCAAAAGAAACCTTAAAATAAATAAATAAATAATTTGAGTAGAACCGTCCTGACCCAGAATAGTTTTCTCGCACAATCAGAAATATCATTTTTCTTTTCCTAGGCAAACCATAATAACATCACCACCGTAGTGGCCCAACTGGGTTTCAGGACCTGCCCCCAAGGTCCATCACTACACGACCCGATCTCTGATATGGCATCATGCCTATATGTTTATTATCATTATCATTCAAAACCCAATTACCGAGTGGTGTTCTTTACATTCATTATGAAATTCATTTCATTTCACGGTATATTGAAATACAACCGACGAATTCATTTTCAAACAACCGTTGAAAACATTTTAATAGAAATCCTTTTCAAAGCCAAATCATTTTGAAACTAGGCTACCAAGGAATAGGGTAGAAGTCCTACCTCAATACTCGTGCCGGTGCCCCACACTGTAATCCCGGTCCGCTATACGTTAGCTCCGCGAAACCACAAACAATCCTAGATACAAACTAAGTCGATCAATATCTAGTTCGAGACATTCTATGTTACTAAACCATTTCATGATGTCCTAGTGTGCCATTTGTATCATTAAAATCATTCTATAAGGTTGGGGTTTAAATCAGGGTTTAAAACAGTAAAAACGGGTGAAAATCACAAAATTTCCTATGCCTCGGTCGGCCTGCCGGACTCCCTGCTTCGGTCGGCCGAACTGCATAGTTCGGCCTGCCGAAAGCCAGGTCCGGTCGGCCGGTCACTTCCCCAGGTTCGGCCTGCCGGACAGAAGAACACTGGCCTGTCGACCCCTGTTTCGGCCTACCGAACACGCAGTTCGGCCTGCCGAACTGGAAAAACCCAGAAATTCCAGCCACGGGTTTCGATTTCCCCAAAACTGAAATCTTGATCCTAACCTGTTTTTATCAAATCCCAGGCATAGAAAACATTTATAGTTGATAAAAAAACATATTTAGACACTTTAAAACTCATTTAAACAAGATTCAAACACAAAAATCCAAAAATAGGAAAAATCGAGGAAAAATGAAAAATCTTGAATCCGATTCATTTTTCTTCAATCTAAGCTTAGATTCTAGTTGTTCTAAGTTCATTTAACTCAAATCCATGGTTTTCTAGGCTTAAACAAACCTAGATTTCAAAAATGCACAAAATTGAAAATTTTGTAAAAAGTTTAGAAATTTCAAAACTAACCTCGAATCGAAGCTTCAATCCGCGTTCTCGGGTGCTAAACCACGTCCCCGAGCCTCATCCTTACTATCCTGAAGCTTGGATTCGAATTTTGATTCAAAAATTTGTGAAGAAATTTGAGAGAGAGAGGGGAAACAGAGAGAGAATCACGAAAGGGAAGAGAGAGAGTGTGAGTGAGCTGAGTGAAGAGAGAGAGAGAATAAATAGAGAAGAACGGTGGGCGGTTTTACTGTGTGAAAACCATGTGCCGCCCACGGTTTTGTAAAATGGAGTATTTTTAACATTTTACAAATTGTTGTGTTTTAAAACTCAAAACATCATTTTAAAACAATAAGAAATCATTTGAATGCATCAATTTAACAAAACAACCAAAAATTCAAAATCCAACCAAATAATCTAATTAATATTAAAACATTAATTATGGCACACTAATTCATCATTTATATTACATTAACGTTAAATAAATTTCGGGGCGTTACAGCAGTTCGGCATGTCGATCCTCAGGTTCGGCCTGTCGATGGGGCAAGTTCGGCATGTCGGTTAGACAGATCGGCATGCTGATCGCACATTAAAAAGATCACGTGTTTTCACATGGATTTCATTAAATATTGATCTGAATTTGATTCTGATTTAAATTTTGAGGCGTTATCTGATAAGGACTGACTCCTAGACTCAACCTCTATAAAAAAGGAGTGAGTCTCATTATTATTTAAATCAATTGAGAGATTAAGAGTGATACTCTGATAGTGAGATTCTGAAACTCCCTAAGAGCTCTTGTTCACAAATCACGAACACTAGCTTTGGGTTCTCTTAATTGGTTGGAAGGAGAGTCACCTAGTGGAAGAGCTGTATGTGTGGGCCCACACTCACTCTGATCGTGGATAGAGAATAGCAAAGAATGCCAGTTTATTGAGGTCCTTCTAAAACGTTACTTCTCTACACTAATTGAGGAAGCTTTTCGATATTTACAAGGTTAGTAAGATCTGGTTAATTTATACATATATCATGTGAAACTTGTGTTTTAAAAAATACTCTAATATAAAAATTTTAAAATTTCACTACGCGCTATTTTTCTAACAATTTGTATCAGAGCAAGGTTTTTACGTAAATTTATGAGTTTGTGATCATGCTATATCTATAAATTATGTGATCTTAATCTCTCTTATGCTTGAATTTAATTTTATAGAGAGTTGGCAGTCTACGTTTCTATATATTTTTATATGTTGTCATGAATTATATGGTGAATGTTTATTAATTAATTATGGCTGATTAAATTATTATCTAATTATTTATTAATTAATTAAATTATACCAGTTATGGTTCCTTAGAGGTTAGAATGTGTATCAAGGTTTTTCATGTAATTAAATTGCAGACTATCATCTCCATCTAGGAATTATTATTTAATTTTAAATTTGTAAGAATTTTGTAATTAAATAATTCTTTGGAGAAGACGAACCTTGAAGCAGATCTAGAAGATGGATGATGGCGTCCCCAGGTGTTTCCTGAGTCTCTGATTTCATGTTTTTGAATTGTTGAGAATAAAATTGATAAATTGCATTACAAACTGTATTTTCTGAAAAGGGTGATCTATGCTCGGTCGGCATGCCGAACCCTCTAGTTCGGTAGGATGATGGTTGCAAGATTGGCATACCGAACTTCAGGTTCGATAGGCCATCAATGGGGAAAAAATCAAGTGGCTTTGGCTGCAGGCCGATCTGTGAAGATCGGCAGGCCGGTGAGTCATGATCGTAGACCAATCACCCAAATCGGCTTGCCAGTATAGAGTTAAAATTTTTTCCAAAAAAGTTGCAGTTTTTAGTGGAGTTTTAATTTTATTTTTGGGACAATATTGAGAAACATTAAATTTGGATATGACCGGAAATATAGAGTATTCGATCTATGCAGGATTGAAGTCTTGAAGATGGACATTACATGAAGAAGGATATAGCTTAAAGATTTAAGGATGAAGAATCGATAAAATGTTTCAATTATTCTCTTGTAATCTTTATTTTCTATTTTCTAGGGTGGAACCATAATATTATGGTTATTTATTATTTTGCATGTAGCTTTGCTTGATTGCTTTGCTTGTCTATATTATAATATGATTTGCCATGTATATTGATAATATGTCATATAGGATAGGTAGTGTGGCTCATATTAAAATTGCTCATGCATGTCTTTTTAAAATAAAACCTTGATTTCAAAAGATTGAGTGGGAGAAGGTTTTTGAAGAGAGGACCTAATGTAATGACCAGGGAAATTCGTTAATAAAATGTAATATTTAATTAGGTTTAATTAATGAATTTACCCTTAAAATTTGCATTTTCTTTTAAAATTGTGATAAGGTATAAATAAGCAGTATTAATTGGATATTTCACTACGAACATGATGCAATGCTGGATATTGCTAATACAGATTTTATGAGTTTAAATACTCAAAAATTTGTAAATAATATCCATCAAATGAATTTTATATCACAATTAATTGTAAAATTGTGATATACACGGATGGATAATATGGTATGAATAGGATACAGAGTTCACAGAAAAACCCAAAACCAGTGTAAAAAAGGGGCTAAAGTAGTATAGGGATACTGCTAAGTGAAAACACAGATATGAGAAAGGTTATGTTTGGCCTCCAAAAATGCACCGAAGGTAAATAAAATATTTTATACAGTCTAATGATATGATTTGCACTGATTTTACTACAGCAATAAAAGAAAAATACTGTTTGGTGAAAAATTACACAGTGTAAATTGTTGGGGGCCCACCAAGTGGACACCCACTAAGATTTCATTGGGCCACATGCCTTGAAAGGTGGCCCAATCACATTAGGCCACATTAGTAAACCAATGGCTTACTTGGTAAGTCACCTTAAAGGATAAGCATGCATTCAATATGATTTTAGCCACATTTTTTTCACTTCTCCTTCTCCAACCCACGGCCACAACTGAAGCTCACTCCCAAGAATTTTTCAACTTCACATCTTTGCAAAATTAACCCCATTTAAGTTCAAGAAGCAAAGCCCAAGGAATTTCATCAAGTTTTAAGGTAAAAACCTAAACTTTTTTTCAAGTTTTCTTAAGTTTTTCTTGGGTGAAGAAAGGAAAGTTAACCCAAGGTGTTTTTGCATGTAAATGGTGTTTAGGAAGGAGTTTCAAAGGAGCCTTGGAAGGCTAAAAGCACAAAGTGTTATTTGGGTAAGTTTTGACTTTTCAAAGTTTTGAAATTATGTGATTTTTATTTTGATTTTTATTCTTTCAAAGGTATGTGGGCTTTCCAGCAAATTTTTGCTTAAATCCCATAGATACATGAATTATGGCATGGTGATGTTGTGTTTGTAATTTTAGTATTAGTTTTTCAAAAATGGTGATTGGGGACGAAAATAACATAGGCAAAGCTTGAATCTGCTTATACAGTGGCTAGAAGGCAGTTTTGAAATAGGGTTTTGCAAAAATAAATCAAGGACTAAATTGTAAGAAAAAGTTTTCTCCAACAGAATTGAAAAATACCCAAAAACACCATTGTGTGGTGGGAATTTCAAAAAAGTTAAAACACAAAAGTTGCAAATCTCAATGAAACTGTTAGGCATCATAGGCAGTTCATCGAAAATCTCAACCGTTTGTGAGATTTTAATTTTACAAGAATTTGTTAAAATTGAAAAAAAAAATTAAAGGGCAAATATGTCATTTTTCCAAAGGATTTTGAAAATGGTAGTTTGAGCAAAAATGTTCCTTATGAAAAATAGAAAATTTTGGTTTAAAGAGATAAATTTTAGCCCTGGGGTAAAATTGTCAAAATTTTCAGTTAAAGGGCAAAATTGCAACGTTTTACAAAAAGGGGGTATAGATGTAAAATAAGGAGACCCGACACCTCAGGATATTATTCTAAGGTCGATACGTGGCTATTTTAGTTAGAATAGAGAAGTTGAACTCAGGAAGTTTAGTAGGCCCGCTAGGGGCAAAACTGTCATTTTTCCCAAATGATTCGAATTACTCTTGAACATTTCAAAAAGAGGAAAAGAAATGATTAGGAAGTTTTTCACTCTTTGTTAGAGACGATAGGGAAGAATAAGAAAACCAATGGGTTTTGGAGTTGTATATAGTTATGCAACTCGAGTTATTAATTAACGATCATTTTGTAATGATACATAAAGCCGTGAAGAAGTAGTGAACATTTGGCTAATAGCTTTGTAATTGGTCAACAGGATCCTAGAAGTCTAGGAGTGAGGGAATTGAAGTCAAGTGCATAGAAACCTAAATCAAATAAGTTCTCATCCCACCTACCGTATGAATTGTAGGTATAGAATGTGAAGTATATATATATATATATATGTATACCTGTGTGTATATTAAGGTGTATACATGTGTGTATACTATAACATGAATACCTATAAGTACATTAGTGTATACCCGTGAATATACAGAATAACTACCTGTGTGTATATAATGACATGTACCTATGTGTACATTATGTTATATACCAATGTGTATATAAAGCATATACCTGTGTGTACTATGTTGTACATGAGCATTTATGTTTGTGTATAACATATTACTATCACTTTATGCATGGTATGATAACCATAATAAGTGGACTGGTAAATGTATCATCAGAAGTTAAGAAAAGTATCATACTGACTCCTAACTCAAGATAAGTTTAAGGATATAGTATGGTCTCAATGTTACAAAGACCTGTGTGTGCAATGGTACAAACACTTGGGCCCTAGTAAGAGATAAGAAATGAAAAGAATAAAGAATAATTATAAGAAAGCAAATCAGATCATGCATTGCATTGAATGTGCATGTAGGCTGTATTGGGACTTATTGGGCATAATCTCACTAAGTATTTCATGTTGTAGGTATTCCGCCAAGAAAGTCAGAATAAATTCATAATTGAATCAGTAGAGGGATGACTAATGTGCATAATGGGTATGGATACCGCCACACGTATTGTTTTCGCTATAACATATTTTATGTTATTTTGAAACGAAAGGTTTAGCAGACAGTATTGTGAAAGAAAGGTTGTTTATATAAATATATGTATATATTTGTATTTTGAAAGTTCAGTATTTGTGAAATATTTATGAAAAAAAGAATTTCTAAGTTTTTCCTCTATACATAAGTAAGCAAAAGTTTTATCATAACCCGAAAAGGCGGGTTGTGACACCTAAGGCCTCCATCGTTGGTCCATAGGAAGAACATAGTGGTCCCGACCCCTAGGGAGGGATTTCTATCATGTATCAGATTGGATCTCCAAAAGGATAAGGTATTTTAGCATGATTTATGGTTGCACACCCCTAAATGGTGATTATAAATCATGGATAAAATATTGAAACGATGGTTATACACTCATACTAATTTTATGATTAACCTCCCCTAGTAGCTTTGTTAATAAAATTAATGGCCAAAGAAACAATTATTAATATATGCTGGATCATACGGGTCCTAGATGGCATATATTAATCAGGAGGAGATCCGTGTTCCTAATTGAATTTGGCATGACTCCCCTAGGAGCTTGTTGAATTTTGAGTTAGGAATTATCGTTGTAAGGTTGTGATATTTTCAAGGTTTTGACGCATAAACACATTTATATGTTTTTACATGATTATGTTATCTTACTAAATTATTATTGATTGTTTGCTTATGTTTGGTATATGATTCTTTATTTTAGATTAAAAATGTCTAAAAACACTTTATTTTCGACACTTGACAAAAACCAATTAACTGGAGAGAATTATAATGATTGGAAACGAAACCTGGATATCATCCTCTCCTTTGAGAAACTAAATTTATGCTGACAACCCCTTGTCCTCCCGAGCCTACGGGAGATTCCACCAAAATCAATTCCAAGCATATGATCGTTGGAAAGATGCAAATGATCAGGCCCGGCCTAAACTAAGCGGCAAGGGGTGCTTTGTAACGAGGTGCTTTGGATAATCTAGAAGACATGTTTGAAGGCCAGGCCTAAACTAAGCAGCAAGGGGTGCTTTGGAAACTTCTTAACTATAAGCAAAGGCAAAGGACATCTGTAAAGGAGCATATGATGTTGGTCATGGGTTACCTCGCTAAGGCACAAACCAATGGAGCCGACATTGATGCTGAAACTCAAATGACTATGATCTTTAAGACTCTATCAAAGGAATTTATTCCATTTAGAGCTACATTTAATTTGAACAATAGTCAGGATATGACATTAACAGAATTAATGAAACAATTACAGGAGTTTGAACTACTGATCAGGGAGTCTCTTGTGGGTGAAGAGGCCAATTTGGTGACTAGTTTAGGTTCCAATCCTAATTTTGGGAATGGAAAGAAGCAACGGGCCAAAAATAGGAAGTCTTCTGTTCCTACTAATAACAAGAGCAAGAAAAAGAAGAAGAATAACCCAAAGAAGCTTTAGTGCTTCTTCTATACGAAGGCCGGGCACATCAAGAAGCATTGCAAGGACTTCTTTTCCAAAGGAGGTAGGTGTGATCTTTTGTATTTAGAAAATTATTTGGTTGAGGAATCTAGTGATATTTGGGTCATAGATTTCGGTGCAACTAATCATGTTTGTGTTTCTCTACAGGGGTTCAAAGAAACGAGAAGTCTGCTTCATGAAGACTTCACGCTTCGGATAGACGATGGATCATTAGTCTTGGCAGAAGCAGTGGGAGAGTCCATCTTTATTTTGATAATTATAGGAATTTAATTTTGTGAGATTGTTTTTATGTTCCTAAATTTAAAAGGAATTTAATTTCTATAGCTTGTTTATTTAAAGACTCCTATTTGTTTCTTTTAATAATAAAGTGGTGATTCGTAAAAACAAATCTTTTATCAATTCTGGATGGATAAAAATAATCTATATTTTATCAAACCTAAGATGGACTTACTGCTTAATGCTGAGATGAATGATAATAACTCTAAAAGACTTAAAACTTTTCACTCTAACAAGACTTATCTTTGGCATTTGTGCCTTGGTCATATTAACCTGAATATGATTCAAAGGCTAGTAAGGGATGGACCTTTAAGTCACTTAAAGGTAGAATCTATATCTCATTGTAAATATTGTTTGGAGGGTAAAATGACTAAAAGACCATTCGGGTCTAAGGGCAATAGGGCCGAAGAGGTTCTAGAACTTGTGCATAGTGATGTTTGTGGACCAATGAACATCCAGGCACGAGGAGGGTATGAGTACTTCGTCACTTTTATTAACAATTACTCAACATATGGGCATGCATACCTGATGCACCACAAAAGCGAAACTTTTGACAAGTTTAGAAAGTTTTGGGTTGAAGTGGATAAACAATTAGGTAGACCCATAAAGGCACTTCGATCCGATCGAGGGGGTGAATACCTTTCTGATGAGTTTCTGTGACACTTATTAGAGAATGAGATTTTATCACATTTAACTGTGTCGGGCACTCTGCAGCAGAATGGGGTAGCGGAAAGAAGGAATAGGACTTTATTAGACATAGTAAAGTCTATGATGACATCCTTAAACCAAATTCACATATAGACGGGCAAACATGTCGGTCTACAAACATGTCGGTCCCTAAAACTCCTCACGAGTTGTAGACGGGCAAGAAGACATCCTTAAACCAAATTCACATATAGGGATGTCTAGCTTATGTCCTGTTTAAGGATGCGAATAAGTTGAAAGCACGTTCGGGAGTTTACATGTTTGTAGGATATCCAAGAGGGACTAAAGGGGGTTATTTCTATAACCCAAAGGAAAATAAAGTCATGGTTTCAACTAATGCAACTTTCCTTGAGGAGATTTACATGGACGACTTTAAGCCTCAAAGCAAAGTGGTGCTTGAGGAGTTAAGGAGTGATTCAATCACTTCAGAGGTTCCAAATGAAACCATTTTGATCAGTGTAGAAAAACCAAATGAACCTGAACGACAACCTAAGGGGCTTCGGCGTAGTGGGAGGATCGGGCGTCAACCTAAGAGGTATTTGTTTAAGAGGGAGGCCTTTTTGGCTGAACCGGATGAACGTGATAGGGATCCTTATACTTACACAAAGGCTATGGAGGATATTGATTCGAAACTCTAGACAAAAGCCATGAACACAGAGATGAAGTCTATGGAGACTAATCAGGCCTAGGAGCTTGTGGATCTTCCTGAAAGGGTAAAACCCATATGGTGTAAGTGAATCTACAAGAGGAAAAGAGGAGTGGATGGAAGGTCAAAACCTTTAAGGCTAGACTAGTAGCTAAGGGTTACACGCAAAAGGAATGAATCGATTACGAGGAAACCTTTTCGTCTGTAGCCATGCTTAAGTCCATCTGGATTCTCTTGTCTATAGTTGCAATCTCGACTATGAGATTTGGTAGATAGATGTCAAGACGGCTTTTAAAAATGGCTATCTTGATGAGTTCATTTATATGGAACAACTAGACAGGTTCATCGTCAAGGGTCAAGAAGGTAAGGTTTGCAAGCTACTAAAGTCAATTTATGGACTTAAGCAGGCTTCCCGTTCTTAGAATATAAGATTTGATCAGGTGACCAAGACTTATGGGTTCTCACAAGATATGGATGAGCCATGTGTTTACAAACACATTAAGGATGGGAAGGTAGTTTTTCTACTGCTATATGTAAATGACATTCTACTAATTGGCAATGACGTTGGGGCATTGTCATGGGTCAAATTATGGTTGACGAAGCAATTTGACATGAAGGACTTGGGTGAAGCTAATTTTGTTCTCGATATCTAGATCTTTTAAGATAGAAAGAACAAAATGATAGCTTTGTCACAAGCCAGCAATATACATAAAATTCTCAAGAGGTTTGCACTGCAGGATTCCAAGAAAGGTGGGCAACCATCTAGGTCTAGAATTATTCTTTCCAAGAAAGACTCTCCAAAGTCTGAGAAAGAAAGAGAATACATGAAGAAGGTGCCTTATGCTTCGGTAGTGGGCAGTCTCATATATGCCATGCTTTGCACACGACCAAATATTTGTTATGCGGTCAGGATTGTAAGTCTATTTCAGGCGGATCCAGGACCGAATATCCAGTCAGGATGTAAGTCAATTTTAGGGTGATCCAGGACCGAACCACTAGGTTGCGGTTAAGCATATTTTCAAGTACCTAAGAAGGACTCTAGGATATATGCTTGTGTATTTAGGTAAGGACTTAACTCCTCTAAGATATACTGACTTAGATTTTCAATCATATCTGGATTCGAGGAGATCGACTTTGGGGTTTGTGTTTATTCTGGGCGGCGGTGCCATCAGTTGGAGAAGTGGGAAGCAAGATTGCACTTTGGATTCAACGATGGAGGCCAAGTATGTGGCAGCTAGCGATGCTTCGAAAGAAGCAGTGTGGCTCCGCAAGTTTCTTGGGGATCTTAAGGTAGTTCCTAATATAGATAAGGCGGTATCACTATACTGTGATAACAGTGCGGCTGTAGCTAATGCTAAGGAAATAAGGTTTCAAAGGAAGAGTAAGCATATTGATCGGAAGTATCATGCAATAAAGGACTTCGTTGAGGGCGGGCATGTCATAGTGCACAAAATTGCGTTAGAGGACAATTTAGCTGATTCATTTACAAGGACACTTACTGGGAGTGTCTTCAAGAGGCATGTGGGAGCTATGGAGATGTGAGATTTGTCATATTTACTCACTTAGTGCAAGTGGGAGATTGTTAAACATGTATGCCCTAAGGAGTAAAAATGTAATATGTTTTTGGAGACATTTTTATTAATAAAGAATTTATTTATTATTTATATACCGAATTTTGTCCTCTTTACATTTATATTTGTTGAATGTGTGTTAAGCAAACAATAGTCTGAGACTGTCGGTTTAAACCTTTAAGAATTGGGCATATGATGGACAGATTATGCGAAAAACACGATTCTTAAGGTGACGGTCTAAAGATCCGCAATCGAGGAAATAAAGTTGGGCACTTTATTCATACAAAGATTATTATGTTATTTATATCCCTATTGGGAGATGGTCTGTCTTGGCCATCGGAGGTGGATTCCATGAATAGAAACATTGGCACATTGTCATAGGTGACGATGTGTTGGATAGGGACATAAAGTGAATTGATTTGGATTAATAATTTTATCTCACAAATCGATTCACTTTAGACAATTATTTGCATTGTTTCTTAATCCTGAATGAATATTGGGCCCGCTGTCTTGACTTGTGACTTTTGATGTACCAAAGAGTGACAACCATATTTTAATAGTGGTATACATGCCGGTACGTTGGAGGCACGACTCTTGATAACGTAGACCTATTATTCATAGATATGGAATCCATAGCTCCTCTTTAGGAGTAATGATATCCTCTTATATGTGTTATCCTGTAATTGGAAAACTGGAGCACTCAACCATTTGGATACATAGGTGTAACCGAATGGTATACTGTCTTTAGATTGTAAGTTTTTCGATGTTGAGATAATGGAACGTAAGATAAAAATGAGTGAGAAGGTAAGACAAAACTTGTCCTTAAGCAGGTTATGGATAATCCTATAGGATATCTAGGATATTGGGTTTCATAATTATCAGAAGCTTGAACTGTATAGGTCTATTTGGTCCCCTTTGCTAGCTCACAAAATCCTATAACGATATGGCGTATTTTTTCAATAATTGGTGACTTATTTCAAAATTATTAGATTGGCTAAAATTTGAAAGAATCAAATAATTCATGTCTGTTTATGGGTTCAATTAATTTCGCGACAAAATTGATTCAAGATAAACTTGTTGAATTATCAGGATCAGATAATTCATGTCTATTTATCGGTTGGATTAATTTTAAATTAATTCAAGATAAACTTATTGAATTATCAGGAATTTATTTATTTTCGTAGAGATTATCTAGATAAAGTTGTTTTAATTAAATAACTTTTCTATTAGGTTATTTGAATTAAAACTGAGACTTTATCCTATAGAATCTCGGGTGGAAAATAAAAGATTCGCTGAGATTTTTTTATTGGTAGTTCGGCATGCCGATCCTTAGGTTCGGCCTACCGATGGGCAAGTTTGGCATGCCGGTTAGACAGATCGGCATACTGATCGTGCGTTAAAAAGATCACATATTTTCATGTGGATTTCATCAGATATTTATTCGAATTTGATTCTGATTCAAATTTTGAGGTATTATCTGATAAGAACTGACTCCACCCAACCTCTATAAAAAGGGAGTGAGTCTCATTATTATTCAAATCAATTGAGAGTTTAAGAGTGATACTCTGATAGTGAGATTCTGAAACTCCTTGAGAGCTCTTGTTCACAAATCACGAACACTAGCTTTGGGTTCTCTCAATTGGTTGGAAGGAGAGTCACCTTGTGGAAAAGCTGTACTTGTGAGTCCACACTCACTCTAATCGTGGATAGAGAATAGCAAAGAAGGTCAATTGGTTGAGGTCCTTCTAGAACGTTACTTCTCTACACTAATTGAGGAAGCTTTTCGGTATTTACAAAGTTAGTAAGATCTGGTTAATTTATGCATATAGCATAACAAATTTGTGTTTTGGAAAATACTCTGATATAAAAAATTTTAAAATTCTGTTGCGTGCTAATTTTCCAACATTGGGGGAGTTTGGTTGTTTAGCATAAATTGAAGAATTGCACGGCTCCTTCTTTTGATGGGGTTTGTGTGTTTGCTTGTCGTCATATGGATAAAGCAGACCTTGAGGTGCTCATTATGGCGACGTCGAGTACTTGATGCTATGATTTGTGGGGATGTTGGAGTGGTTGTAGCCTACCTTGCTAGAAGGGTGGAAGGTGTTTTTGGTCTGCATTTGGCTAAATGTTTGGCGGTTTGAGAAGATTTGGAATTTACTTGTCAATTCGGTTTTGTGATTGCAGAGGTAGAATCCGATGCAACAAATGTTGTGGCGGCTGTAAATTCCTCTTTTATGGTGTTTGGAATAATAGTTCAAGCCAATGGTTTGAACAGTGAACAGTATAAAGCTCTCACCTACTACAGTAAAAAAGGTATAGTGTAAAGCTCTCTTATATTATAGTTCTCAAACCCAAACTAATGGTTTATACTACTATTTCAAACACCCTATTTGTCTCTTGGTGTAGCTAGTCCTATTATAGTTGATGTTAAATGTTTGATGTCATTAAGCTCTAGTGGTATGTCTTGCAATTTTATCCCTCGTGGTGGGAATATGGTTGCTCATCTATTAGCTTTTCATGTATTTAGATTGGATTTAGATATTTTCGCAGTGGATTATACTCGTCGCTTTATTGGTTTTGTTATTATTGCCTTAGTTAATGAAATTTCAGTCTTTCCCTCAAAAAAAGAAAAAAAATACTAATCTATTTACAAATGCTATTTACTATATTTTTTGATAACATCTGATGTTATTTACTATATATATATATATATTTTTTTTTTTGAGATAGTTTATAACTAATCTAGTACTCTTCAATTATATTATTAGCTACATTTTCTCAACCCGGTTTACTTTTACAACTCTAGCATCCTTGATTCTACAATAACTGTAATGTGGAAACATTTTGACAAGAGCATTGAGATAAACTTTTAATCGTGGGAAGTGAGTTAAGAATGTTACCTACTTATCCTATGATGCACGTGGTGCCAAATGTAGCGGTTGAAAATTTTGTTCGAGACTTAAATACTGTCCTATTTGGAGATTTTCAGGTATTCCTTCTTAAAGGAAATATACGTAAATCACAAATAACCAAAGTATGAACACATCATTCAGTAATGTGGGAACTTGGGGGAAAGAAATAAAGATAGAAGGAAATAAGCAATCATTAGCAGAGTCAACGTGGTGCTTCTTTCTTCGTTTTCATTCTTCTTCTCCTTTTTGTTTTTTTTGGACAAAAGATGCTGTTTTTAGTGATTCAAATGACTGTCGTTAAGATGAAGCTCATTCCCTTTTTTGGGTTGCATTAGTGAATGGTATGGTGGAGCCTACATATAATTGAAAGACATTAAAGAAACTATTAGAGAACAGGCTGTTAGGGATATTAAAAATTTCTGAAATTCTCAGAATCAAACGAATTAAAGATCAAAAAAGAAAAAAAAAAGTAAAAAGGTAGAGGGTGGGGGGACTGGTGAATTAGATGAAGTTGTTGTGGGGGGGTAGTTGTGGTTTGTTGTTGTGTTGTTGTCGATTCAATTTTTGATTTGTAGAAGAGGGAGTTAGGGAGACCCAACCTTACTTGACACTTGATCCTTTAGCCAAAATAGATAAACAAATAATAATAGAGGGAAAATTGCATTAAATAGCACAGTTTTACTTCTTAATGTAAGCAAATAACATACTTTCAAAAATATTTAAATACATAGTATTTTTAGAATTACGTGCTCTTTTTAAACACTTGAATTTCTAATTTTACCTCTTCCTTTTCTTCTTCTCTTCATTTTCATTTTTTCTTATTTTGTTGTTGCTTCGTATTTTTCTCTATGTCATTTTATACCAAAATAAACTTCGTTTTAATCTAAGTATACTATTTACCAAACATTATTACATTTTGATCTATTTATTTTTATTCCTAATAAATGATGGTCTAATTTCTCCTTTCTCCCTAAATATAACAATATCATTACACACCCTTTGTTATTCCTTAATTTTGTTTTGTGTTTTTTTTTTTAAATTCTTTTTCCTAATTCAAGAAGACTTTCAAAATATAATTGTGCAAAAATACTATAACTTTTGCTGTTATTTTGAGAATGCTACTGTCATAAATATCTCATTGAGTTTGAATTGTTTTACTATTGACCAATTAATATAGTATTTGGGGGCATTGGTTTGAACAAATTAGTTCAAACACTGTACTAATAGAGAGATCTATATTATAACTTGCTTTTATTTTATAATGTAATAATAGAGAGTTTTACACTTGTTGGAGTCTCATTTGAACAAGTCCAAATTGTAGGCCCAATATTTGGGCCAAGGGCACCCGTAGTCTAAAGAGTGTGTCAAGCTAAATAAGCCCATTTGTGTGGACGATTATCAAGAACTCAAAGTGTTCGCTATAGTTGACAGGTGTGTGGATGACCGAGGTGACTTGAGATAAGCTCATCCGAACTAGTCATCGCATACTAACTTTGCTGTCATTAAGGTTAAAGTGCCCAACTCACTCAAGGGGTCGACCAATATGAACTTAGTTATTGCTGAGAGGTGTTGGAAAAATAGTACGTAGTGGAATTTTAAAAATTTTATATCAGAGTATTATCCAAAACACAAGTTTGACATACTATATGCATAAATTAACCAGATCTTACTAACCTTTGAATACCAAAGAACTCCCGCAATCCGTGAAGAGAAGTAACGTTCCAGAAGAGCCTCAACCAACTAGTCTTCTTTGCTATTCTTTATCCACGATCGGAGTGAGTGTGGGCTCACACGTACAGCTCTTCCTCTAGGTGACTCTCCTTCCAACCGATTGAGAGAATCCAAAGCTAGTGTTCATGATTTGTGAATAAGAGCTCTCAGGGAGTTTTAGATTCTCACTAGCAGAGTATCACTTTTAATCTCTCAATTGATCTAAATAACTTATGTGACTTACTCCCTATTTATAGAAGTTGGATCTAGGGTCAGTCCTTATCAAATTAGGTCTCAAAAATTTGAATCAGAATAAAATTTAGATCAATATCTGATAAAATTCGCGTGAAAATGCGTAATCTTTTTCCGCACATCAATAGGCCGATCTGCCTAATCGGCAGGCCGAACTTGCCCCATCGGCAGGCCGAACTTGAGGATCAGCATGCCGAACTGTGAAAAAAAAAAAACTCAACTAATCTTTTATTTTCCACCTTAGATTCTATAGAATAAAGTCTCAGTTTTAATTCAAATAACCCAATAGAGAAGTTACCTAATTAAAACAACTTTATCTAGATAATCTCTAGGAAAATAAATGAAGTCCTAATAATTCTACAAGTTTATCTTGATCTAATTTATTCAAAATTAAATCAACTAATAAACAGATAAGAATTATCCGATCTCAATAATTCAACAAGTTTATCTTGAATTAATTTCGTCACAAAATTAATTCAACCGATAAACAGACATGAATTATTTGATTCTTTTAAATTTCAACCAATCTAATAAATCTGACATAAATCGTCAATTATTGAAAAAGCACGCCGTATCATTACAGGATGTTGTGAGCTAGCAAAGGGGACCAAATGGACCTATATAGTTTAAGCTCCCGATAATTATGAAACCCAATATCCCAGATATATATTTCACAATTATTAGCTCCAACGCTACTCCACTAAAAGCTTAGAGCTGCACTCTCGAACTACATAGAATTACGAAGCCCGTATAACTAAGTCTTCATGACATGTCATAGTGTATCGTATCCCCATAGGATTATCCATAATCAGCTTAAGGACAAGTTTTGTCTTACCTTCTCGATTATTTTTATCTTACGTTCCATGATCTCACTATCAGAAAACTTACCATTCAAAGATAGTATACCATTTGGTTACACCTATGTATCTAAATGGTTGAGTGCTCTATTTTTTCAATTACAGGATAACGCATATAAGAGGATATCACTACTCATAAAGAGGAGCTATGGATTCCATATCTATGAATAACAGGTCTATGCTATCAAGAGTCATGCCTCCAACATACTGGCATGCATACCACTATTAAGATGTGGGTGTCACCCTTTGGTACATCAAAAGACACAAGTCAAGACAACGGACCCATTATTCATCTCAGGATTAAGATACAATACAAATGATTGTCTAAAGTGAATCAATTGCTGAGACAGAATTATTAATTCAAATCAATTCACTTTATGTCCCTATCCAACACATCGTCACTTATGACAACGTGTCAATGTTTCTATTCATAAAGTCCACCTCCGATGATCAAGACAAACCATCTCCCAATAGGGATATGGATAACATAACAATCTTTAAATGAATAAAGCGCCTAACTTTATCCCTCGATTGCGGATCTTATGATTTAGACCGTCACCTTAATAATCGTGTCTCCCGCATAATCTGTCCATCATATACCCAATTCTTAAAGGTTTAGACCAACAGTCTCAGACTTTGTTTGTTTAATATACATTCAACAAATATGAACATAAAGAGGGCAAGATTTGGTATATAAACAATAAATAAATTCTTTATTGATAAAAATGTCTTCAAAAACTTATTATATTTTTACTCCTTAGGGCATACATGCCTAACAAGAGGAAGTTGCAAGCCATGAATTGAGCAGTCACCTAAGCTGCGGTATATCAAACATAGGGGCAGTGATCAAGTGACACGTGTCTTATTCCTTTCTCAACTACTCAAGGCGACTACTTTTTGCTTGGAAAGACATGTGTGTTCAGGCCAACGTCTATAAATAGGCCCAGGGACCCCATTTTAGAGGATGATGCATTCTTATTCATGCCTATACAAGCACACTTGTTTTTCTTTCAAAATTTCAAGAATTCATTATAATTTGTACCAAATTTTCATCAGATAGTGAAGAAACTTGCTCATAGTGGACGTAGCTTAACATTTGAGTGAACCACTATAAATTTCAGTTTGATTTTTATTTTATTTTGCAATCTTTAATTTTTGTGCTTATGAATTTCGTGTATATAGTTATTACTAATGAATGTTAATATGATAATTGTGTTTTGAAGCCTGCTTAGGATATAATAACGAGGTAATTAGGTGTTATATCAATTCTTTACTATTATTATTATTATGTTTTATGATTTATTTTTCTTCCTTTGATTCATACCATTTCTCCTATCCAAAAAGACCAAAATACTTTTAGATAATATTTTTACTTAACCCTAATCCAAAATACTTGTAATCAATCATGTCTTTATACTTTTTAAAAGTGATTTCATTTAAACTTTTACATTGAAGTAGTGAAATTGAAATATAATACCATAGAAGTAGTATTTTCAAATTGATCCTAATAACGGTGGTCAAGGACCAATTCATTTCACTTTATTTGCTAATCAAATACTAACTTGATTTGTTTTAATTGTAGATTCATAAGTCGACAACATTGTTTGGGTTCAAATCAATTACATTGTTTGGGTTCAAATCAGTTGGTTTAAACTAATTCTCCAAATACATGCTAAGCATTCTTAAGATGTTTATAAGCCTAGCCAACAAATAAATCCATTACTCTAACGTTGAGATTGCAAGTTCAAAGACCACCACTTCTATGTTGAGTAAAAAAAAAAAAAGAAGAAAAACTCCTAGATACTAATGTTAATTTAAGAAGTTTATCTTAAGAATGCGTTTGGCAATGAGCTTGGATCATGAACAATATAAAACTCTTATATGTTACAGTGTAAGCTAAAGTATTCTACATTATATTGTAAAACTTTCACATATTACAATATTTGAGTTCAAGTAATCTATAAATTGTCAAGCCATGCCATCCAAGTTTTCACACACACAAAATATTATTTATTTTATTAACAATAACTATTGTGTCTGGTATCACTTGTACTCTATTCTAATAGGGATTATTTGTCTTCCTAGTCTTTGACACAAGAAAAGGAATTTTCCACAACCCTTCCTTGTGTCAAAATAATAATCATTCTTGATCCCGTTCGTGAAAGATTCCTATTCGTAGTTTCCATTTTTTCTTCGAGGTTTATCATAACTTTTTTTAGATTTATTACATAAATAAAGTAGTAATGGTGGACAAACAAAAAATATAGGAAAATGTAACCTTGTGTTTGGCAAAAGTGGTCTAAACCACTTTCTTAGTTACAAACAGTGTAAAGCTCTCACATGCTATAGTAACAATAAAAAAATGCTACAGTGTAAAGCTCTCACATGCTATCGTAAAAATAGTATTAACGAACGATTCTAACCACCTTGCGAAACACCTTATAAATATAATAGTGTTTAAGTTTTGATGCATATGAGTTGGGATAATTTTATGAGTAAGAAAAAAAAAGTCCACAACTTTGCTAATTAAATTATTTAATATTAATTACAAAACTTCCCGTTAAATTAGAGCTCTTGTAACATTTTACCATCCGAATTTCAAAACCAAACTTCTATTCCCTTGAAGTATAAACCAATAATAAAAATGGTTATTCTGTTAGAATTTTGATGGCAAATTAATAGCTAATTTTAAAATTAGGGGTATTTTGGTAACCTTACTTAAAAGAACAAAAAAAATTAAAACTATAAAAAAATAGTCTTATTAATGATTAAAAATAAAAAAATAAATTAAAAACATAATACTATCTGGATCCCTCCTTTTTTTTTTTAAATTTTGTTCATGCTTAAAAAGTATTTTGAAATTTTAAAAGATACAAATACTAATAAAAACTTCAAAAATATGAGAAATTTTATTAATACCATTAGAGTTTTTTCCCTCTTTGAAAAGTTTATGTTATATTTTTTTGTTATATTGAATATATTTATGTTATATTCTTTTTCATTTCATTAGTATATATAATTTTTAAAATTTCAAAATTCTTTTTTGTGTAAAAATTAATAAAATTTTGAAGAAAATTTTTATATATTGAAGAAAAAAAAAGGATTCAAATGATATAATTGTTTTAATTGATTTTTTTGTTTTAAATAATTTATGAAGACTATTTTATTATAGTTTTAATTTTTGTGATTATTTTTATAACTATAGTTATTAAGTAATTTTTAATTTTAAAATTATTTATCAATTTTCTGTTAAAATTTTAACTGAAGGACCATTTTTGTTAACGGTTAATATTTTAAAAAGAATGGATGTTATGTTTTAAAATTTAAAAAATAAAATGTTGCAAGAGCTATAATTCAATTCAACGGCATTCTTATAATTAATCCAATTATTTAAATCTTATGTACTCTTAACTACAGTGTGACTGTGATGTAATTAAACGTAAAATAATAACATAGTATTCATAAAGCATTTTTCTTGTATTTTAGTCACAATTAAAAACACAATCCTAAGCAAAGCCATCGCCATGTCGAAATCAACGTTCCAAAAAGGAAAATCTTTGTCGAGAAAAGAAAATTCAAACAGAACAGGAAATAAAATAAAAAAAAAAAGCAAAGGAAAAAGAAGGGCAATAAAGACTGATAATGAAAGAGGAACACAAATTGCGAAAGCGCCTCCCTCCCTCCCTCCCTCTACAGTGCTATCAGTGTAAAGTTTCGTTCACATTTTAATCTGAAAATCTTTTCATCCTCTTTGACATTTCTTCTCTTGGGCCATTTCAAATCCCATAAATTTTAAACTCCAATTTTTACCTCCAATCTCTCACAGTAAAGACCGAAAGAAAGAAAAAAAAGAAAAGCCTTCTGGTTTGCTTCTGTTTAAAAGAAAAAAAAAAAAAAACAAATCTTTCAATCTTCACCTCCTTCTTCTTCCTAGTTGTGAAATTTTTGGTCCTTTTTTTTTTTTGGTTCTTTCTAGTTATGCTTATAGATATGCTTACAGCTTACTGAACCACTAAACTATAGTCTCTCTCCTACATTTATTCCCACATTTGAATTTTAAACTTGCTGTTACCATTTGAAAAAACAAAACTAAAAAACATTGAAAATGAGCGAGTTCTTTTGAGTGCAAGAGAAGAATAAAGCGTTTGGCAAGTGAGAAAAAGAGAGAGAAAAAAAACCAGGTTGAAGTTGAAGCTCCTTGGCCAAATCTATCTCGTTTTCCGAAGAAGAAAAAAGTGCAAGCAAACACTTTTGCTTATTAATCTTTTCGCTTTTTTTTTTTTTTCCTGCCTCTCTGATTTACTCTGATACTGTTGAAAATTTGTGTGTTTTTGCTGGATTTTCTTTTCGTAAAAGAAACAGATTTCGAGCGACTTCTTCGAGATCTGGTGGGAACAAGGAAGAGACGGCCATTGCCAGATTCTGTTTGAAATTTCGTAAATGCAACATTTTTGCTGCGATCTTCCCTAGGGTTTTGCTAGCATTTTGGGCAGCTAGGGATTTTATTTTATTTCATTCTAGTCTTTGCCATGACTACCAAGCGCGCCTACAAGCTCCGTATCCTTTGCCTTATTTTCTCATTGAAAGCTTTGTTTTTGGAGTTTTTTTTTTTGTGACCATAAAAACTTAATTCATTTATTTATTTTCTCTTTGCTTGATCCAATTCATTTGGAAGCTTTTGAGATGGTGATTTAGTTTAAAGCTTAACCAGAGTGTTTGACTTCAGAGGAATTCGTAGCGCATTCCGCCGCCGTCAATTGCCTCAAGATTGGAAGGAAGTCTTCTAGGCTTCTCGTTACCGGAGGGGAGGATCACAAGGTCAATCTCTGGGCCATTGGCAAACCCAATTCCATTGTGGTATTACTTTCCTCTTCGCATTTCCCTTTTTCCCGTGTTCATTTGTCTTCTTTTCACGTATATTCTCAGAGTCTTAATCTTCTTTGATTTGTCTATTTCTTGTGTTGTAAACTATGTGGGATTGGGGTTATAGTTTGGATGGAAACTTATTGACTTGTAATTCTGAAGTTGAAGTCTGCAGTTTGAAAGCAACCCATTCTGTTATGAAAAGAAGTTTTTGTTTTCCTGTACTAGTTTATAGAACCAGTGATGAAAATAAGGTCCGATATGACTTGGACTAGACTATTAGCAATTTGATGTCAAGCTATTTGAGATTTGGTTGAAGCTTGGCAGCTTGGGTCTTCAACGGGGCTAAGGTTTAGAAGTGTTCAAATGGGTTATTCTTTGTGGAATTGGCCATGCAACTTTGTTTCTCTAATAAAAGTATGTTTTTCTCCATTCGTCTTAAATATATAATTAACGTGATTTTGTTCCCAGAGTTTGTCTGGACATGCCAGTGGCATTGATTCGGTTAGCTTTGACTCCTCAGAGGTGTTAATAGCGGCAGGAGCTGCAAGTGGTACAATCAAGCTATGGGATTTAGAGGAGGCAAAGAGTATGCTTTGGTTCCACTTTATGTTCCTTTAACTGCATGAGATAAAATAGTAAACTTGTTGAAGTACGTCTGTACATTGATATCTGTCTTGTAGCGTGAATTTGATTGTGGGAAATTTTCTGTACAGTTGTTCGGACACTTCATGGCCACAGATCCAACTGTATATCTGTGGACTTTCATCCCTTTGGAGAGTTTTTTGCGTCTGGCTCTTTGGACACGAATCTCAAGATATGGGACATAAGAAAGAAGGGGTGTATCCACACGTACAAGGGCCACACTCGAGGAGTCAATGCCATAAGATTTACACCAGATGGCCGTTGGGTTGTATCTGGTGGAGAGGACAATACTGTGAAGGTTTGAAGCTCTTTCCTTTTATAAAGAATTTAAAAAAGGGGGCAATTTGTATCATCCATATAGGGCATAAGGTTTACCTTCAAACTTTTAAAATACTTATTGATCTGCGGAAATGTTTGTGAGAAAAGCACATTAGAACACGTGATTTGCAATGAAAGGCGTATTAATTGATGTCTGTTGTAATGTAGCGTTACATAACTATTCGATTAATTAAATTGTGGGGTTGGGGTGGGGGTTACAATTTATTTTGTGGCCATTTTCATGGACTGAGCTCATATTGCATGCTATTTAACAGTTGTGGGATCTTACTGCTGGGAAACTTTTGCATGATTTCAAGTTCCATGAGGGCCAGGTTCAATGCATAGATTTTCATCCCCATGAGTTCCTGCTTGCAACTGGTTAGTTATTCTTTCTCCTTGGGGCTATCAGCAGTCTATTGTGATTCATGGGTCGATGGAACTCAATTGATATAAATGGCAATTTATTGATATATGTGTGTATATATGTATATATTTTTTTTTCATTTGTTGCATTATCAGTTCTTATTAAGTCAACTTTATTTCAAACATAAGCAACAAAAGTTGAGGCTAAATTTACCTTGAGAATTTTGCTAGCATAACCAGGACAACTTCATATATATATATATATATATATATAAAATCTGTTCCTCTTTCCCATTGCCTCCCACGGTACATCCCTAACCATCCTTCGAACTTTTTTCCTCTTCAAGCATGGATTATTTTGTCCATTGTGAGGCCAATGTACTCAAAACCACGGTAAAACATCAAAACTCACACTCATACTTTAGTAGCCATTTCGTAGTGCAAGAGGAGAAGTCAACTGACATGTCAAGGAGTATGCACCTGCATAAAGTTTTACTTTTCTCATGATATCTTTGCATAAGACAGCCTAGCAAATTTTGTTTGTTAGAAGCAATCATGGAATATATTAGGGAAGCAAAGTAGGCTTATTTTTGCTCCAATTTTAGCCCAACATTTGACTAGCATACCTTGGCTCTATGCTAAATTTGACCACTTTGGAGATTGCATTCAACCTGCCCTAAGTTATTCCATACTTCCAAGTCCCATCTGAAAATCTGTGAAGGCACCTTCGTAAGGCGCCAATCGCACCCGAACTTTACATCGTCATCCTCCTTCATATCTTATCTCTCTTCACTTAAACCATCTGCCCTGGAATGCCTCAGGTTTCCAATCACCTTGTTCCTGATCTCCCTAAATGCTCTATTCTTACCAATCACCCCCATCACATCGATATGAACACGATATAATGCTAGAATTTAGATTTTAACAAGCGGAAAAGAAAAGACTAAACAAGGATAGTGCAGTAAATAGGCAAGATAGATTAATATGCTTTCTTTAAGGGTAATGTGACTGTGTTTCTTGAGGTATTCTTTCTTCCTTTCTCTATCCTGAGGCTGATTTTAGACCTCTTAACGACTGCTGCCAATTTGTCTAGCTGGATAGATCTTCTAAAGAGAAGCTCAGATGGGAAATAGGAAATTATTCAACCTAAAACTCAGTCATCTGCCAAGGCTTGGAAATCTGCTATCCTATGTTTAATAATGGTCGAGAGTAGTGGAGAATCAACGTGGGTTGACCATATTTTCAGCAAAAAGAAAATATTGATTTAGTACAAGAATAGTTCTAGTATAAGAAGACGCGTGCCGTGATTCTTGAAGTTGTGCGTGTCTCCTATTTATTATTGTTGAATTCTGATATATGCTTTTCTTTTTCTGTTTGTCTTGCCCAGGCTCAGCTGATAGGACAGTTAAATTCTGGGACCTTGAAACCTTTGAGCTAATTGGTTCAGCTGGACCAGAGGTTCTTTTTAGATCCTATGATAAATCTAGATAAATCTATCTTACCCGTAAAATAATAGAGTGTAGTGTTGGATCTCTGACCAAGTTTCTTATACTTCTTTCATGGTGTCATTTTATCTGATTTGTTTATGCCTATATCAGACCACTGGAGTGCGTTGTTTGACTTTTAATCCTGATGGAAGGACCCTACTTTGTGGATTGCATGAGAGTTTGAAGGTAAGCTTTTATGCTCGTTTATATTATTGCTACAACGAGTCAATGCTCGCTTATATTGTTACGAATTTATAGGTTTTCTCATGGGAACCAATTAGATGCCATGATGGCGTGGATGTGGGATGGTCTAAATTATCAGATCTTAATGTTCATGAAGGAAAACTTCTTGGCTGCTCGTACAATCAAAGTTGTGTTGGAGTATGGGTTGTGGATATCACGGTATTCTTTACTTTATTTTTGCTTCTTATGACATCAATCTTTTTTTCCATAATTTAATTCCCTTCTTTTCTAATATTGATTTGCAAATGGTTCCTCTTGAACAGCAGATAGAGCCATATGCAGTTGGTAATGCTAGGAGACTGAATGGTCATTCAGAATCTAAGATGTCAGCCAGCGGAAATCAATCCGTACTGAATGAGAATAGTTCAAAGACAAGTTTGGGAAGGTTGCCAGTTTCCCAAAGTTCCGATCCTTTAGCTGAGGAAACAAAATCACTTGGAAGAGTGTCAGTTTCTCAAAATTCTGATGTTGTCAGGGAACCGAAAGTTTTGGCATGTATGTAATTTTGGAGGTTCCTTGCTCTCATGCTTTTTTTTTCCCTGGCAGTTTTTGGTTATTACTAATTTTGGTTATTACTAACTTCAGAGTTCACTTTATTTGTTTTTTTTGGCCTTATATCTTTCCCTAGGTTTTTAGCTTTTCTGATATTTTTATTCACTTGTTTGTCACTGTGCATCTGGAGTGAAGCCTCAGGAAATATACCCAGTACTCCTCAAAGGATAAGTTTAAGCTCTAGCCCAAAGAAAATTCTGCCCAGTTCAACACCCGTTCCTAGTGCAGCAGTCACTAAGAGGAACTCTGCAAAGGGCCATACCATGGCAAATGCTCCAATTTTTAACAAATCAGAAGTTATACCTGTTATTGTTCCTAGAAATAGTATAGGGCAAGACATGGCAGCTGAGTCTAAAAAAGAGGTTGGCCTAGCCGGAAGAACAATGCCCTTGGCCTTGCAGTCAAAGGCAGACTTCCAAAGGTTTCCTACTGTCAGAGAACAAGTGGATAAACTGGTTGTTTCTCAACAAACTGAATCCATTGCTCCCATGGGTGCTGAATTCGGTGTTTCTGAAAGGAGTTTGTTTCCCAGAGTTGCAAGCTCAATCCAAGGAATATCCTCAGAAAAGAATACAAAGGAAGACAGAGGCATTGGATCTGGAAGGCCTGAAATAAGTTCAATGACAGAGCCAACTGCTAGCTGTCAACCTGACAGTTGTAAGTATTTAACTTTTAGAAGTATATTTTCTGTCTTAGCCTTTTTTTCCCTATAAAATTGCGAGCATGAAACCTAGTTCAAAGAGTGGTAAAATTTCTCCTCATAGATTCAACAACCATGAATCCTTTCCCTTTCTCAAAGTGCTGCTAGTTTTGATCTTAAGGAAGTCAGGTTAGTGATTGTTTAAAAAAAAAAAAAAAATATATATATATATATATCTGAATGGGCCCTTGAAGCATGAAAAATATTAAGGACATACCACTGCCTTGGAAGAGATTTACTTTCACATATACAATGGAAAATTTGCGAAGGGTTGGTTGTTATTATAATTATTTTTTGAATATAGAAAGGGATCAATTTTATTGTCATTGTGGTATTAATTTTAAGGACCAGTTCTAGTGTATATCGAGTTTATTTGATTTTCATATCTTCACAAGTTATTTTATTTTATGAGGTACAATGTGGGATTAAATCAATGCCCTCCCAAACCCAAGACCCACCACACCCTACCCTATGCTGTTTGATCAAGTGCTTATTGGCCTTATGTCGATAAGTTAGGATCCCCTTCTTCTTTCATCATTCGTATTAATAAATTTTTGTTCTTGTATGCATTCAAAAAAAAAAAAAAAAAAAAAAGAGCCTAGACCAATTTTGTACTATGAGATGCATCTATTTTTGTTTCAGATGAAAGTCGGGGACACAAGGTGAATAGAGATGCATGCACTATTGGAGGTCTAAGAGGAGGTATACATAAGCCCACTATAAATTATTCTCTGACATCTGTTAGTAATTCAAAGAAACATGAAATCTTATTGAAAACAAAGAGATGTATGAGAGGCATATTTTGTATATATTACAGGAAGGGCGCGGTCAATTGCTGTGAATTGGGAGAGAAGAGAGAGATATTCAAATTATGAGGGACCTACTTCTAGCGCTTCTTCTGGAGCAGCACTTGCAGCAAACATGCTCCCTTCTAACGTGGTATGATACTTTCTGCTATGACTTTATTGTTAAATCTTTTATTTACATTTGGCATGAGTTATACTTCGATTCAAGGGTCAGTAGTTTTGGTGGCTTGCAACTATTATTCATCCTGTTGACAAGCATAAACATGTCTTCGATGTAGTATAGTAAGTATAAACAAAGTGACTTCACATCTACTTGAACAATCCCTGTGGTCGAATCCCATGTATGAGAGCTTTGGGCTGGGTTTATGTAAAGCAAGTGAAACTTATGACATGGTGCTCCTTTATAAAAATTATCGTTTCCGTGCTATTGCATGTGAAATAAACACCAAGATTAACTTCAAGTTAAGACTAATGATAGAAGGCTGTTTTAACTATTTACGGGCCAGTTACCATATTTTTCCAATGTTTTGGTTCTGGGTGAATTTTTTTTTTACTTATTCTGCGGGTGCATTTTGTTCATTATTTTCTTGCTTATACAATTCACTGTCACCTGAAGTCTAAGCAGAGAGGATATCCTCCACCACCTCTTGAAAAAGAATCAGTGTCTGCCAGTGATGAGGATGCAATAGCAGATGTCATGGAACAACATAACCAATTCTTGAGTTCTATGCAGTCTCGTTCGGCGAAGTTACAGGTAATTTTTATCAAAGTTTTAAGTTATAACTAACACTGAATAATTCTGCTGCGTCATCATTATATCTAACCATTCTTTACGAAATTATCACTGTTTGTTGCTTTTCCTGATCTTTGGTGGTATAATGCCCTTGTTAAACCTATTTCAGAAAACACTTTCCAGTAACTATTAAAAATTATTTTTAACAAATTGCCGTACTGTGGAATAATTTTACAGGGAGTCTGTAGATATTGGGAAAGGAATGATGTTAAGGGGGCGATTAGTGCAATGGAGAAGATAGCCGATCATGCTGTAAGTATTTTGTGTTGGATTGCCCGAGTTATATTGTTATCTTACTTTGTTTTCCAAATATTTTTTTCGTGTTAAAACGAATATGCCGTTCACTTTGATTCTTTGACTTCTGATGTTGACTTTAGGTCGTTGCTGATGTAATCGGCATTATGACAGAGAAAATTGACATTGTCACACTGGATATATGCACTTGTCTTCTGCCGCTCCTTTCTGGCCTTCTAGAAAGTGACATGGATAGGTAGAAGTTTCACAAATTTGTTGCCTTTACAGTTAAACATCTTAAAGCTTGTGTACATTGCTGCTGAGCTGGTTCGCAATTCCCATGTATAATTTTGGGACAATGGTAACTTAACATATTGGGGCCAGCAGGGCCAGGTTGTTTGATTGCTCTTCTACTTAATCTTGGTAATCCTTGTTTCTAACAATATCTTTTTTCACTCATCCACATGTCAAAAGTAGTGGTACTCTGCACAGATTTTTAGGATGATATGCAGTGACTAATCTAATATACGTCGTTGAACTAATTTCCTACCAACTCGAACAATCATGAACACTGGTAGCTTATCCGTGGCAGTTTTTAATAGGGTTTTTAAGTGTATTTGCACAAGCCAATAATATTGTGTTCTTTATTGTGTGTGTGTATCCATTTACAATGTTTGATCATATTTGCCTTTGCAATTTTTGGGATTGTATGGTGAAAGTATTTAACCGCCTGATCATATGTAGGCATATAGGTATCTCTCTTGAAATGCTGCTCAAGCTGGTCAGAATATTTGGTTCAGTGATCTATTCCGCAGTATCAGCATCGTCATCTGTTGGTGTAGATATTGAGGCAGAGCAAAGGTGGGTTCATTTGATGTCACTCATTTTCCCTTAGTTTTCGATTTTTGGATTTAAGTGTTGATCTGAGGCAGACTGCTCACTACTGTTTATTGGGTTCCACAGATTGGAGCGCTGCAACACCTGCTTTGTGGAACTTGAAAAAGTTAAACGCTGCCTTCCTGCCCTTACCAGGTGTTGCTTAGATCTTAGTTGCCTTGTGAGTGTGTGTGCGCGTCAATTTAACTCATTTATGTTTGATGCTGATTTCTTAAATTTTATTCATAGAAGAGGGGGATCAATAGCGAAGTCTGCGCAAGAGTTAAACTTAGCTCTTCAAGAAGTTTCATGACACAATTTTACCGGAAAAATGGAAGTTGAAGAAGTTTTTCTGGCCTATAAGAAGTTTTGTTGCTTTGGGGGAGTTTATGCATTTTAAGTTATAAACCCCTCTTCATGCAGCACCTGATAGTTCAGACTCCTTTTGGCCGTATATGGTCCTGACTCAGGCTCCGCTGTCTGTACATTTGTGCCGGGTGGCGGCATTAACTACAAGCTAATTCTACTAAATTTACTGAAACCTGAAGGGATGTTGATGGACATATGGCTCTACCTGCTGTTGTTTGATCGGTTTTGGCTATCATTATACAGTTTCTGCTTTGGAGGAGGCAAGTCTACCGCTCCATTTCGCTCTGACCCAATAGCAGTCAGTATGTGTCAACCTCGATCGTATTGTAACCTTTGGCCACATTCATATTAATTCGATTATTCTTGAAATACCAATATTCCTTTGTGTAGTTAGGCGGTGATTAACAGGTGTATTTCAACACCTTTTGAGTATTGGCTTTTTAAGAGTGTAAATTGCTGGTTTGATCCTTAACTTCTTTTTTAAAAAGGTATACTTTGGTCTTTAATTTTTTTTTTTTTATTTAATTGAGTCTAATTCTATGCAATTTAGTCCTAAATTGTTAAGTTTGGCAAAAAAAATATTTTGATAATTTTAGTGCGGGTATTTAATAAAATACTTAATATGTTTTAAAGAAATTAAAATTAAAACTAAAAACATTAAAAAAGTAAAAAAAAAACAATAAATATATATTATTAAAATTAGATTTTTTAACTAAAAAATAGAACTTTTTGAAACAAAAATCAGATCAACTTATTTAAAAAAAAAAAGACCTAATTTCCTAAAATAACAGATCTCTAAAAAAAGTTTATCCATATAAACATGACACTAATTATTAATATAATCCGAACACTAAATAGAATTAAAAACCAAAATTTTATTAATAATGTTTGGTTTGTATCAGCAAGAGGAAAAAATACTCTGGTGTGGAGGCTATTTTCCTCTCACCGGAGGCGTTGGGTACACAGTCGCTGGTGGGAGCGTTGGGGTTGGGGGTCGTCAGGAGGGGTTGACGTGGACGGCCTGCACAGCCTCATCACTGTGAACGCCAGCGAATGCAACCCCGACCCCCTTCGCCATGACCGCTGCTCATCTTTCTCGCTCTTTGATTCTCTCTCTAAAAATCCGTCGTCGTTTGACGGTCCTGGCTTTCATTTTCTCCGTAGAAAGGGTTCTCTTCATCTCCGTCTTCATTCCCTCCGCTTGGCAAGAGTAAGACCAGATCTGCTCTCTTTGTTTTTTCAGCAACCCTCTTTTTCTGGGGGGATTTTGATGAATGACTTTTTGGAAAATTTTTTTTTGGACAGTTTTTGACACAAAAAAAGGTTTTTTAGACATCAAAACAGTTCCAGTTTTTTTTCTCTTCATTCTATTGAGGTTCCTTATTCTGCTACAGCCATTTTCCTTATTTTTTTGAAAAAAACTGGGACAGTTTACCTGTACAGAAAAGCATGTTTTTTTTGGTTAAAAAAAAGACTTTTACCCAATTCAAAATTTTTTTTGTCCCTTCATCAAAATCTTCCCTTTTTCTGTTTGGTTTGCGAGAAAAAGAAAAAGAAAATTGGGGAGAAAATGGAGGCTTTTTTTTATTATTATTTTATTTGTTAGTTTGGGCTTTCTTTTGCTAGTTTGAAGCTTCTGATCTATTAGACTTGAAAGATTTGATGGGATTTATTTCTACAAAGTTTGAACTTTTGGTTAGCTTCACTCCAGGTCCCTTAGACCGTTTGTTTTTTTGGTTTGCTGTGTTTGATTCACAGCAGAGGGAGAAAGAAGAGGGGGGTGTTGGGGTGGGGAAGAGAGAGAAATTAGGAAAAATAGAAATATATATATTTTTTAATGTATCAATTAGTTTGAAAAGGTTGGTTGGTAATTTTGATAAAAATAAAGTCTAAATTTTTTCGTTTAAAGTTAAACGATAGGACTAAATTGTATATTTTTAAACACTTAGATCAGTTAAATAAAAAAAGTTAAGATTAAATTATACTTTTTTAAAAAGATTAAGATCAACTGAGTTATTTATTCTTTTTAGTGTGAAAATCCTTTTGAGGTTTCAAGTCTCCCGAATCAAATTTTAGAGTAGTATGATATAATTTCTTTCCACAATTTTCCGTTGCTTTTGAATTTCATTTAAAACGGTTTCTAAAATTGTCACGCTCCGGGGTACGGTAGATGACGTAGCGGATTATTTAAGTTAATTTAAAAGAGAATTTAATTAAAATCTAAAGTTTAAAAGTTTGAGTTAAATATAAAATATGAAAAATTAAATAATAAACATAGCGAATATGGGTCCCACAGATCCACAACTTGTGCATACACATGGTACTGACAATATCATAAATACAATTACAGTCCAAGATACAAATAAAGTTAAGATTCTTACATGCCTTGATTTAAATAATACAAATAAATTAAATAATCCTTTTATTGCTCCTGAGTTCGGTCCGAAGAATCCTCTCCAAACCTAAATGGGAAACCATCTAGAGGGGGAAATTTAAAACAAATAAAACGTGAGCGAAAAGCTTAGTAGGACTATGTTTTATTAAAATCATTTAATTCAAAGAAATATTTCATTGTTTAGGAGTACTCAAGAGAAACTTTAAATAAATAAATAAATAAACAATTTTGAGTAAAACCGTCTACTCGCACAATCAGAAATATCATTTTTCTTTTCCTAGGCAAACCATAATATCACCACCGTAGTGGCCCAGTTGGGTTTTGAGACCTGCCCCCAAGGTCGATCGCTACACGACCCGATCTCTGATATGGCATCACGCCTATATGTTTATTATCATCATCATTCAAAACCCAATTACCGAGTGTTGTCATTTATATTCATTATGAAGTTCATTTCAGTTCACGGTATATCAAAATATAACCGATAAATTCATTTTTCAAACAACCGTTGAAATCATTTTAATAGAAATCCTTTTTAAAGCCAAATCTTTTCAAAACCAGGCTACCAAAGAAATAGGATAGAAGTCCTACCTCAATGCTCGTGCCGGTGCCCCACACCGTAATCCCGGTCCGCTATACGTTAGCTCCGCAGAACCATGAACGATCTTAGATACAAACTAAGTCGATCAATAACTAGTTCGAGACATTCTATGTAACTAAACCATTTCATGATGTCCTAGTGTGCCATTTGTATCATTAAAATCATTCTATAAGGTTGGAATTTAAATCAGGGTTCAAAACAGTGAAAACGGGTAAAAATCACAAAAATTTCCATGCCTCGGTCGGCCTGCCGGAAGCAAAGTTCGGTCGGCTGAACAATTTCCAGATTCGGCCTGCCGGACTGAAGAACACCGGCCTGCCGATCCCTATTCCGGCCTATCGAACACGCAGTTCAGCCTGCCGAACTGGGAAAACCCAGAAATTCCAGCCGCGGGTTTCGATTTCCCCAAAACCCAAATCTTGATTCTAACATGTTTTTCTCAAATCTCAGGCATGAAAAACATTCATAGATGATAGAAAAACATATTTAGACACTTTAAAACTCATTTAAACAAGATTCAAACACAAAATCCCAAAAATCCAAAAATAGGAAAAATTGAGGCAAAATGAAAAATCTTGAATCCAATCCGTTTTTCTTCAATCTAAGCTTAGATTCTAGATGTTCTAAGTTCATTTAACTCAAATCCAAGGTTTTCTAAGCTTAAACAAACCTAGATTTCAAAAATGCACAAAATTGAAAATTTTGGAAAAAGTTTAGAAATTTCAAAACTAACCTCGAATCGAAGCTTCAATCCGCGTTCTCGGTTGCTAAATCACGTCCCCGAGCTTCCTCCTTGCTAACCCGAAGCTTGGATTCGAATTTGGTTTCAAAATTTTTGAGAGAGATAGAGAGAGAGAGGGTTGCCGAGAGAGAGATCAAGAGAGAGAGAGAGTGTGTGTCGTGAGAGTGAGGAGAGAGAGAGAGGGAAAGGAAATAAATAGAGAAAATCGGTGGGCGGTTTTACTGTGCGAAAACCATGTGCCGCTCACGGTTTTATAAAATGGAGTATTTTTAACATTTTACAAATTGTTGTGTTTTAAAACTCAAAACATCAATTTAAATCAATAAGAAATCATTTGGATTCAACAAATTAACAAAACAACCAAAAATTCAAAATCCAACCAAATAATCTAATTAATGTTAAAACATTAATTATGACACACTAATTCATCATTTATATTACATTAACATTAAATAAATTTCGGGGCGTTACAAAAATACTGGCTACTCAATTTTATCATGTTACCTAATTAAAAAATTTTAAAATGTTCTTTAATTGGCATTTCCATGCTTGCTTTTATAATAATATGGCAAAATGTAATTGGTAAGAGGTGATCTGAATCCCTGGTACAATGACGGATTTTCTCAAATTCCTAATTAATTGCTTTATTAAAAGGTTTTAAAATACCTTTGGATGAGTGGGGAATAGGCCATTTTTCAGTTTGTTTTTATGTTTGTTTGTTTTTACCTTGAACCTTTTAAAAAAGGGATAATTTAATTCTAAAACTTTTCTTTAGCTGGTTATTTTTTTTTTGGTAGTATTGGTGCTCCATTGACAATAATGATAGATATTAAAATTGGGCGTGTTCGTCACGGTGGGGGGTTATAATTTTTCTCTACTAGTAAAGGGTATGATCTAACGTTAATTGTGCAAGAAGTTTGAGTTCCTTTCGATTTTCTTCTCGTCAATAACATCTGCAACATTTGTTAATTATATCGTATTATTATAATACTAAATCTCACCATAAGACTATGTGGTTCCCTTTTATTGAATTATAACCAAAACATGACAAGACAATTACGAAAGAACCATTATATTTTATTAAAGCACAATTCTCACCCCATATTTTAAGTGTAAAAAAAATCCATTGTTTTACAAATTTCTTATAAATGGTACATTATTTTTAACATTTCAAAAATTGAAAAATAAAAAATATTTTTAAAACATAAAATAGTTCAAGAACATTTCCCTTCCCATCACCTGTTCTTTTACAACGAAAAAGATTATGACTCATTTAGAATCACGTTAGGTAATTTTTTTTTGTTATATATATATATTTAACTTGTTCTCAATTATTTATTTATGATTCACGTTTTTGTTTTGTTTTGTTTTTTTTCCTCAAAATTCGGATCGGTGGGGTTAGGTCGAGATTAGGGTTGAGGTATATAACCAAAGTCGTGGCTGCGATTGAGGGTTATATTAAAGAAACATCTTAGAACCATTCTTAAGCTCACACTTATTTGATTTTTTCTTTTTATCTATTTATTCTCATTAGGACTAATTTTGGTGCATTTTTTTTTTGTTAGGGCCTAATTTAGTACAACCTCTCATATTTTTTTTTTCATCTATTTATTTACCAAAGGTATTAATTTTGGCATATTTGTTTTTTAGTTTAAGGAGCGAACTTGGTACAACTTCTCTTATATTCGAATGATCTTATCTCTTATTTAGTTTTTTTAAGTGAATTGAATTTTTTTTCTTATATCTTAACCATTTCTCTGTGATATAGATATCCTCTAACCTACGACACTAATCATAGATAACCAAATGGACCACTCCTTTCATTAGAAAAAAAAAAAAAAAAAAAACACCTAGTAGAAGTTGAACCCTTGACGTGGGGAGCAAAGAGACACGTCCTTAACGCTAGAGCACGCGCAACGCACAACGCACAACGCGCAACTGGCTACTTCTTTTTATATGTTGTTGAATTGCTACCATGTTGAGTGGTGTACAATTTTAAAATGAGAACTTTTAAGAGTCCATACAGAAAAAACACTAGTATTTCACTTCCCCACACTCTATATAAGAGACCAAAACCTAAACGTCTTATGTTTCATTAACATTTGGTATTAATTAATGTTTATATAGCGTAGAAGCTTTTTTAAAGGCTTTTAACATTAATTAAAAGCTTAGATTTGGTAGGTTAATGTCACGCCCTGGAGTACGGGAGGTGACGTGACGGATTATTTAAATTAATTAAAAGAAAAATTTAATTAAAATAAAAAATTTAGGGGTTAAGTTAAATAATAAAAATGTGAAAGTTTTAAAACTACATTGTGTAAAAGAATTCATAAACATTAAGCAAATAATAAAATAAGAAAGAACCGCAAGTATGGGTCCCACTGACCCACAACTTGTGCACACACATAGTACTGACAATATAATAATACAACTACAGTCCTAGCACAAGGAAAATCTAAAAACATTACATGCCTTATTCAAATAATACAATAATCTACTAATCCTTCTACTGCTCCTGAGTCTTGTCCGTTGAGTCATCTCTGAACCTAAATGGGAATCCACCTAGAGGGAGAAATTTAAGAAAAACAAGGAAAATGTGAGTGAAAGGCTCAGTAGGACTATATTTTATCAAATCATTTAATTTAAAGAAAAATCTCATTATTCAAGGAATTGATTAAAAGGAACCTTGAATAAATAAATAAATTTAAATAAAACCGTTCTTACCAAAACAGTTTATTAGGTCGACCAAAAACATCATTTTCTTTTTCCTAGGCAAACCATAAGGATATCACCACAGTAATGGCCTAGCTAGGTTTCGGGACCTGCCCCCAAGGTCGATCGCTACATGACCCGATCTCTGATATGGCATCATGCCTTTGTGTTTATTTTCATCATCATTCAAAACCCATTTACCGAGTATTGTCATTTACATTCATTATGAAGTTTATTTTAGTTCACGGTTTATTAAAATATAACCGATAAATCCATTCAATCAACCGTTGAAAACATTTTTTTTTATAGAAATCCTTTTCAAGGCCAAATTATTCTAAAACTGGGTTACCAAAGATAGGGTAAAAGTCCTACCTCGATACTCGTGTCGGTGTTCTATACCGTAATCCCGGTCCACTATACGTTAGTTTCGCGGAACCACGAACGATCCTAGATACACACTAAGTCGATCAATATCCAGTTCGAGACATTCCATGTTACTAAACCATTTCATGATGTCCTAGTGTATCATTTGTATCTTTAAATCATTTTACAAGGTTGGAATTTAAATCGGGGTTCAAAACAGTGAAAACGGGTGAAAAATCATAAAATTTTCCATGCTCTGTCGGCCTGCAGGACTCCCTGCTTCGGCAGGCCGAACTGTGCAGTTCGGCCTGCTGAAAATCAGGTTCGGTCGGCCGGACATTTCCAAGGTTCGGCCTGCCGAACGGTACAGTCCAGCCTGCTGATCCTTTGAATCCGGCTTGCCGATCTAGAAAAACCCAGAAATTCTAGCCATGGGTTTTCGATCTCCCAAAATCCAAATCTTGATTTTAACCTATTTTTCTCAAATCTCAGGCATGGAAAACAATCATACATGCTAGAAAAACATACTAGAACACTTTTGAACTCATTTAAACAAGATTCAAATGCAAAAATCTCAAAAATCCAAAAATGGATGAAAATGAGGAAAAATAAAGATCTTGAATCTAATTCGTTTTTCTTCAATCCAAGCTTAGATTCTAGTTGTTCTAAGTTCATTTAACTCAAACCAAGAGTTTTCTAAACTCAAACAAACCTAGATTTTAAAAATGCACAAAATTTGAAAATTTTGAAAAAGTTTAGAAATTTCAAAACTAACCTCGAATCGAAGCTTCAATCCGCGTTCTTGGTTGCCAAATCTCGTCCCCGAGCTTCCTACTCGCTAACCTGAAGCTTGGACCCAAATTTTGTTTCAAAAATTTGGTTGAAATTGAGAGAGAAGAGGAGAAACCGAGAGGGAGAGAGTGAGAGAAGCTCACGGGAGAGAGTGAGAGAAGCTCACGGGTGAGAGATGAGGAGAGAGAGAGTGAAGAGAGAGGGAGAGGAGAGAGAATAAATAGAGGGGAAATGGTGGGCGGTTTTACTGTGTGAAAACTAAGTGTCACCCACGGTTTTGTAAAACGGAATATTTTCAACATTTTACAGACAGTTGTGTTTTAAAACTCAAAACAACATTTTAAAACAATAAGAAATCATTGGAATTTATTAAATTAACAAAACAACCTAAAATTCAAAATTTAACCAATTAATCAAATTAATGTTGAAACATTAATTATGGCACACTAATTCATCATTTTATATTATATTAACATTAAATTAATTTCGGGGCGTTATAACTCTCCACCCCTAAAAGAAATTTCTCCCTCAAAATTTACAACTCAATTCAGAAACAAAACAAATGCAGATACAATTTCTGCATACTCGACTCTAGTTCCCAAGTGGCTTTATCAACCCCGTGATGCTGCCACATGACCTTTACCAACGGTATCTCACGACGACGCAAACTGATCATTTTTCGATCGATGATCTGAATCGGCACTTCCTCGTACGTCATATCTTCCCGAACCTGCACATCGTGAAATGAAACTATCTTACCTTGCTCAGGCGGACACTTCTTAAGCATCGACACATGGAACACGTCATGAACATGAGAGAGTTCGGGCGGAAGGTCAAGCCGATAAGCAACCACACCAATATGCTGAGTGATCTCGAACGGTCCAATATACATCGGTGCAAGCTTTCCACTCACTCCAAACCACATAGTTCCTTTACGAGGCGATACCTTCAAGAGAACGAAATCTCCAACCACAAACTCTAAGGGTCTATGTCTTCTATCCGCATAACTCTTCTGTCGACTCTAAGCTGCCCTCAATCGACCTCGAATCACAACGACTTTCTCGTTGCTATCACGGATCTCATCCGGCCCAAGAATAATCCTGTCTTCCGGCTCTGACCAACACACTGGTGACCGACACGGTCGCCCATACAACGCCTCAAACGGTGCCATACCAATACTCGCCTGACAGCTATTGTTGTACGCGAACTCCGCTAGATGCAAATATTTCTTCCAATTCCCGTCGAAGTCTAATGCACAGGCACTCAACATATCCTCGAGAATTTGAATAACCCGCTCAGACTGCCCATCAGTCTGAGGATGAAACGCCATACTGAAGTTCAAATTCGTACCTAAAGCCTCCTAAAAACTCCTCCAGTTTTTAGCATTAAACCTGGTGTCTCGATCAGAAGTGATGGACAAAGGAACTCCATGCAACCTCACTATGTTCTGCAGATACAAATCCCCGAGAATCCTCCTCGAACATGTCAACCTAAATGGAATGAAATGCGTCGATTTCGTCAACCTGTCGACTATGACCCAAACTGCATCATGCCGCTGCTTCGCCCTCGGCAAACCTGTGAGAAAATCCATCGTCACATGCTCCCATTTCTACCCTGGAATAGGAAGCGGTTGAAGCTGACCTGCAGGCTTCTGATGCTTGGCTTTCACCTGAAGACACGTCGTACACTTGGTCACGTACTCTCGAACGTCTTTCTTCATGCCTTTCCACCAATATTGCCTCTTCAAATCACGATACATCTTTGTGCTCCCTGGATGAATGGCGAACTGAGACCTATGAGCTTCGTCCAAAACGACTTTCGTCACCTTGGCGATAGCTGGAACTGCGAGACGCTCCTGGAAATACAACGATCCATCTGCATGTACACTCCATTCTTCAAACCGCTCTCCGTTCTAAATCCGTGACCAAATCCCCTGCAAATGCTGATCCTGCCACTGATTCTACTTCACCATCTGAACAAGAGCTGGGGTCGCTTCCACATGATATACCGAAACTTGATCACAGTCTTTATGATACCGTAGCCCATACTCGCTCATTGTCGCATCCCTGCTCCAGTCCTCAAAAGCCAAACAATCGAGAATCCCTGAAGACTTCCTACTAAGCGCGTCCGCGACCACATTAGCTTTCCCGGGATGATACTACAACGCAAAATCATAATCCTCTATATACTCTATCCATCTATGCTGCCTCAAATTAAGATCCCTCTGAGTGAATAGATACCTCAAACTCTTATGATCAGAAAAGACCTAAAATGTCGCTCCATACAAATAACATCTCCAAATCTTCAGCGCATGAATCACCGCTGTGAGCTCCATGTCATGAGTAGGATAATTTGTCTCGTGAGGTCGTAGCTGTCTCGATTCGTACGCAATTACGCATCCATGCTGTATCAACACGCATCTAAGTCCGCGCCCTGAAGCATCTGCGTAAACTTCATACGGCTCGTCACTGCTAGGAATAACCAACACTGGGGCTGAAGTCAATAGGTTCTTCAATTCCTGAAAAGCAAGCTCGCATGCTTCATCCCACTCAAACCTGGCATTTTTTTTTATCAATCTTGTCAACGGAGCTGCAATCTTCAAAAAATCCTTTACAAATTTCCTGTAATAACCAGCAAGACCTAAGAAGCTGCAAATCTCTACTACATTCTTCGCTCGTTCCCACTCCACTATGGCTTCAATCTTGGACGGATCCACAGAAATACCATGCTTCGAGATGATATGACCTAGAAATTTGACCTCAGCCAACCAAAACTTGCACTTTTACCTCTTAGCATACAACTGGTGCTCTCGTAGAATCTGAAGCATGATCCGGAGATGCTGCTCATGCTCTTCCCAAGTCTTAGAATACACTAGAATGTTATCGATGAACACGATTACGAACTGATCCAGATACGGCCTAAATATCCTGCTCATCAAATCCATGAAAGCTGCCGGAGCATTCGTCAACCCAAACGACATAACCAGAAACTCAAAATGTCCATACCGGGTCCTAAAAGCTGTCTTGGGAATATCCTCTTCCTTAATCCTAAGTTGATGGTACCCTGAACGCAAATCAATCTTTGAGAAGTACCGCGAACCTCCCAACTGATCAAACAACTCATCGATCCTAGGTAAGGGATACTTATTCTTCACTGTAACATGATTCAGCTGCCGATAATCTACACACAACCTGAGAGTCCCATCATGTTTCTTAGCAAACAAAACCGACTCTCCCCACAGAGATGTGCTATTCTGAATATACCCTTTATCAACAAGCTCCTGAAGTTGCTTCCTTAATTCCTTCATTTCTGCCGGCGCCATCCGATAAGGTGCTATAGAAATCGGTGATGTCCCCGGAAACAACTCAATACCAAACTCGATTTCCTGATGCGGTGGTAATCCTGAAAATTCATCGAGGAAGACATCCTTGAACTCATCAACCACTGGAATCGCTACACTTCCTCTCAAAGCATAAGGCTCGCACTTTAGATTCGCAAGAAAAGCACAACAAACCATATTTCTTCGTCCTCCTAGACACGACTTCATGAGACGCTCAGTCATTAACCAATCACCACCACCCTGGTAAGTGATCATCGTCCCCCTATCAGACACTAGGGTCACTTTTCTTAGTTGGCAGTCTACAACTGCATTATACCTGGACAACCAGTCCATTCCTAGAATAACATCATATGAGCTCATGGGGAGTATAATCAAATCACTTTTCAAAATCTCATCCCCAATCTTTATTTTACATGATTTACATACACAATTCACACACACCCGGCCCAAGGGAGAAGTTATGACTATGGGTTCATTAAACTCTTCTATCTCTAATCCCAAGGCATGTATAAAAGAACTCGAAATGAGAGAATGAGAGGCACCTGTATCAAATAAAACGTGAGCTAAAGATTGAGAAACTAAGATTGTACCATCGACAACCGCATTACTAGTATGAGAATCTGAACCACCCGATGCCATTGCATAAACCTGCATTGGTACCTTTCCTTTTCCTCTACCAACATTGCTGGGTCCTGGATTATTCTGCCGATGCTGCTGAGACGGAGACGACTGCACACTAGCTGCACTTGACGCTCGATACTGAGGGACGCTATGCTGAAAATGCTGTGGCTGCTGCCCTCGTGCCGGATACAAAAACTGTTGAGGGGAGAACTGAGGATACTACAACTGCGGATACTGCTGACGCTGAGGTAGGGTCTGAGGCTAAGACTGACGACTGGCATCCTCTTCGGTCTGAGATCCAAGACAGGCACTCCTGATCGGGCAATTCCTCTTGATGTGTCCTGGCTGCTGACAAAAATGACAATGGAAGCTGTAGGAATTGCTGCCCCCGCCACCAGATGAACTGCTGCTACCACTGTTCGCGCCACCCTGCTTGCTCTTTCCTGGAGTCGGACGGCTAATGGTGCTCTTCCTACACCTCCTCTGCGATCCTCCTGAAGCCTTTGCTTGATCCTCACAATACTGCGCATAATGATTCTCCACTGATATTGTTGACGACACAAGCTCTCCAAAACTCCTAAGTCACAGAGCAACCACCTGTCGCCGAATAGGAGCCTTGAGCCCTTCCTAAAATTTAATGCACCTCTCGCGTTCTGATGCCACTACTGATGGAGCAAACCTGGCCAACTCATTAAATCTTGCCTCATACTCCCGAACTGACAAAGCACCCTGCTGCAACCTGAAAAACTCAGCCGTCTTCTGATCTCTATACCCCTGTGAAAAATAACGGTCATAGAACAGCTCCTCAAATTTGTCCCAATTGATATCGTCACCGCGTTTCAAACGCTTAGCTTGTTTCCACCAAGTATTAGCACCACCCTCGAGTTTATACGCAACAAATTCCACACGGTACTCATCAGGAACACCAAGGGTATCCAAATGCTTCACGATTGAGTCTAGCCAATATTCTGCTAACTGCGGATCCCCATTACCATCAAAAGTCAGAATAGACGCATGTCAGAATTCCTTAAAATATGTATGCTGACAACTAACATCAGAATCCTCCAGTTTGGCCCTGGCTGCCATCTGTCGAAAAGCCGCAAACATAGACCTCATCATACCCTCATCATTTTTGAACTCGATGTCAGCTATCGAACGGCGTCTAGGTGCCATTCTCTCACTTCTGAAAACAAAATTTTGGACTGTCAGAGGTATTTCATTGTCATACCTATGTGTGCACAATTCCCAAGGTTCATAACCTTGAGCTCCGATACCATTCTGTGACGCCCCGGAGTACGGGAGGTGATGTGACAGATTATTTAAATTAATTAAAAAAAGAATTTAATTAAAATCAAGAGTTTAGGGGTTAAGCTAAATAATAAAAATGTGAAAGTTTTAAAACTACGTTGTGTAAAAGAATTTATAAATATTAAGCAAATAATAAAATAAGAAAGAACCACGAGTATGGGTCCTACTGACCCACAACTTGTGCACACACATAGTACTGATAATATAATAATACAACTACAGTCCTGGCACAAGGAAAATTTAAAAACATTACATGCCATGTTCAAATAATACAATAATCTACTAATCCTTCTACTGCTCCTGAGTCCTGTCCGTTGAGTCCTCTCTGAACCTAAATGGGAATCCACCTAGAGGGGGAAATTTAAGAAAACAAGGAAAATGTGAGCGAAAGGCTCAGTAGGACTATATTTTATCAAATCATTTAATTTAAAGAAAAATCTCATTATTCAGGGAATTGATTAAAAGGAACCTTGAATAAATAAATAAATTTAAATAAAACAGTTCTTACCAAAACAGTTTATTAGGTCTACCATAAAACATCATTTTCTTTTTCCTAGGCAAACCATAAGGATATCGCCACCGTAGTGGCTCAGCTGGGTTTCGGGACCTGCCCCCAAGGTCGATCGCTACACGACCCGATCTCTGATATGACATCATGCCTTTGTGTTTATTTTCATCATCATTCAAAACCCATTTACCGAGTATTGTCATTTACATTCATTATGAAGTTCATTTCAGTTCACAGTTTATTAAAATACAACCGATAAATCCATTTTCAATCAACCGTTGAAAATTTTTCTTATAGAAATCCTTGTCAAGGCCAAATCATTCTAAAACTGGGTTACCAAAGATAAGATAGAAGTCCTACCTCGATACTCGTGTCGGTGCCCTACACTGTAATCCTGGTCTGCTATACGTTAGATCTGCGGAACCACGAACGAGTCTAGATACACACTAAGTCGATCAATATCCAGTTCGAGACATTCCATGTTACTAAAACATTTCATGATGTCCTAGTGTGCCATTTGTGTCTTTAAAATCATTTTACAAGGTTGGAATTTAAATCGGGGTTCAAAACAGTGAAAACGGGTGAAAAATCACAAAATTTTTCATGCTCTGTCAGCCTGCCGTACTCCCTGCTTCGGGCGGCTGAACTATGCAGTTCGGCCTGCCAGAAATCAGGTCTGGTCGGTCAGACATTTCCCAGGTTCGGCCTGTCGAACGGTGCAGTCCGGCCTACCGATCCTTTGACTTCGGCCTGCCGAACTGGAAAAACCCAGAAATTCTAACCGCGGGTTTTCGATCTTCCAAAATCCAAATCTTGATTTTAACCTATTTTTCTCAAATCTCAGGTGTGGAAAACAATCATAGATGATAGAAAAACATACTAGAACACTTTTGAACTCATTTAAACAAGATTCAAATGCAAAAATCTCAAAAATCCAAAAATGGGAGAAAATGAGGAAAAATGAAAAATCTTGAATCTAATCCGTTTTTCTTCAATCCAAGCTTAGATTCTAGTTGTTCTAAGTTCATGTAACTCAAACCAAGAGTTTTCTAAGCTCAAACAAACCTAGATTTTAAAAATGCACAAAATTTGAAAATTTTGAAAAATTTTAAAAATTTCAAAACTAACCTCGAATCGAAGCTTCAATCCGCGTTCTTGGTTGCCAAATCTCATCCCCGAGCTTCCTACTCACTAACCCGAAGCTTGGTCCCAAATTTGTTTAAAAAATTTGGTTGAAATTGAGAGAGAAGAGGAGAAACCGAGAGGGAGAGAGTGAGAGAAGCTCACGGGTGAGAGAGGAGGAGAGAGAGAGTGAGAGCTGAGAGTGAAGAGATAGGTAGAGGAGAGAGAATAAATAGAGGGGAAATGGTAGGTGGTTTTACTGTGTGAAAACCAAGTGCCACCCACGGTTTTGTAAAACAGAATATTTTCAACATTTTACAGACGGTTGTGTTTTAAAACTCAAAACAATATTTTAAAACAATAAGAAATTATTGGAATTTATTAAATTAACAAAAAAACCTAAAATTCAAAATTTAACCAATTAATCAAATTAATGTTGAAACATTAATTATGGCACACTAATTCATCATTTTATATTATATTAACATTAAATTAATTTCAAGGCGTTAAAGTTAATTGACCAATAATTCTTTTAATTGGCTTGGTTTTGGTTCCCTTTTCTCAAAAACTGACGAGTTTAGTTGAGTTGTTGAATTGATCAAAAACATCAATTTTTCACCTCTAGGTGGAGCAACAATCTGTTGTTGATCATTTACTCTCACATTTTTTCAACGTGTAAGGGCTTTTTATTCTTTTTTATTTTTTTTCTTAGTTAGTAGTTTATTTATTTAATTAATCTTCAAACGTGTTTTTAAATCAATTTAGGTTGAATACCAAGCTAGGCGGTCCTTGTAAATTTGAGGACATGATTGTTAACATGGTCTGCAAATCTTAAAGTTGTTTCTAAGTAGGGCCGACAATTTTAGATAGGACATGATGACATGATATGAAAACGACACGAAATAAATAGGTTTGGACTGCATGTTTATTAATAGTGCCATAAATGGGTTGGTATGAATAATACAAAAATAAACAGGCTTAATTCGTGCCAACACATTTAACATGTTTTAACACGTTTAATTAAATGAGCCGTAAACATGCCGACACAAAAAAGTTAATGACACATATAAACCAAAAAGATAAAAATATTTAAATTTTAAATATGAAAATATATAACACCCAATCCCACCATTAACCATAGGACTAATCGTGTTTGAGTTTAGATATTTTGGGTCTTTGTTAATTTTTTTTAATTTTCAATTAAGTGAGCCATAAACGTGTCATATACATATTTTTATCGCGTCAACTTATCACAGCCCGTTTAATAATCGTGTTAAGCGTGCCACATGCGGTTTGTGTTCATTTTTTGAGTTCCGAGCATATTCATTAATCGTGTCATGTTCATGTTCAGGCTAATTATGTCATGCTGTAATTATGTTGGCCCAAACATGATATGCGAATAAGAATTGCTAGGCCTATTCCTAAGTAAAATGCATTTTTATACTTTTTTTTGATATGAGTATGTAACACCTGCTATTTTTAACAAGTATAATTATGTATAAATTAATTATTAGTGCTTCAATTTAAACTTTATAAAATTTTGATTTGTATCTAAAATTACTCCATATTATTTATTCTACCTATTTTTAATTTTTCTAAAATTTTTCTTACTCCTATTTAGCATGTTTACCAAAATGCCCTTGGCATCATTAGTTAATTACAGAAATGCCATTTTGGCATTTTTCTTCAAAACTCTCCCATGAGCTTTTCCTTACCTTTTTCTTTGTTGTTTACCACCGAATCTTAGACAAACATCCCGCATTCAACGGGATATTGATTAACTTTTTTCTTTTCTTTTTTCTTTTCTTCCTTTCCTCTATTTATTGTTGTTTCTTCTGTCTTTCTTCTTCACTTTCTTTCTTCATTTCTTCATCTTCTTCTTTGCTTCATTTCTCCTCGTATGGTAGCCACCATACCAAGAGAAACCCAAGAGACCAAACCTCAACAGAAATCACATAAACTTCATCCTAGCAATGAACTAAGTTTTGAAGTTAGATTTCTAAAACTTTAACTTTGATTTTAAGCTGTATTTTGGTATGCAGATTTTGAAATATATGTTTTTGATGTTTAGAGATGGTTATGTATTGTTTATATAGAGTTTTTATGTTTAAAAAGCTATTAGAAAACTAAGAATTGGATTAAAGGGCTTAGAAAACGAATTCTGGGTTCTCTGTATGAGTTTTTCCAAGTAAAAAATGATGTGTCGCCAGCCACTAGGATAAGGATAGTTATTTGATAGTTTATGGTTCGGATATAATAAATAGTTTTCTATACAGGTTGTAATTTGAAATAATTTTATAAATATCAAACTTTTTAATTATTTTAATTATAAATATTTTAAAATTGTATTATTTATTTTAAAAATTCATTTTCACATATTTCATACCAAAATAAAGTTTGCATATTTTAATTTTATTGTTATTTTTTAAAATTAAGTTAGAAAAAATGATATTCACAATTTTAGTACATTAATGATTATGGCACACTAATAAAAATAAATGATGAATTGATATAATTAAAAAAAGTAGTATTTAAGTTAAAGTATGATTATTTTATACGTTTTAGGATAACGACGTGCTTGAAGTTTACGTGGTGAATTGTGTAAGCTAGAAATTGTCAGTGGATATTTGTAAAAATATAGGGATTCAATTATTCATCTTTTGTGAGGTTTTGGTAAATTAAAATTTAGTTGTTTTATGTTACAAGATAGCGTATATGATATTTTAAATGTATATAATTATATTTATAATATGATGATGTAGAACTTGTCCTGTATTATACAGCGAGGAACATAATGGTTTGACACATGTTGTAAATTGAAAAGCATGGTTAGAAAAACTAACTCTATAAATAACGATTGAATATAGAGGAATGGTGAGATGTGAAGAGGGCGACGGTTACGTCCTTGGACACGAATACCCTAAAAGGTAAAATAAGAAGAGGTGATGACGGTTCATTGGGTCGAAAGTCCCAGAACGCATTGTACAGGAATCAACTTGGTGAGGACTCGGGACTTAATGTCCCCTCATCGGAACACCCTTGGAATGTTTAGAGGGCGACCGAGTGCATCCATTTAGGTTTCGATAAGTTGAGTGATACTCTATTTAACGTGGATACTTTGGAATAATAATGAATTGTAACATTTGTATATATGTATAAGTATGAAACTCGGTAATGATTAACTATGGTATTCATGAAATATGATTATAATGAACCTCATAATTTGAAATATGATGGAAACTAACTAACCATGTAGTTTTAATGTGGTAATGAATAAAACCTTAAGGTAAGTAATGGCTTTTCCTACTGGGCATGTCGATGCTCATTCTTATCATACTTAGATCTGTCAGGTGGAACTCAATGCAACTTGTCTAACGAGTAATAAGCATCAGCACTGTTGGTTTCGTGTTGGAAGATCTTTGTTTATTTGTAACTCGTCTAGACCATGTAAGATTTGTATTACTTTTATATGGCTGTGTTAAGTTATTTAGGAATTGTACTATAGTGATGATGACTGTATTCTAAATATTTGATGCTATACTAAAACTGTGGTTTGTATTTTAAGTTTATTTTCAAAGACCCATGGGTATTGTTTTGATGTTTTAAATGTTATTGAATTTAAGTTTATTCTTATTTATACAATAATGCTAACCCCCACATAGGGATGTTACAGAGTATTTTTGTCAAAACCATAAGTTTGTTGGTATTAATGTATGATGTGGTTTGTTTTAAATGTTTTGTTGTTCCAGGTGAAACTGGGCGGTTATTAAATTCTATGGTTGCTTTGTGTAAGTTTTTATGTGATTCAAAGTGTATTCTAAGCTAGGACTAGAATCTATTTAATACAAAATGTTATTTTAAATGTTATATTTATCTTTTGTCATAATTATTAAACTTTAAAATTTATAAAGTAATATTTTAATATTAAAATAATTAAAAAAATGAGAATATATCATTATTAAAATAAAAAGTTAATGTATCAACTAATAGAAATCCAAATGTCAAATTTTGCACGAAGATTAACACATAACAAATTTGGTATAAAAAATGACTGCGTTAAAAAGTGTGTTTTATTCTTAAATGCCAAAATTTAGTATTGACATATTAACATAACATTGCATTGGAGATGTACTAAATCTACATAATGCTTGTATTGACATATTAACGTAATATTGTATTAACATTGCATGAATCTACATCATTGCTTGTTTTTTCTTCTATTTTCCTGAAAATTCTAATATGAGAGATGTACCTGTTAATTTCAATTAGGCATTAGCTCGTTCTGTATTGTTATTCGTTATTCGTTATAAAAGAGACTGAATTTTTGTAAGGTATAACTTTTGAGTTTAAATATGAGATAATTTGACCAAATTGTTATTGTTTACCGAATGAATTGGATGAAATTGTTCAAAAAAGGCTTCAACTATATATATATATATATATATATATATATATATATATATATATGTATATTATTTTAACTTGAAAAAGAAGAGTTCAAAAGGTCAGCAAAAAGTGAAAGGATGTCAGCTACCGTACATTTTCTCTCATATGACAGAGCAAAAAAGAAAGGTCAAGAACATTAAAATGCCGTATCAGTGGAGAATATTATTGGCTGTTAGATTTCAATCTAATAGTAAAAACAAGTAAGGGGGTGTTTGGAAGGTGGTGGGAACCGGTGGTGGGAACCACTTTTACTGTAGCATGTGAAAGCTTTACACTGTAGCAATTTTTTAAATTGTTACTGTAACATGTGAGAGCTTTACACTGTTTATAACTGAGTTTGTGGTGGAAACCGTGGTTCCCACCACAATGCCAAACAGAGGTAAGCTTATAATAAGTTCAAACACATCAAATTATTTCTTCTTATTATACAAAAAATTTACTAGAAACAAAAACTTTTACACAAATAAATCTCAACCATTAATTAATAAACCTTAAATCAAAGTAATTCCAAACTTGAGGCCCCCACAGCCATCGTTGGCAGCTCCGCATCGGCGTTCTTAGACACATCGCTGTCAGACCAAGACGACCACAGTAGGCTAGTGAGGAAATCGACATGAAGTGATCCATCATCGTTGGACCACACCAAGAGGCCAACGAGGAAATTGACGCAACAGAGGATGGCCGATGCGGAAATAGGCACGACCCATAGCAGGAAGACCAGGGGACAGCCAACAAGGAAACAGGCACGACCCATTGCCATCAAACCAAGACGACCACTGTGAGGCCAGTGATGAAATATTTAATTGAGTCTGCCCCCTCCATGAACGTTGGTGGTGATTGGTTTCAAGAAAGTATTTTTTTTGGCTAGTTTGGAATCATGTGTGGCAGCTTCGATTTTTGTTTTTATTGTAAAGGTCATTTTAGGCTATTGAATTTTGATCCAACTGTTCTAACCAATATTTTCCATAGGTGGAGAATTTTGCTATTCTCCACCGTGACTTTCTCCAAAAAGAAAGAAGAAAGGAGTTGTTATATAAGTGACATCATAGACAAGATTTTCTTTTCTTAGCTTTTGCTCTAATTCTTTTCGTTAGTTAACGTCGTGAGTGAAGGGTGTTAGGAAATTAGATTTCCTATATTAGGCAATTATTAGGAAATCATATTTCCTATATTGGCCAACATATAATTCTCAATCAATTATATAAGCTATTTAATATGGGTCGAAATTTTTGTGATATCATTTTAACGCTAAAACCCATTAATTACGGAAATTGATATGGAGTAAAATGAGTAGATACCATTTAGGGGATTATGGGAACCCTATATGAAGACCTTTTTGGTTATGGTACCCAATATACCAAAACATGATATAGTTTCTTTTCTCCCCATCAGGAAAAGTGACACAGTCCCATTGAGGAATTGAGGCGTTTTGGTTGAGGAGGATCTCAAACTACTAGTTCCACTGTTCGATTGACACCAATGGATCTAGGTATTTTATTTGTCAATTAATTCTCAATAATCTGGCATGATATAGATCCTAGGCTAATTGGTTCTCATGTTCTAGGATGATTCTATGTAGAATACAGTTAATTGTTTTGGAATTTTTAACAATTGGTATCAAGAGCAAGTTATTATTGTTAGATTATTGGGATTGTTTTGCATAATTATATATGTATTTCGTGAATAAAACGATGTAGTCGTGAACATGTATATTGGTTATGGACGTACACTTGTTACTCTCGGTATATGCATATATATACATTTCGGTTTACATATATGTATTTCTGTTTGCATATATGCATCTTTTTATATGTATTTTGGTTATATACATCTGGTTGCTTTTCAGTTATATGAACAAGATTTCAAACTTAACAAATTAAATTTCAGTGATTTCTTAAAGTTTTTTTTTTCTTCTTCTAGGTGTTTGAAATCCTAGTGTATATGCATATATATATATATATGTACACACACTTCAGTTTAAAGTTGCTAGACATATATATATATATATATATATATATATACACACACACACAACTGACGTTAGTTTATTGCATTTTTGGGTGTTGCTTTCTAGAATTTTTGATGAAAACTAAGGTCATAAATCATTAAGTAAACGATTTTCTTAGTTTTTTGTGATTAAAATCATCGTTTTGGTGTCTAGAAGGCAAAGAAAAGGAGGGTATACAATTCGGATCTGTTTCGGGTCGAGCAGAACTCGTCTGCTAGTTGAAGACAACCAAAAATGACACGTCATTTTTTTTATCGAAGGAGCAATCGTTTGGTTAAAAACGACAAGTCATTTTTTGTTGAACAAAAACGACATGTCATTATCTTAAGGTTGGCTGCAAAGTCATTTGGTTTAAAATGACACGTCATTTTTTGTCTAAACTAAAATGACATGTCGTTTTTTAAGAATGGCTGCATTGTTTCCTCCTCAAAATGACAGGTCGTTCAAAAAAAAAAAATTATTCTAATGTTGAATTTAAGTTTGATTTTTGTTATCAATTTCCATATATAAGTCTAATGTTCTAAAACAGATTAATTGAAACAACATGCTACCAAAGTAGCCTCTTTTGTGTAAATTAATTTATTTTAGAATGTCAAGATAATTGTGTATATGTGATTCATGCGAAGATTAACTGGCCCAAAGGAAGGTTAATGTTTGGCCGAATTACATATTCACCTATAGTAATGATATGTGATAATTATTAAGTTTTCCATGTAAAAAATAGTCAGTCCAAGGAAAGACTATTTTTTGACAGGAATTATTATCAGTATTTGATTACTATGCCAAGAATACCACTTACAAGTTGATATCTCTGTCCAAAGACTAGATATTGATGTTGTACTAGGTATCTTAATTGAGGGCCCATATATATATATATTATTTTAATTTTATTTATTTTGTTCTCGATCCAGTCTCAATTGCTACTGCTACGAATGTTTCTGCTCAAGTCAATAACATCCCAATGCTGAATGGGACGAACTTCAAGATTTGGAAGGAAACCATGGAAATAGTCCTCGGTTGTATGGATTTGGATCTTGCACTTAGGTTGGAGCGACCCATTCCTACTACGGAAAACCCCAATGAGGTTAAAATTGAAAAATGGGATTACTCTAACCGAATGTGCTTGATGATCATGAAACACACAATTCTCGAAGCGTTTCGTGGGTCTATTACTGAGAGCGAGAATGCCAAGAAGTTCATTGACGAAATTGAACAATACTTTGCCAAAAATGAAACGTCAGAGGCGAGTAGCATTTTAGCTAAACTCGTCTCGATGAAATGTAAGGGCAAAGGGAGCATAAGGGAGTACATCATGGAGATGTCTCATCTCGCGTCAAAACTTAAGTCACTTAAGCTAGAGCTGTCAGAGGATTTGCTTGTGCACTTGGTTTTGATATCTCTCCCTACACACTTTGGCCAATTCAAAGTGAGTTATAACACTAAAAGGAAAAATGGTCCTTAAATGAGCTTATATCTCACTGTGTGTAAGAAGAAGAGAGGCAGCAGCGAGATAAGACTGAGAGTTCTCACTTGGCTTCAACCTCTCAAAACAAGAAAAAAAAAGAGAGCTAAGGATACTACGGAAGGTTCTTCTTAGCAAAAAAAGAAACTAGAGAAGCAGGATGAGAATTTTACCTACTACTTCTACAAGAAGTTGGGACATATGAAGAAAGAGTGTCCCAAATACGCCGCTTGACATGTAAAGAAGGGTAAGCTTCTAACTTTTGTTTGTTCTAAAGTTAATTTAGCTTCTGTACCTAAGAATACTTGGTGGGTGGATTTTGGCCCTACTACTCACATAAGTATGTCTATGTAGGGTTGTCTATGGAGCTGACCGCCAAGTGATGCTGAAAGATTCATCTTTGTGAGCGAGAGCAATAAAGTTGTGGTGGAGGCTATAGGGGCTTTTAGATTATGATTAAGAATTGGAATTTATTTGGATTTATTTGAGACTTATATTGTACCGTCTTTTAGATGAAATTTAATTTCTATTTCTTCTTTGGACAAATCAAGCTTTTCTTGTTCGTTTGGAAATAATAAAGCTAGTCTCTACTAAAATTCAAATTTTATTGGTTTTGGTTCTTTAATTGATAATCTATACATGCTTGATATTGTTAGTTCCTATAATGAAATACTGCAAACAAGTTCACGTGGTACAAAGCAAAAATTAAATGAGAATTTTGCCATCTTATGGCATAAGCATTTAGGTCATATCTCTAAGTAGAGAATTCAGAGACTCGTGTCAAATGGAATTCTTGAATCCATAGATCTAACAGACTTTCAAGTCTGTATTGAGTGTATTAAGGGAAAATGAACAAACATAAGAAAAGTAGGTGACGAAAGAGCTAAAGATGTCTTAGAACTCATACATACTGATATATGTGGTATATTCCCTACGGCTTCTTGGAATGGACAACAATATTTTATTACGTTCATAGACGACTACTCTAGGTATGGTTATCTATACTTGATACATGAGAAGTCACATTCCCTGGACGTTTTCAAGTCTTTCGAAGTAGAGGTTGAACTTCAACTTGGAAAGAAAATTAAGGCTGTCAAATTTGATAGGGGTGGAGAATACTACGACAGATATGATGCATCAGGAGAACAATGACTGGGACCCTTCATACTTTTCCTCAAAGAGTACGAAATTGTTCCACAATATACTATGCCGAGCAAACCCAACATGAATGGTGTTGCAAAATGACGAAACTGAACTCTTAAGGATATGGTGAGGAGTATGATTAGTCATTCTTTTTTGCCAGAGTCACTTTGGGGAGAAGCATTAAAAACTGTAGTTTACATGCTTAGAGTACCAAGCAAAGCAGTTGCCAAAACCCCCTATGAACTTTGGACAAGCAAGAAGCCCAGCATTAGGCACTTGCATATTTGAGGTTGTCCAACTGAGGCACGGCCTTACAGGCCACATGAAAGAAAACTAGACTCAAGGACGGTTAGCTGCTATTTTGTTGGATACGCTAAACGCTCTCGAGGGTATAAGTTTTACAATCCCACAACAAAAACTTTTTTCGAGATGGGAAATGTGAGATTCCTTGAGGATGTTGAGTTTGGGGGGGAAGGAAACATAAGAAATGTTGTCTTTGAAGAAGAATATGCTGTTGACGGTGATCAAGTCTTTATACCTATCACTGTTCAAGATGTAGCTCCAGCATTAAACAACAATGTTCATGTAACACCCCCCTTACGGACGTCACAGATGTCGTTACATTCGTACATTACATACTTATTTGGAACTTTAATTGTAAACATAGTTAAGGAAATCGTAACCAGGATCCATACATACTTTTTTTTTTTACAACATTCAATAATTTAACCCATACTATTAATAATTCAATTGAATAGTAAATTGATCATAAACATCCTTTAATAAAGTAAATATACCAACTAGTAAAATCATAACTTATGAAACATCACATCATTTAAAACTATTTGCTCCCACAGTTCAGCAGGCCGAACTGGAGACTTTGGCAGGCCGAACATGGTCGGCAGGCCAAAAATCGTCAACCGACAGGCCGGCAGAGGCTCTACAAAACAGGGTTTAAAAACTTTCAAAGTTCGGCAGGCCGAACATTCTTACATCGGCATGCCGACCAATGATGATCGGTAGGCCGACAGAGCCAAAAACTTTTAGAAAACTTAATTTTAAGACAAATTCAACTTTTCAAAATGCGGAAGATAAAATTCTTAAAATGATAAAATAAAATATTAAAACATAGTTCCTGTATTCTTTAAAACACATCATAAAAATATGTTCAAATAATTAAACCATGGCTTAAATAATAAAACTTGCTTCATTGGCATTCTTCCGGTTACAATTCATCTTCCTTATGCTCACAGGCCTTCCCATGTCCTCCGCCTAATCCATGACTTTCTTACCCTTATCTACAACATGATATAAACTTGAATAAGCTAAAGCTTAGTAAGTACATATAATTCTCGCAATTTAAAAACAATTCATAAACATCATCATCATCGTCATCATCATCATATCATAATAGTACATTAAGCACATTTTCATAGAAACATATCTTTCATTACATTGACCATATTAAAACTTATTCCATTTTATCTTAAGGGCCAAAGTGTTGCACCATAATCATCATTGTAGGCGCGCCGTCATGATTGGAGAAGGGTAGCTAATCCAAAACCAAACATGACATCATAACATATCATATCATAACATTGGTGTGCAACACTTATTAGGTGATACATATATACATAACTTTCATGCTTTGAAATTTGCCATAATCAAACATGCATAACTTTAAATCATGAAAATCTTTCATAAGAAACCCTTTAAGGAAATCATCATAAATATCATCATGAACATAGCATCAAACCTTATAAAACATATCATGTTGTACTTGAGAATGTACTTACTTAGAAGCTAGCTTACTTAACCTTATATGTATTAGTGACGACGCCGCGGTCTCGATGTGCTCGTTCCTTTGAGTGTTCATGCCATTTATTCATTTAAAGATACAAATAAAATTAATACTTATTTTCATAGAATAAAACATCCATTCCATATAACATCACACATACATTCATCTCTTGTAAACATAATTCTTAACATGTATCCATAACCATTATCATCAAAACTATAAAATCATTATCACATAACACTTCACTAACCTTCATGGATTCAAGACTTAAAAACTTAACATTCACACATACTTTAGGCACCATACTTGACAGGGGCAAAGTTAATACATAAACATATTACCATGATTTTTCTTTAGTCATAAAAATTACATTAAGTAACTAAAAACAAACCATACATTTCAAACATGAAATATGCCAGCAATAGTAAGGCAGTGAACAACTTTATTCTTAGGTCCGTTTAACACATTCTAACATTATAGAAAAATCTACAAAAATTAACCTATGCAGTAGACATATAGAACCTAACATATAGAAAAATTGGCTTCAACAAAAATCGGAGTAGGTCAAAACACACATTTGAAAATCAGTAGTAATACTAACTTAGGTTTGATAGGCAGTGAGTAATCTTTTGAAAACATTTCCTAACAATTAAAACACATATATTTTAATTTTAAAATTCATACTAACATCTTACTAACATATATTTCAATATCATAAAATTATCTCATCATCAATAAAATCATTTAAACATATAAAACATCACATAAACAAAAGTCCAAAATTAACATTGTTAAAACAGTTTCTTGACCTAGTCTCAATAGAAAATTCATAACACATAATTCACTCATCAAAACATTACCAAACTTTGCAGTCCATAATATAACATATACATGAACATTCTTGCAAAATTTCATAGCAAACAAAACACGTTTACCCCTTGAACGAAAATCACATTTTCATATATCATAACCAAACAACAATATTTTACTGTGAGTGGTAAAGAATAGAAAATTCATAACTTATGATAGAAAAATCCAATTAAGGTGAAACTTGGAGAAACATCACAAAACTCATACATGAATAACATATTAAAAATTTAGAGCAAACGAAATGTTGTAGGGGAAGATATAGCAGTCAGATGTCAAGAAGGATTTCATTAAAACGAGAATGAACTCTTACCTCAAAATGATTCTTCTCAAATTCCTTCGAATTCAACCAATAAAATTTCAATTTTTCTTTCAATTAGATGAAGAGAATTTTGAGGGAGAGAAGGAATAGAAAACGTGGAGAAGAGAAGAAGAAGAAAAGAATAAAATAAACGTCTCAGAATGAGAGAGAGAAAAGACGTGAGAGGAGGAGAGAGAAGGGAATTATCATGAATGAAGGTAACGTAAAAAAATTCAATACCCCCACTTATGTCAGAAAATTTTTTTCCTGACTAATCTGGACTAAATTTTCGTGGAGAAAGGAGAGGAAATTAGGGAAAGTCAAATCATTTAGATAAACTTACCATACTTTTCCGATTTTAAAAGGGGAAACCATATCAATCAATACCAATCAATGCAAAGTCAAACGTTTCCTTTTCTTAAATGATAAAATTACTCCATAAGTATACCAATTAATAACATTAAACCGCCCAATCAACGTAATTATCTCAACCATAAATTTGGAGAGATTTCTGTTGACTACTCGTCAGCTGTCATCGGCCTACCGTTTCTTCACGTCGGCCTGCCGATTCCACAAAGTTCGGCCTACTAATGGTTTCCATCGACCTGCTGATTCTTGGAAGACTTTTTAGTCTACCAAACTTGAAAGTCCGGCTTGTCGAACTGTCCTTAAAACATAATACATCATAGCATTCAAGACATCATTGCATCATAATTAAACATACATTGTAACTAACATGAACACTTGAGCACATCAATTCCATGCGATCGTCACCTATCATAGAACTTAAAATAAATAGTCAGTAACATAAAATCATAAATCATTAATAAAATTACTTAACGTCGTTACTAACTTAGCAGAATCCGTTACATAAAAATAGGTGGGTGTTATAATTCTCCCCACCTTATAAAAGTTTCGTCCTCAAAACTCAAAATAATTGTGGATACTTAGATCTCATGTCATCTTTACGTTCCCATGTAGCTTCTTCTACTTGATGATTTCGCCATAACACCTTGACCAATGGAATTTCTTTATTCCTCAAGGTCTTGGTTCTCTGATCGAGTATCTCTATTGGCTTTTCTTCATAACTCAAGTCTTCTAGTATCTCGATCACTTGTGGCTCAATCACATGCGTAGGGTCCGGGACATACTTCTTGAGCATAGAGACATGAAACACATTGTGCATTACTGACATTTCTGAAGGCAACTTTAGCTGATAAGCCACCTTGCCTATCCTCTTCACGATTTCATAAGGACCAATGAATCTTGGGCTTAACTTGCCTTACTTCCCAAACCTCATAACTCATTCCATCTGTGTAACTTTCAAAAACACATATTCGCCTACGGCGAATTCTAAGGGTCTTCTTCTCTTGTCAGCATAACTCTTCTGACGGCTTTGAGCGGTCTCTATTCTTCTTCTTATCAACTTTATCATCTCAGAAGTTTCATTAACAAAATCAGTTCTTTCAGCATCGACGCTTTCCATCAACTTTTTCTCACCAGCTTTGTGCCAACATAACGGCGACTTGCATTTTCACCCATACAGGGCTTCATAAGGTGCCATCCCAATTGTCGCTTGAAAGCTGTTGTTGTAAGCAAACTCTACTAACTACAACATTTTACACTAGTTGGTCTTAAAATCAAGAGAACAAGCCCGTAACATATCTTCTAAAATCAAGTTCATCCTCTCTGTTTGGCCGTTTGTCTGAGGATGAAAAGCTGTACTGAAATGTAGCCTGGTTCCCATAGCAGTCTGTACACTCTTCCAAAGCTTAGATGTGAACCTGCCATCACGATCTGAGATGATTGACTTGGGAATCCCATGAAGTCGTACAATCTCCTTGACATAGAGTTCCGCTAACCGTTCCATAGAGTAAGTGATCTTGATGGGAATGAAATGCGTTGTCTTAGTCAGTCAATCCACAACTACCCAAATTGCATCATAACCGTTCATAGTTTTGCGCAAACCGGTAATGAAATCCATTGCTATATCCTCCCATTTCCATTCTGGTATCTGAATAGACTGTAAATCACCACCAGGTCTTTGGTGTTCAGCTTTGACTTGCTGACATGTCAAACATTTCCTAGTATACAAAGCAACATCACGTTTCATTCTAAACCACCAGAAGTTACCCCTTAGATCATTATACATCTTTGTTACACCTGGATGAATAGAGTAAGGGGTGTCATGAATTTCGGTCAAGATCTTTTCCCTTAAGCCATTAACATTGGGAACACATAAGCGGTCCTTGAGGTGCAAAGTTTCGTCATCCGCTATATGAAACTCTTGATATTTTCCTTCTTTCATTTCCTGCTTAATCCTTACAAGACTTACATCTTCATCTTGTTTTCTCCAAATTTCATCATACATCGTCGGAGCAAGAGTGAGTGCTAACAACTGTCCTGCTAAAAGCTCCAAACCGAAGTCTAGAATTTCCTTTCTCAAAGGTGGAGGTATTGCTTGCATTGACATCAACGTGGCAATTGGCTTCCTACTTAGAGCATTAGCCACTCGGTTAGCTTTTTCAGGGTGATAAAGGATTTCACAATCGTAATCCTTTACCAACTCTAGCCATCTTCGTTGTCTCATGTTCAAGTCTCTTTGCTTGAAGAAGTGCTTCAGACTTTGATGATCAGTGAAGATCTTGCATTGGACACCATATAAATAGTATCTCCATATCTTCAACGCAAAAACGATTGCTGCTAACTCGAGGTCATGAGTAAGATAGTTCATTTTGTAATCATTTAGTTGTCTTCATGCATAGGCAATCACCCTTTCATTTTGCATTAAAATAGCTCTGAGGCCCATCTTGGATGCATCACTATAAATTACGAATCCATCATTTCCTTTTGGAATAGCCAATATTGGGGCTGTCGTCAATCTCTTCTTTAGTTCTTGAAAACTCTTCTCGCATGCTTTAGTCCATTCATACTTTTTTCCCTTGCGAGTCAGATTCGTGAGTGGGGCTGCTATCTTGGAGAAGTCTTCTATAAATCTCTGATAATATCCTGCTAGACCCAAGAAGCTCCTTATTTCACTTGTATTCATCGGTTGCTTCCAATTGAGAACAGCCTCTACTTTAGTAGGGTCAACCATAATCCCTTCCTTTGATATAACATGCCCTAAGAAAGACACTTTATCAAGCCATAACTCACACTTGGAGAACTTTACATAAAGCTGGTGTCTTCTTAAAGTCTCCAGCATAATCCTTAAATGCTCCTCTTGTTCTTCTTGATTCTTTGAATAGACAAGAATATCATAGATAAGCACAACAACAAATTTTTTGAGGAAATCCTTAAATACCCGATTCATCAAATCCATGAAGGCCGTAGGTGCATTCGTCAGACCGAAAGGCATAACCACAAATTCATAGTGACCATACCTCGACCTTAAGGTAGTTTTGAGGATATCTCCTTCTTTAATCTTCAGCTGGTGATAATCTGACCGTAGATCAATCTTTGAAAACACAGATGCGCCCTTGAGCTGATCAAACAAATCATCAATTCGAGGCAACGGGTACTTGTTCTTGATTGTCACCTTGTTCAGCTCTCAGTAGTCAATGCAGAGTCTCATAGTGCCATCTTTCTTCTTAACAAATAGAACAGGAGCTCCCTATGGAGAGTAGCTCGGCCTGATGAAGCCTTTGTCAAGTAGCTGCTTTAATTACGTGTGAAGCTCTTTTAACTCTACAAGGGCCATTCTGTAAGGCGCTTTTGAGATCGGATCGGTGCTAGGAGCAAGCTCGATCTCGAATTCGACTTCTCTTTTTGGTGGCAGACTTGACAGATCATTAGGAAACACTTCTACATATTCATGAACTACAGGCACATCTTCAATTTTTATCTTTTCTTCCTGGCTTTTGTCTACAATGTTCACCAGATAGCCCATGCAGCCACTTGTTAATAACTTCCTTGCTTTCATCGTAGATAAAAACATGTTGGGTTTCTTTCTAGACTCACCAACATACACGAATTTCTGATCACCTTCTAGATGGAAGATCACCTTTCATTTTCGGCATTCAATAGAAGCATTGTACTTGCTTAGGAAATCCATACCAAGAATCATATCATAGTCATGCATGTCAATCACAATGAGGTCGATGAAAAGTTCCCTATCAGAAATCCATAGGGGTACCGTACATAGACAGTGCGTAGATAATATCACTTCCCCGGAGGGTAGTGTCGTAGTGAATCCCTGTCTCATAGGCTCTAAACGAACCTCTAACTTTTTAACAAATGACATGGATATAAAAGAATAAGTAGCACTCGTATCAAAGCGAACATAAGCATCATTACATAAACTTGTTATCTGACCTGTGACCACATTGGAGGCTTCAGCAGCCACTTATTCCTTCGTCATGGCATAGGTTCAGGCATTTGTTAGTGGGGCTTCAAGTCTCCCTTGACTGATTAGTGGCCCTTCAAGGGAAGTTTGCATTTGATGGAACTGGGCTTGAGGAGGAGCTCTTTGAGGGGCATTGGCATTCATCACTTTGGGGCAGTTTTTGACAAAATGATCTTCACGCCCACAAATAAAGCATTGGTTTGTCCCTAGACGGCATTCTCCTAGATGTTTCTTTACACATTTGATGCATGGTTGAAACTACCTGCTATTATTATTAGGCTGACCCCCATTATGCCTCTTATTGCCTTGGCCCTACTGGTTTTGAGGATTACCTTTCCTCTTGTCGTTTCTCCAGTTTTGGTTGTTGTTGTTGCGACTATTGTTGTTGTTGTTGTTGTTGTTATTGTTGTTTCGGTGTGGAGGGCGGCTCTGGTTGTTAGCATTATTGGCTGGCTGGCTGGCCAGACTGAGGCTGGTTCCTTCTTAGCTTGGACAAATGAAACTCAGCACGTTGGGGCCTCATGACAACCTACTCTTGAGTCCTGGGTGGACTTGTCCCATCAACGATCGCAGTAATTTCTGGCCTAAGGGCTCTGATCAGTCTTCTGACCCTTTCACTTTCATCCATAACCATCCCTGGGCATAAACGGGCTAGCTGGTCAAACTTTGTCACAACATCTGTGACTGACATATGCCCCTAGCACAGGTTCTCGAATTCCTCATAATGCTTCCTTGTAACGTTCATATGGAAAAACTTTGTGTTAAACTCATGAAGGAAATCATCCCATGTCATCTCTTCCACATTTCTACTCTGTTCAATGCCGTCCCACCAAATTCTGGCCTCCATGGTGAGGCAGTACGAGGCACCGAGAACCTTCTCATTGTCCGTGAAATCCATGAGTCTCAGAGTGGCCTCAATTGTCTTCAACCATCCTTGAGCGACTAACAGATCCTTTGAACCCTCGAAGTTTGCTGGCTTCACTCTTCTCCATCTGACTAGAAGAGGTTCCTGATAGGCTGCTCTTGGTTCAGCAGCAGGAGCTGTGATTTTATTGACTTGTGGCTGAGGAGGAGGAGGCACATCATTGCCTCAACGATCGTCATTCTGGCCATTGGCCCTTAATTCTACAATTTCTCTTCTTTGATCCTCAAGTTGCCCCTACAACTCAGCGATCATTGTCATAAGCCTTTTGTTGGTCTGGGTGCGTGTTTGCATCCTTCTATGGCCGTCCATTGTCAATTTTCCTAAAAGAATTAGGAACTTAGAAATAATCCTCTAATATGAGACAGGTTTTCACTACTAGAACATTAATCGTTAAACATCTAAACCTCATTCTTATCTCATACTTGAGTCAAAACATCTAACTTTATAACATACTTGGAGGACTTAGACTGACATGTGGCGATATGAATTGTAAATAGAAATTTGCTCGACACCAAAGCCTGCAACGCCCCCCTTTCGGACGTCACAGATGTCGTTACATTTGTACATTACATACTTATTTGGAACTTTAATTGTAAACGTAGTTAAGGAAATCGTAACCTGGATCCATACATACTTTTTTTTATAACATTCAATAATTTAATCCATACTATTAATAATTCAATTGAATATTAAATTGATCATAAACATCCTTTAATAAGGTAAATATACCAAATAGTAAAATCATAACTTATGAAACATCACATCATTTAAAACTATTTGCTCCCATAGTTCGGCAGGCTGAAAATCGTCAACCGGTAGGCCGACAAAGGCTCTGCAAAATAGGGTTTAAAAACTTTCAAAGTTCGGCAGGCCGAAAGTAAGATTGACAGGCCGAACATTCTTACATCGGCATGCCAACCAATGATGATCGACAGGCCGATAGAGCCAAAAACTTCTAGAAAACTTAATTTTAAGACAAATTCAACTTTTCAAAATGTGAAAGATCAAATTCTTAAAATGATAAAATAAAATATTAAAACATAGTTCTTGTATTCTTTAAAACACATCAAAAAAATATGTTCAAATAATTAAACCATGGCTTAAATCATAAAACTTGCTTCATTGGCGTTCTTTCGGTTACAATAAATCTTCCTTATGCTCACACGCGTTCCCATGTCCTCTGCCTAATCCATGACTTTCTTACCCTTATCTACAACATGATATAAACTTGAATAAGCTAAAACTTAGTAAGTACATATAATTCTGACAATTTAAAAACATTTCATAAACATCATTATCATCATCGTCATCATCATCATATCATAATAGTGCATTAAGCACATTTTCATAGAAACATATCTTTCATTACATTGACCATATTAAACCTTATTCCATTTTATCTTAAGGGCCTAAGTGTTGCACCATAATCATCATTGTAGGTGCGCCGTCATGAAAGGAGAAGGGTAGCAAATCCTAAACCAAACATGATATCATAACATATCATATCATAACATTGGTGTGCAACACTTATTAGGTGATACATATATACATAACTTTCATGCTTTGAAATTTGCCATAATCAAACATGCATAACTTTAAATCATGAAAATCTTTCATAAGAAACCCTTTGAGGAAATCATCATAAAATCATCATAAATATCATCATGAACATAGCATCAAACCTTATAAAACATATCATGTTGCAGGTGAGAATGTACTTACTTAGAAGCTAGCTTACTTAACCTTATATGTATTGGTGAGGACGCCGCAGTCTCGATGTGCTCGTTCCTTTGAGTGTTCATGCCATTTATTCATTTAAAGATACAAATAAAATTAATACTTATTTTCATAGAATAAAACATCCATTCCATATAACATCACACGTACATTCATCTCTTGTAAACATGATGCTTAACATGCTTCCATAACCATAATCATCAAAACTATAAAATCATCATCACATAACACTTCACTGACCTACATGGATTCAAGACTTAAAAACTTAACATTCACACATACTTTAGGCACCATACTTGATAGGGGTAAAGTTAATACATAAACATATTACTACGATTTTTCTTTAGTCATAAAAATTACATTAAGTATCTAAAAACAAACCATACATTTCAAACATGAAATCTGCCAGCAATAGTAAGGCAGTGAACAACTTTATTCTTGGGTCCGTTTAACACATTCTAAAATTATAGAAAAATCTACAAAAATTAACATATGCAGTAGACATATAGAACCCTAACATATCCAAAAATTGGCTTCAAAAAAAATCGGAGTAGGTCAAAACACACATTTGAAAATCAGTAGTAATACTAACTTAGGTTTGACAGGCAGTGAGTAATCTTTTGAAAACATTTCCTAACAATTAAAACACATATATTTTAATTTTAAAATTCATACTAACATCTTAATAACATATATTTCAATATCATAGAATTATCTCATCATCAATAAAATCATTTAAACATATAAAACGTCACATAAACAAAAGTCCAAAATTAACATTGTTAAAACAGTTTCTTGACCTAGTCTCAATAGAAAATTCATAACACATAATTCACTCATCAAAACATTACCAAACTTTGCAGTCCATAATATAACATATACATGAACATTATTCCCAAATTTTGTAGCAAACAAAGCACGTTTATCCCTTGAACAAAAATCACATTTTCATGCATCAGAACCAAACAACAATATTTTACTGTGAGTGGTAGAGAATAGAAAATTCATAACTTATCATAGAAAAATCCAATTAAGGTGAAACTTGGAGAAACATCACAAAACTCATACATGAATAACATATTAAAAATTCAGAGTAAATGAAATTTTGGAGAGGAAGATATAGCAGTCGGATGTCAAGAAGGATTTCATTGAAACGAGCATGAACTCTTACCTCAAAATGATTCTTCTCAAATTCCTTCGAATTCAACCAATAAAATTTCAATTTTTCTTTCAATTATATGCAGAGAATTTTGAGGGAGAGGTGGAATAGAAAACATGGAGAAGAGAAGAAGAAGAGAAGAATAAAAGAAACGTCTCAGAATGAGAGAGAGAAAAGACGTGAGAGGAAGAGAGAGAAGAGAATTATCATGAATGAAGGTAACGTAAAAAAATTCAATACCCTCACTTATGTCAGAAATTTTTTTTCTAACTAATCTGGACTAAATTTTCATGGAGAAAGGAGAGGAAATTAGGGAAAGTCAAATCATTTAGATAAACTTACCATACTTTACCAATTTTAAAAGGGGAAACTATATCAATCAATACCAATCAATACAAAGTCAAACGTTTCCTTTCCTTAAATGATAAAATTACTCCATAATTATACCAATTAATCACATTAAACCACCCAATCAACGTATTTATCTTAACCATAAATTTGGAGAGAGTTCTGTTGATTGCTCGTTAGCTGTCATCGGCCTGCTGATTCTTCACATCGGCCTGCCGATTCTTGGAAGACTTTTCGATCTACCGAACTTGAAAGTCTAGCCTGCCGAACTGTCCTTAAAATATAATACATCATAGCATTCAAGACATCATTGCATCATAATTAAACATACATTGTAACTAACATGAACACTTGTGTACATCGATTCCATACGATCGTCACCTGTCATAGAACTTAAAATAAATAGTTAGTAACATAAAATCATAAATCATTAATAAAATTACTTAACGTCAGTTACTAACTTAGCATAATCCGTTACATAAAAAAAGGTGGGTGTTACAATTCAGATTCCTATTCCTGACATTGTTCCAGACCAAGACAACAGTGAAATTCCTCCTCTAGCACCACCTATAGAACAAACTCAACAACCTCAAGAAGTGCCATTAAGGAGATCCACTAGGGAGAGGAGAAGTGCAATTCCAGATGATTATATCGTCTTTCTCCAAGAACATGTGGATGGCATTGGTTTAACAGAGGATGATCCGATCAACTTCTATTAAGCCATGCGCAGTTCTAACTCTCAGAAACGGATTGATGCCATGAAGGATGAGCTGAAGTCTATGAAAGACAATGACATTTGGGATCTCATCGAATTGCCTGAAGGTGTGAAGCCCATTAGTTGTAAATGGATATTTAAAACCAAGAAGGATTCAAAGGGTAATGTCGAGAGATACGAGGCATGTCTAGTTGCCAAAGGCTTTACTCAAAAGGAAGGCATAGACTATAAAGAGACTTTTTCTCTGGTATCTTCGAAAGACTCTTTTAGAATCATAATGGCACTAGTGGCTCATTTTGATCTAGAGCTACATCAGATGGATGCCAAGACTACGTTTCTCAATGGAGACATTGATGAGACAATTTATATGGTACAACCAAAAAACTTTGTATTAGGAGATTCAAAGTCGATTGTTTGTAAATTAAAAAAATCTATCTATGGTCTTAAACAAACTTCCCGTCAATGGTATCACAAGTTCCATCAAGTCATCACCTTGTACGGTTTTGAGGGAAATGTCGTTGATGAATGTGTATATCACAAGTACAGTGGGAGTAAATATATCTTCTTGGTGTTATATGTCGATGACATTCTACTCGCTAGCAACGATATAGGTTTATTGCATGAAACCAAGAAATTTTTTACCAGTAATTTTGAAATGAAAGATCTTGGTGATGCCTCTGTTGTATTAGGAATTTAGATACTGAGAGATCGTTCTCGAGGTATCCTAGGGTTGTCACAAAAGAGCTATGTCGATAAGTTTTTGAGTAAATTCGACATGAAAGATAGCAAACTAGGAGACACGCCCGTAGCTAAAGGAGACAAATTTAGTCTCACACAGTGCCCCAATAATGACATGAAAAAAAACAGATGCAGAAGATTCCCTATGCATCAGTAGTAGGGAGTCTGATGTACACTCAAGTTTGTACTCATCTTGACATAGTGTTTATAGTGGAAGTTTTGGGCAGATTTTTAAGTGATCCTGGTATGCAACATTGGAAGGCAGCAAAGCGCGTAATGCGTTATCTGAGGAGAACAAAAGACTACATGCTCACTTATCTGAGAACAGACAATTTAGAGATCATTGGGTATTCTGACTCTGATTTTGCGGGATGCCAAGATAGCAGGCGCTCCACATCGGGTTACATTTATATGATGACTAGAGGAGCCATCTCATGGAAGTTTGCTAAGCAGACTCTGGTAGCTCCTTCAACCATGGCTGCGGAGTTCATTGCTTGTTATGAGGCATCCAACCACGGGATATGGCTGTGAAACTTTATCAGTAAGTTGGGTGTGGTAGGTGGTATTGATAGACCATTGAAGATTTACTGTGACAATAACTTAGCAGTACTATATTCCAACAATAACAGCAGCTCAAAAAAGTCGAAGTTTATTGACATTAAATTTCTGGTTGTTAAGGAGAAAGTTCAAAATAAAAAGATTTCCATAGAACATATAGGAACAGAGTCTATGCTAGCAGACCCATTAACCAAAGGCTTGACACCTAAGGTCTTTCACAAGCACACTGCTCATATGGGTGTTGTTCCTATTGATGCCTTAATTTAGTGAAAATTTTTGATGTTCTATGAGTTTTTTTTGTTTTTTGTTTTGGACATTGGATTATTCAGTTTTCTATAGAGTAAAGATTGATGGTTTATAATTCTATGTTTGAACTTGTTTATGTTCTCTATATGCAATGTTTGCATTAGATTAAGGACTTTGAATTGATATCACTAAAGAATGAAGAAGGACTAGTTGGAAATAGACATGTTTGAGATCACATTACATGTAATTTCCATGCTACTCATCCATATTTGATCTATGTCATTAAGTATGATAGCATTGTGATGATCGTGGTTTAGTCACGACTATACTGAGACTAAAGCTACGATGGTTCCGTTACTAGTATTGAGATGGACCAGTATTGTTTAAGGATTAATAGCTTACAGGTGCGCACCTAAGGAATTTTGAGATATAATTGCTTCAAGAATAATATATAGCCCAAGAGGGAGATTGTTAGGAAATTAGATTTCCTATATTAGGCAATTATTAGGAAATCATATTTCCTATATTGGGCAACATATAATTCTCAATCAATTATATAAGCTATTTAATATGGGTTGAAATTTTGGTGATCTCATTTTAATGTTAAAACCCATTAATTACGGAAATTGATATGGAGTAAAATGAGTAGATACCATTTAGGGGATTATGGGAACCCTATGAAAGACTTTTTGGGTTATGATCCCCAATAAACCAAAACACAATATAGTTTCTTTTCTCTCCATCAGGAAAAGTGACGACAGTCCCATTGAGGAATTGAGGCGTTTTGGTTGAGGAAGATCACAAACCACTAGTTCTATTTTTTGATTGACACCAATGGATCCAGGTATTTTATTTGTCAATTAATTCTCAATAATATGGCATGATATAGATCCCAGGCTAATTGGTGCTCATGTTCTAGGATGATTCTGTTAGACATGTATGCCCTAAGGAGTAAAAATGTAATAAGTTTTTGGAGACATTTTTATCAATAAAGAATTTATTTATTGTTTATATACCAAATATTGTCCTCTTTACGTTCATATTTGTTGAATGTATGTAAAGTAAACAATAGTCTGAGACTATCAGTCTAAACCTTTAAGAATTAGGAATATGATGGACAGATTATGCGAAAGACATGATTCTTAAGGTGACGGTCTAAATCATAAGATCTGCAATCGAGGGAATAGAGTTGGACACTTTATTCATGTAAAGATTATTATGTTGTCTATATCCCTATTGGGAGATGGTTTGTTTTGGCCATCGGAGGTGGACTCCGTGAATAGAAACATTGGCACGTTGTCATAGGTGACGATGTGTTTGATCGGGACATAAAGTGAATTGATTTGGATTAATAATTCTATCTCGACAAATTGATTCACTTTAGACAATCATTTGTATTGTATCTCAATCTTGAGATGGATAGTGAGCCCGTTGTCTTGACTTGTGTCTTTTGATGTACCAAAGGGTGACACCCACATTTTAATAGTGGTATGCATGCCGGTACATTGGAGGCGTGACTCTTAATGGCGTAGACCTGTTATTCATAGATATGGAATCCATATCTCCTCTTTAGGAGTAGTGATATTCTCTTATATGCGTTATCCTGTAATTGAAAAACGGGAGTGCTCAACCATTTGGATACATAGGTGTAACCGATCCCAATGGTATACTGTCTTTGGGTAGTAACTTTTTCAATGGTGAGATAATAGAACATAAGATAAAAATAATCGAAAAGGTAAGACAGAAGTTGTCCTTAAGTCGATTATGGATAATCCTATGGGGATATGATACACTATAATATGCCATAGAAACTTAGCTATACGGGCTTCGTAATTCTATATAGTTCAAGAGTGCAGCTCCAAGCTTTTAGTGGAGTAGCGTTGGAGTTGATAATTATGAAATGTCTATCTAAGATATTGAGTTTTATAATTATTGGGAGCTTGAACTAAATAGGTCCATTTGGTCCCCTTTGCTAGCTCACAATATCCTGTAACAATACGGCATGTGTTTCCAATAATTGTGACTTATGTCAGATTTATTAGATTAGTTGAAATTTGGAAGAATCAAATAATTCATGTCTGTTTATCAGTTGAATTAATTTTGTGACAAAATTAATTCAAGATAAACTTGTTGAATTATTGGGATTGGATAATTCTTGTCTTTTTATCAATTGATTTAATTTATTCAAAATTAAATCAAGATAAACTTGTAGAATTATTAGGAATTCATTTATTTTCCTAGAGATTATCTAGATAAAGTTGTTTTAATTAGATAACTTCTCTATTGGGTTATTTGAATTAAAACTGAGACTTTATCCTATAGAATCTCGGGTGAAAAATAAAAGATTCGTTGAGAATTTTTTTTCGACAGTTCGGCATGCCGATCCTCAAGTTTGGCCTGCTGATGGGGCAAGTTTGGCCCACCGATTAGGTAGATCGGCCTGCCTATGCGCGAAAAAAAGATCACGCATTTTCAAGCGAATTTCATTAAATATTGATCCAAATTTGATTTTGATTTAATTTTTTTAGACCTTATATGATATCGACTGACCCTAGACCTAACCTCTATAAATAGGGAGTAAGTCTCATAAGTTATTTAGATCAATTGAGAGATTAAGAGTGATACTCTACTAGTGAGAATTCAAAAACTCCTTGAGAGCTCTTGTTCACAAATCATGAATGCTAGCCTTTGGTTCTCTTAATTGGTTGGAAGGAGAGTCACCTGGAGGAAGAGTTGTACGTGTGAGCCCACACTCACTACGATCGTAGATAGAGAATAGCAAAGAAGACCAGTTGGTTGAGGCTCGTTTGGAATGTTACTTCTCTTCACGGATTATGGGAGTTCTTCGGCATTCAAAGGTTAGTAAGATCTGGTTAATTTACGCATATAGCTTGTCAAACTTGTGTTTTGGAAAATACATTGACATAAAATTTTTAAAATTCCGCTACGTATTATTTTTTCAATAGATTCTTTGTAGAATACATTTAATTGTTTTGGAATTTTTAACAAAGGGTTTAAAAAAGAGCTTGTGTGTAAAGTTGCAAACAGAGAGATAACCAAAGGACAACGTTTTATCCATTAACATTCACAAATTCATATATAATTGAACAACAACAAAAAAAAGAAGAAGAAAAAGACTACACAGAGTGTGTGTTGTTGGAAAAAAATAGGTGTGAGGTACACAGCGGAAATTTTAAAAAATTTTAAAATCAGAGTATTTTTCCAAAATACAAGTTTGACATGCTATATGTATAAATTAAATAGATCTTACTAACCTTTATATGCCGAAGAACTTCCGTGACTCGTGAAGAGAAGTAACATTCCAGAAAAGCCTCAACCAACTGGTCTTCTTTGCTATTCTCTATCCACGATAGGAGTGAGTGTGGGCTAACACGTATAGCTCTTCCACTGGTGACTCTCCTTCCAACCAATTGAGAGAACCTAAAGCTAGTGTTCATGATTTGTGAACAAAAGCTCTCAGGAAGTTTTCAGATGCTCACCAGAAGAGTATCACTCTTAATCTCTCAATTGATCTGTGTAACTCATGAGACTTACTCCCTTTATATAACGATTGGTCCTGGGGTCAGTCCTTATCAGATTAGGTCTCAAAAACTAGAAACAGAATCAAGTTCGGATCAATATCTGATAAGATCCACGTCAAAACGTGTAATCTTATCTCTCGTTGATCGACAGGCCGAACAGGCCCCATCGGCAGGCCGAACTGCCGCGTAAATATCACCGTGAATCTTTTATTTTCCACCCAAGATTCTATAGGATAAAGTCTCAGTTTTGATTCAAATAACCTAATAGAGAAGTTATCTAATCAAAAACAAACTTTATCAAGATAATCTCTAAGAAAATAAATCAAATCACAATAATTCTACAAGTTTATCTTGATTTAATTTATCCAATTAAATCAACCGATAAACAGACAAGAATTATCCGATCCCAATAATTCAACAAGTTTAGCTTAAATTAATTTTATTACAAAATTAATTCAACCAATAAACAGACATGAATTATTTGATTCTTTCAAATTTTAAACCAATCCGATAAATCCGACATAAGTCACCAATTATTGACAAAGCATGCCGTATCATTACGGGATTTTGTGAGCTAGCAAAGGGGACCAAAATGGACCAATAAAGTTCAAGCTCTCGATAATTATGAAACCCAATATCCCAGATATACAATTCACAATTATCAACTCCAATGTCACTCCACTAAAAGCTAGCAGCTGCACTCTCGAACTTTATAGAATTATGAAGCCCGTATAGCTAAGTCTCCATGACATATCAAAGTGTATCGTATCCCCATATGATAATCCATAATCAGCTTAAGGATAAGTTCTGTCTTACCTTCCTGATTATTTTTATCTTACGTTCTATTATCTCACCATTAGAAAACTTACCATCCAAAGATAGTATACCATTCAGTTACACCTATGTATCCAAATGGTTGAGCGCTCCAGTTTTCCAATTATAGGATAACGCATATAAGAGGATATCATTACACCTAAAGAGGAGCTAGGGATTCCATATCTATGAATAACAAGTCTACGCTATCAAGAGTCATGCCTCCAATGTACCGGCATGCATATCACAATTGAGATGTAGGAGTCACCCTTTGGTACATCAAAAGACATAAGTCGAGACAACGGGCCCACTATCCATCTCAGGATTAAGATACAATACAAATGATTGTCTAAAGTGAATCAATTTTTCAAGAAAAAATTATTAATCCAAATCAATTCACTTTGTGTCCCGATCTAACACATCGTCACCTGTGACAATGTGCCAATGTTTCTATTCAAGGAGTCCAACTCCGATGGTCAAGACAAACCATCTCCCAATAGGGATATCGACAACATAACAATCTTTGCATGAATAAAGCGTCCAACTTTATTCCCTTGATTGCGGTTCATATGTTTTAGACCGTCACGTTAAGAATCGCGTCTTCCGCATAATCGGTCCATCATATGCCCAATTCTTAAAGGTTTAGACCGACAGTCTCAGACTACTGTTTGTTTAACATACATTCAACAAATATGAACGTAAAGAGGACAAGATTTGGTATATACAAATGAATAAATTCTTTATTGATAAAAATGTCTCCAAAAACGTATTACATTTTTACTTCTTAGGGCATACATATCTAACAATCTCCCACTTGCACTGAGTGAGTAAATACAACAAATCTCGCATCCCCATAGCTTCCACATGTTTCTTGAAGACTCTCCCTGTAAGTGTCTTCGTAAATGGATCAACTAAATTGTCCTCTGACGTGATCTTGCACACTATGACATGCCCGCCATCAACGAAGTCCTTTATCACATGATACTTTTGATCAATATGTTTACTCTTCTTGTGAAATCTCAGTTTTTTAGCATTAGCTACCGCCGCACTGTTATCATAGTATAGTGATACAGCCTTATCCATGCCAGGAACAACCTCAAGATCCCCAAGGAACTTGCGGAGCCACACTGCTTCTTTCGAAGCATCACTAGCTGCCACATACTCGGCCTCCATCGTTGAATCCAAAGTACAATCTTGCTTCGCACTTCTCCAACTGATGGCACCGCCACCCAGAGTAAACACAAACCCGGAAGTCGATTTCCTAGAATCCAGACAGAATTGAAAATCCAAATCAGTATATCCTAGAGGAGTCAGGTCCTCACCCGAATATACTAGCATATACCGTCGAGTCCTTCGCAGGTACTTGAAAATATGCTTTACCACAACCCAGTGGTTCGGTGCTAGATCTGCCTTAAATCGACTTACAATCCCGACCTTATAGCTAATATCCGATCGTGTGCAAAGCATGGCATACATGAGACTACCCACTGCTGAAGCATAAGGCACCTTCTTCATGTATTCTCTTTCTTCATAAGACTTTGGAGAGTCTTTCTTAGAAAGAGTAATTCCAGACCTAGATGGTTGCCCACTTTTCTTGGAATCTTGCATTGCAAACCTCCTGAGAATTTTATCTATGTAGCCATCTTGTGACAAAGCTATCATTTTGTTCTTCTTATCCCGAAAGATCTGGATACCGAGAACAAAATTAGCCTCACCCAAGTCCTTCATGTCAAACTACTTGTTCAACCATAATTTGACCGATGACAATGCCCCATCTCATTGCCAATGAGCAGAATGTCATCAACATAGAGTAGGAGAAAAAACACCTTCCCATCCTTTATGAATTTATAAACACATTGTTTATCCACATTTTGTGAGAACCCATAAGTCTTGATCACCTGAACAAATCTTATGTTCCAAGAATGAGAAGCCTGCTTAAGTCCATAAATTGACTTTAGCAGCTTACAAACCTTACCCTCCTGACCTGTGACCTTGAACCCGTCTGGCTGTTCCATATAAATGGACTCATCAAGATAGCCATTTAGAAAAGCCGTCTTGACATCCATCTGCCAAATCTCCTAGTCGAGAGCGGTAGCTATGGATAAGAGAATCCGAATGGACTTAAGCATGGCTACAAGCGAAAAGGTTTCCTCATAATCGATTCCTTCCCTTTGTGTGTAACCCTTAGCTATCAGTCTAGCCTTAAAGGTTTCAACCTTTCCATCCACTCCTCTTTTCCTCTTGTAGATCCACTTACACCCTATGGGTTTTACCCCATCGGGAAGATCCACAAGCTCCCAGACCTGATTAGTCTCCATAGACTTCATCTCTATGTTCATGGCCTCTGTCTAGAGTTTTGAATCAACATCCTCCATCGCTTCTGCGTAAGTATAAGGATCCCTGTCATGTTCATCCAGTTCAGCCAAGAAGACCTCCCCATTGAACATATACCTCTCAGGTTGACGCCCGATCCTCCCACTACGCCGAAGCCCCTGAGATTGTTGTTCAAGTTTGTTTGGTTTTTCTACACTGATCGGAACGGTTTCATTTGGAACCTGCGAAGTGATTTGATCACTCCTTAACTCCTCAAGCACCACTTTGCTTCAAGGTTTAAAGTTGTCCATGTAACTCTCCTCAAGGAAAGTTGCATTAGCAGAAACCACGACTTTATTTTCCTTTAGGTTATAAAAAATAACCCCCTTTAGTCCCTTTTGGATATCCTACAAACACGCAAACTTCTGAACATGCTTCCAACTTATTCAGATCCTTAAACAGGACATGAGCCGGACATCCCCATATGCGAATATGGTTTAAGGATGTCTTCCTTCTTGTCCATAACTCGTGAGGAGTTTTGGAGACTGATTTTGAAGGCACATTGTTCAAAAGATAACATGTAGTTTGTAGTGCATATCCCCAAAAGGATAAAGGTAATGATGAATAACTCATCATGGACCTAACGATGTCCAACAAAGTCCTATTTCTTCTCTCCACTACGCCATCTGCTTTGGAGTGCCCGGCGCAGTCAAATGGGATAAAATCCCATTCTTTAACAAGTGTCCCAAGAACTCATTAGAAAGGTATTCTGCACCTCGATCGGATCGAAGTGCCTTTATGGGTCTACCCATTTGTTTTTTCACTTCAGCCCGAAACTCCCTGAACTTGTCAAAAGTTTCGCTTTTGTGGTGCATCAGGCACACATACCCATATCTTGAGTAATCGTCAGTAAAAGTGACGAAGTACTCATACCCTCCTCCTGCCTGGATGTTCATCGGTCCGTAAACATCACTATGCACAAGTTCTAGAACCCCTTCGGCCCTATTGCCTTTAGACCTGTATGGTCTTTTGGTCATTTTACCCTCCAAACAAGATTCACATTGAGGTATAGATTCTACCTTTAAGTGACTTAAAGGTCCATCCCCTACCAACCTTTGAATCCTATTCAGGTTAATGTGACCAAGGCGCAAATGCCAAAGATAAGTCTTGTTAGAGTGAGAAGTTTTAAGTCTTTTAGAGTTATTATCATTCATCTCAGTATTAAGCAATAAGTCCATCTTAGGTTTGATAAAATATAGATTGTTTTGCATCCATCTAGAACAGATAAAAGATTTGTTTTTACGAATCACCACTTTTTCATTAAAAAATACCACGTAGGAGTCTTTAAATAAACAAGATACAGAAATTAAATTCCTTTTAAATTTAGGAACATAAAAACAATCTTGCAAAAATAAATTCTTATAGTTATCAAAGTAAAGATGGACGTCTCCCACTGCTTCCGCTAAGACCAAGGATCCATCGCCCATCCGAAGCGTGAAATCTTCATGTAGCAGACTTCTCGTTTCTTTGAACCCCTGTAGAGAAACACAAACATGATTAGTCGCACCAGAATCTATGACCCAAATGTCACTGGATTCCTCAACCAAACAAGTTTCTAAATAGAGAAGATCACACCTACCTCCTTTGGAAATGAAGTCCTTGTAATGCTTCTTAATATGCCTGACCTTTTTGCACAAAAGAAGCACTTAAGCTTCTTTGGGTTCTTCTTCTTCTTCTTCTTGCTCTTGGTGTTAGCAGGAACAGAAGACTTCCCATTCTTGGCCCGTTGCTTTTTTCCATTCCCAGAGTTAGTATTGGAACCAGAAGCAGCTACCAAGTTGGCCTCACCACCCGTAGGAGACTCCCTGATCAGCAGTTTAAACTCCTGCAACTGTTTCATCAGTTCTGTCAAGGTCATATCCCGTCTATTGCTCAAATTAAATGTAGCTCTAAACGGAATAAATTCCTTAGACAGAGTCTCAAAGACCATAGTCATCTGAGTTTCAGCATCGATGTCGACTCCATTGGTTTGAGCCTTAGCGAGTTAACCCATGACCAACATCATATGCTCCTTTACAGATGTCTTCGATCTCTGTCTACAGTTAAGAAGTTTCTGAAGTGCCCATTGCTGCTTTGTTATGGCCTGGCCTCCAAACATGTCCTCAAGATTATGCAAGATCTGCTTTGTAGTCTCATAATCTTGATGTTGAGCCTGCAGCACATTATTCATGCTGGCCATAACATAGCAGCAGGCCTGATCATTGGCATCTTTCCAGCGGTCATATGCTTGGAATTGCTCATTAGATGAGTCTCCTGTAGGCTCGGGAGGACAAGGGGTTGTCAGAACATATTTCAGTTTCTCAAAGGACAGGACGATATCCAGGTTCTGTTTTAAATCATTGTAATTCGCACCAATTAATAGGTTTTTGTCAAGTATCGATGATAAAGCATTTTTAGACATTTTTAATCTACAATAAAGAATCATATACCAAACATAAGTAAACATATCATAATAATTTAGTAAGATAACACAATTATGTAAAATCATACAAATGTGTTTATGTGTCAAAACCTTGAAAATATCACAACCTTACAACGATAATTCCCAACTCAGAATTCAACAAGCGCCTTGGGGAGTCATGCCAAATTCAATCAGGAACATGGATCCCCTCCTGATTAATATATGCCATCCAGAACCCGTATGATCTAGCATATATTAATAATCGTTTCTTTGGCCATTAATTTTATTAACAAAGCTCCTAGGGGAGGTTAATAATAAAATTAACGTGAGTGTATAACCATCGTTTGAATATTTTATCCATGATTTATAATCACCACCTAGGGGTGTGCAACCATAAATTATGCTAAAATACCTTATCCTCTCAGAGATCCAATCTAGTACATGATAGAAATCCCTTCCTAGGGGTCGGGACTACCATGTTCTTCCTATGGACCAACGATGGAGGCCTTAGGTTCTCTCTTCGACAACCTTCTCTCACTCAATCTTTTGAAGTCAAGGTTTTATTTTAAAATTATGCATGAACAATTTTAATATGAGCGGCACTTCCTATTCTATATGACATGTTATCAATATACATGGCAAATCATATTATAATGCAAACAAGCAAAGCAATCAAGCAAAGCTACAAGCAAAATAATAATAACCGTAATATTATGGCTCCATCCCAGAGAATAGAAAACTAAGATTACAAGAGAATAATCGAGACATAAATCGATTCTTCATCCTTGAATCCTCAAGTTGTATCCTTCTTCACATAATTCCCATCTTCAAGTCTTCAATCCTGTATGAATCAAATACTTCATATTTCCGGTCATATCCAAATTTAATGTTTCTTAGAATTGTCTCAAAAATAAAATTAAAACTACACCGTAAAAATTGCACCATTTTTGGAAATTTTCCAGCTCTCGGTCGGTAGGCCGATCTGGGTGATTGGCCTGCCGGTCATGCTTTATCGGCCTGCCGATCAAAAAGATTGGCCTGCCGACCTATGAAAGTTCGGCATGTCGAACTGGAAGTTTGGCCTGCCGACAAAGCCAGCCTATTTCTGCCCTACTGTCGGCCTGCCGAACCACACGTCTGGCCTGCCGATCTATGACCATCGGCCTGCCGAATTAAAGGTTCGGCATGCTGACCGAGCAGAAATTTCAATTCCAAAAAATACAATTTTAATGCAATTTATCAATTTTATTTTTAACAATTCAAAAACATAAAATTAGAGACATAGGAAATACCTGGGTGCGCCATCATCGATCTTCTAGATCTGACTTCTCGATCCGTCTTCTTCAAATAATTATTTAATTACAAAATTCTTATAAATTTAAAATTAAATAACAATTCTTAGACGGAGATGATAGTCCGCCATCTAATTACATGAAAAACCTAGATACATATTCTAACGTCTAAGGAACCATAACCAGTATAAATTAATTAATTAATAAATAATTGAATAACAATTTAATCAACCATAATTAATTAATGAACATTCACCATATAATCCATGACAACATATAATAATATAGAAACCTAGAGTGCCAACTCTCTTTGCAAAATTAGATTCAAGCGTAGGAGATATTAAGATCACAAAATTTATACATACAGTATGATCACAAACTTGTAAATTTATGTAAAAGCCATGGCTCTGATACCAATTGTTGGAAAAAATTAGGTGTGAGGTGCGCAACAAAAATTTTAACATCAGAGTATTTTTTCAAAACACAAGTTTGACATGTTATATGTATAAATTAAATAGATCTTACTAACCTTTATATGCCGAAGAACTTCCGCGACTCATGAAGAGAAGTAACGTTCCAAAAGAGCCTCAACCAACTGGTCTTCTTTGCTATTCTCTATCCACGATCGGAGTGAGTGTGGGCTCACACGTACAACTCTTCCACTGGTGACTCTCCTTAAAACCAATTGAGAGAACCCAAAGCTAGTGTTCGTGATTTGTGAACAAAAGCTCTCAGGGAGTTTTCAGATACTCACCAGAAGAGTATCACTCTTAATCTCTTAGATGATCTGTGTAACTCATGAGACTTACTCCCTTTATATAACGATTGGTCATGGGGTCAGTCCTTATCAGATTAGGTCTCAAAAACGCGAAACAGAATCAAGTTTGGATCAATATCTGATAAGATCTATGTGAAAACACGTAATCTTATCTCTCACTGATCGACAGGCCGAACAGCCTGATCGGCAGGCCGAATAGGCCCAATCGACAGGCCGAACTGCAAAGTAAATATCTCCGCGAATCTTTTATTTTCCACCTAAGATTCTATAGGATAAAGTCTCAGTTTTGATTCAAATAACCCAATAGAGAAGTTATCTGATCAAAAACAAACTTTAATCAACCGATAAACAAACAAGAATTATCCAATCCCAATAATTCAACAAGTTTATCTTAAATTAATTTTATTACAAAATTAATTCAACCAATAAACAGACATGAATTATTTGATTCTTTCAAATTTTAAACCAATCCGATAAATCCGACATAAGTCACCAATTATTGAAAAAGCACGCCGTATCGTTACAGGATTTTGTGAGCTAGCAAAGGGGACCAAAATGGACCTATAAAGTTCAAGCTCTCGATAATTATGAAACCCAATATCCCATATATACATTTCACAATTATCAACTCCAATGCTACTCCACTAAAAGCTTGGAGCTGCACTCTCGAACTTTATAGAATTACGAAGCCCGTACAGCTAAGTCTCCATGACATATCAAAGTGTACCGTATCCCCATATGATAATCCAACTTAAGGACAAGTTCTGTCTTACCTTCCCGATTATTTTTATCATACGTTCTATTATCTCACCATTAGAAAACTTACCATCCAAAGATAGTATACCATTCGGTTAAACCTATGTACTAAATGGTTGAGCGCTCCAGTTTTTCAATTACAGGATAATGCATATAAGAGGATATCATTACACCTAAAGAGGAGCTATGGATTCCATATCTATGAATAATAAGTCTACGCTATCAAGAGTCATGCCTCCAACGTACCGGCATGCATACCACTATTGAGATGTGGGAGTCACCCTTTGGTACATCAAAAGACATAAGTCGAGACAACGGGCCCACTATCCATCTCAAGATTAAGATACAATACAAATGATTGTCTAAAGTGAATCGATTTGCTAAGACAGAAATATTAATCGAAATCAATTCACTTTGTGTCCCGATCCAACACATCGTCACTTATGACAACGTGCCAATGTTTCTATTCACGGAGTCCAACTCCGATGGTCAAGACAAATCATCTCCCAATAGGGATATAGACAACATAACAATCTTTGCATGAATAAAGTGCCCAACTTTATTCCCTCGATTGTGGATCATATGTTTTAGACCGTCACCTTAAGAATCGCGTCTTCCGTATAATCAGTCCATCATATGCCCAATTCTTAAAGGTTTAGACCGACAGTCTCAGACTACTGTTTGCTTAACATACATTCAACAAATATGAACATAAAGAGGACAAGATTTGGTATATACAAATGAATAAATTCTTTATTGATAATAATGTCTCCAAAAACGTATTACATTTTTACTCCTTAGGGCATACATATCTAACATGTGTATGTTAAAAGGCTACAAGTCACCAAGAAGAAAAATAAATGTCATGACATGTAAAACTATAATGCAGTGTGCAAACTATCTGCTTCAGTAATAACTTTTGTACTTGCCCACCTTAACGGTTTTTGTTTTTTTTGGCTACAAACACCAAATAAAAAGGAAGTCAAAAGCTTGCAGCATCTGTAGCTCTTAACATCAAAATGAAGCTATTTTTACATCAAAATGATATAACTTTTACTTCAAACAGTAAGTTATGTTCTATTCATAATCATATTTCTAACACCAACATGAATATCCTGTGCTTATTTCTTTTTATAGCCTTTTTATACTATTCACTATTACTTCAAACACATATATGCGGTTTTATTATTTACCTCATTACCATTTTCACTTGGCTCTCGGTTGAAGAGACGATTTAGTGCCAAATTTGCTTTTCCACACTAGGTTGGCTTGGGTTGGAGTTGCCCCTAGGCTCATAATTTTAGAATTATTCTACCAACACTTCAAAAGAAATATCTTCCCTTGATCTTCGAACCAGAATATAATAGATATGTACAAAAAAATTAAAAAAGTTTTCTCTCAATTAATCTATTTTATTCACATTCTCTTTTTCAAACATTTATCTCTTGGAGTAGAGACTGTTCCATGTCATTGGAGATCCCTTCCCAATGTCCACTTTTACCCTTCGTTGACCTAAGTGACTGTTCCTCGTCCCTCCTCCTATTTAACCTCTATCATTGTGGAAACACTTGTTCTTCACATGGCTTCAACACCCTCCCAGCCACCTTCCCAGCTCCCTCAACCATCCTAAACCACTACTACCTTGGACAAGGCCATAGCCTCACTCCCACAACAGACCTCTGCTTTGAAATATGAAGATATCACCCTCCATCTCTCTGTAATAGTATTGATGCCGATAGAGCCCACGGGTGTGGAGTAGTAGCAAAAATAATTACTAATAGAGTTTTCACTAGAGCCTAGGTTAATCTTACTTTAAATGTCATCATTATTAAGTGCAGTGATGAGTAAGGATCGTTCTTGTAGAAGATTGGGTCTAATTAATTAGTTATTAACACTAAACAACCTAAGACACAAGATAATTAAACACAAAGGGGATTTTGGATTTAAACTAAATTATGAAATAAAAGAAACACAAGAAAATAAAGTAAAATAAAATAATGGTGATAAAAAAAGTTAAAGGATCATTCACCACCACTAAACAATACTATATAATAAATTACAGAATTATTCCTAATTAACTATCAAAATTATAACTGTAGATAACAACAAGCTATATTATCCCAATCTTGCCTTACTGTATAGATTTAATAAGATAAGCGCTCTATCAAACCCCTTTCTACTAAACAACCCAAAACAATCTCTCAAGATTTAATTTAACGAAAGCATTAAGATGAGAAAGATATGTTGATCAAGGCAATAATCATATAAGGTTGGATTATCTAATTTAGGTTATGCTCCACATGTAATCATACGAAACTAGTCCATAATCAATGACCATAATTCGCTACTAATGATTAGAATACAATTATGGATCAAGCATTCCAATCTAGCAATAGAATATTTTCAAGTCCTATTTAGTTGTCACCTAAACAAAACAAGAAAATAATCGTCAACAATAAAAATAGAAGAACATAAACAATGTCAATTGAAAAACCAAAAAATAATTCTATAAATTAATTATATAACTATCTCTAGGGTTTTGAAATTCCTTCCAACCAAAATATAACTAAACTAACATAATTAATTATGTCTACAGTTTTGAAATTCCCTTCAACCTAAACAAAACAAAACAAACATAATTAAAAAGAAAAGAAAGAAAGAAAGAAAGAAAGAAAGAAAGAAAGAAAAGAAAGGGTTTGGCATCAAAGAATTCTCCACACAGACGAAACTCTTTGAGCCACCATCAGAGTCTCTCCTCTTTTTGTTCTTTTGTTTTTCCCCTTCATTTCCTAAGGCTCAAAAAACTAATGAAAAACTAACAAGAAACTAATATAATTTTATGTTTCTAAGGTGATATTTACATGTTTAGTCTTTTTGGGTTGAAAACACGTAACTCGGCCTCAAATTAGGCTGAAAACGAAGCCAAAATCCAAGCATGTTCAGGGGCAAATTTCAATCTGCGTGGCCATGCATGGAATGAAGATTCTTGTATGCTACAAGCTGCTCGCACATGGGGGCGCACAATACTATCTTGTGACTGCACGATTTTGGCAGCATCTGGTTGCAGGCTTCTTCTTGTGCTCGAGGGTGCATTTCTTTAGGTGCAGCAGCACGCTGTTGCAGGTTCCTGGTGTGGCTACATGGCTCTTTGGCATAAAGGATAGATGCCTCTATGCTCTAGTGCGACTGCAAGGACATTTCTTGTGGGGACACATCTCAGTTCTCTCTAAAATGCTGAATCAACCACAAAAACTCCTAAAAATCCAAATTTTGCCCCTAGTTAATTTCCAAAATGAATAAGTGCCATTTTAAACTCCAAATTCCTCATTTTTTAATCCATTATTTAGCTCACTACCTTAAAATACCTATAAGACACAAAATTACATAATAAACATAAATTACTCAAAAATTAAGCAAGTAAATATGAGAAAATTAATGGAAAATATAACCAATTTAGCAGTTATCAGGCGCCCTAGACCAAACAAACTCATTCCCATCTTTACCTATCACAGAGGATGTCCTTGACTCAGAAGCCATTGTTGCAGCCCCATCCCTTCTAGGCCTTCCTAGATGGTGGTCATATCGATTGACCCAGACTTGTATAAACCAAAGGAACTTCTCATCTCTGTCGTTCCTCGCTTTGTTGGACAACCAATGACACCTCCTCCAATGCCTCTAGTCAATGGGCCGTAATCCCAAAGTCGATGACCAACAGAACTTCCTCTCTGCATGCTTATTCTTTCTATTTTAGCGATTTTTGCCCTTCTCAGGGAACTGCTCCTGAGATCTGTGAGCTTTCTCTTTTAGCGACCTCTATGGGTTTGACCTCTTATGTTTCTCACTTTCAACATGGTATCTTATGGATTCATTTATTAAGGCTCCCATAAGTACCCTTGCTAAAATATTACTCAGCCTACTCACAGTAGGCCAAATCCAAAGTTTGGGCCAACTGCACACAACTAGCCCAACCCTAAGCCAAGTTGTAGTCCTTATAAATAGCCCCACCCTAAACCTAGACACCACTGTCATAATAGGCCTATACCAAGTACCCCATAAAAAATTTAAATGCATGGAAATTACCAAGACAAATCTTGAATTCTATAAAAAGCCCAACCTTAGTTCTCCCCACCCCCAGCTTAAAAAGATCCCCCCACTGAACTCTAAACCTCTCACTAATATTCCCTCCTCTGATAGTAACAATCCAAAACCCTCCCGGCTTCCACCTTCCACCTCCATCCCTTGCTTTTGGTTGGCTCGTCATCTTAGCCCTCCCTCACCTCGTGAAACCCTATCAAGATCCCACTCCTCTTGAAGAAAAGATCCTATGCTTGCTTAGTTATAGTCCCACCAAAACCCACTCCCTCAGAACTGGGTCTGCTTCATTCCTTCCTTGATCCTCGACCTTCCTTTCCCCTTATCCAAACCGATGTTGCCACTATCAACCCCACTGGGCCTTCCACAATAGCAACGATTATCCTAGCGTGGAATTGCCAAGGTATGGCCTTTTGCCCGAAATTCTAGACCAAAAGGCCATCTACAACTCCAACTATTCCAATGTCCTCATTCTCTTCGAAACCAAAATTAAACACTTCTCGCCTTACTTTAGTTCTTCATCGCCTCTACTTCTATAATGGTGCCCATGGCCTACTTGTTAGCCTTTCCGGTGGTTTGTGCATTGTTTTGAAGAATGATGTTATGTTTAAACCTACTATTAATAATGAAAATGTTATAAGTGGCCTCATCTCTTTAGACCCATCCAATGAACCTTGCCCCTTATCTGCAATTTACGGTCCCCTAAATGTGGGCGACTATGTAGAATTTTATAACAAAATCCACACTATCCTAGAAGCTTTTGAGGCTTTTGGTTGATTATTGGTGATTTTAACAGTTCCCTCTTGGCCATGGATCATAATGGGGGAGACCCCTCCAACTCTTTCTCCAAAGTGATGTGTAGCTTTATATTTGCTCTTGGCCTTGTTCCCATCGAGTGGTAGGGCTCTCCCTTCACATGGGGAAACCATAGAGAAAGAAGTAATGTTCAAGCAAGACTTGATCAAGGGATGGTCAATATTGAGTTAAGATGTTGCTTTTTTGATGCCGCCCTCAAAAATCTGTTGGCTCTCTCCTCTGACCATCACCCAATTTTCCTTAACACAATGGAGCATGTGGAACGATTAAAAAGGCCCTTCAAGTTTAAAGCAATATGGACTTGTGATCCTCATAGCTCATGGGTAGTCGATTTTGTCTAGTAATCAAAGTCTCACTCCCGACCAGCCTTCTGTTTCATTAAGAAAATTATTGCCACTCAGGTGGCCTTACTCTAATAGAATCGAAATCAGTTTGGAAAACTCCATAATAACATCCATGGCCTCTATGCCATGCTTTAGAGTATCCAAAACTAGCTTTTAGCTCAAACAAAGTTGAGTTAGAAGCCACAATTCAACATTTTCTTGAGGAACAACTAAAGAGAGAGGAGCTTCACTGGCACCAAAAGTCTAGAGGACTCTAGAAGGTGGTTGTTGTACTAAATTCTTTTTCCTAACTATGGTGGTTCGGTGAAGCAAAATGCAATTCAAGTCATCAAGAATGAGGCAAAGGTCTGCCTTAGATCCTATAAAAAAGATTGGCAATGCTTTCTTAGTGCATTTTTGTGAGATTTACTTGGCCCTAACCAATATAGTGTTGGAAAAATTGCTTCAGTGATGCAGCAGAACTTTAAAAAATGTTTATTAATAACCCAGAATCACACTCATGCTACTATAAACAATAAACAAAACTAGAATTAAAAATGTATCTATTGATGAATCGAAAGTAGTATGTTTGACTGATCAAAGGAAAATCTCTACCATCGAATCTTCAACACCATGATTCTTCCTTCCAGCTATTGTGTGTGTGGGCATAACTCAGTAGAAACTCACCATAGACTTGTTGGAAAACTAGTATGCAGCGGAATTTTAAAATTTTTAAGTCAGAGTATTTTCTAAAACATTAGTTGGATGTGCTAAATACATAAATTAATGATAGATCTTACTAACCACTTTTGTAAACCGAAGTGGGCTTGAATTCGTATAGAGAAGAACATTCCAGAAGAGCTCAACTAACTGGTCTTCTTTACTATTCTCTATCCATGATCGGAGTGTGAGTGGTACATGTTGTACAGCTCTTCCTCTGGTGACACTCCTTTTACTTGAGAAGACCTAGAGCTAAGGTTCTTGATCTTGAACAATAGCTCTCAGGGGGTTTTAGAGTTTCTTAAACTAGAGTACTCAATCTATGCTTCTCAACTGATCTAAGTAACCAAGAAAGCTCACCCCTATTTATAGTGGTCAATCCCTATCAGATAAGGCCTTAAAATTTGAATATGGATCAACTTCTAATGAAAAACACGTCTAAAACACGTGTACAGATTATCGTAGGATCAATAGGCCGAACTAACAAATTGGCCTACCGTACTTGTGATAATTTGATCCATAAGAAAATCTTATTTTCCACTAGAGAATCTTGGATAGAGCCTCAATTTGAATTCAAATAACCTAATAGAAAAGTTATTTGATTAAAACAGTCAAATCTAGATAATCCCATAAAAAATAAAATATTATCCAAATAATTTAACATGTTTATCTAGAATTAACTTATAAATTTATTTCAACCGATAAACTAACATGAATTATCTAATCTTATCAAATGTCAGTAAATCTAATAATTTAACATAAGTCACCAATATGTAGGAAAAACATGCCGTATCGTTATAAGATTTATTATGAGCTAACAAAGGGGACTCGATGGACATATACATTTCAAGCTTTTATAATTATAAAATTCAATATCCTAGATACATATTTTATAATTATCAACTCTAACGCTATTCCACTAAAAGCTCAGAGCTGTACTCTTGAACTATATAAAATTATGAAGCTTTAAGTAAGCTAACCGTTTATGATATATCATAATGTGTCACATCCCTATAAGATATTCATAATCGACTTAAAAATAAATTATGTTTTACTTTTTTGATTATTTTTATTTTATGTTCCATTATTATACCATCGGAATACTTACTATCTATAGATAGTATACCATTCGATTACACCTATGTATTCAAATGCTTGAGTGCTCTAGTATTTCAATTATAGGATAACACATATAAGAGAATATCATTAACTCTTCAGAAAGAGCTATGGATTCCATATCTATGAATAACAAGTCTACGTAATCAAGAGCGATGTCTCTAATGTACCAATGTACGTACCATCATAAAGTTAGGATGTCTCCCTTTGGTACATGAAAAGACTAAAGTCAGAATTATAGGCCCATTAGACATTTTAGGATTAACACACAACACATATGATTGTCTAAAGTGAATTGATTTGCACAAACAAAATTATTAATCTAAATCAATTTAACTTTATGTCCTAATCCAATACATCATCATCTATGACAATGCACCAATGTTTCTACTAGCAGAGTCCCACTCCAATGACCAAGACAAGCCATCTCTCGTTAGGGATGTAGACAACATAACAATCTTAGTATCAATAAAATGCCCAACTTTATTCCCTTGATTACGGGTCTTATGATTTAGACCATCTCCTTTAAGATTCATGTCTTCTGCATAATTTGTCCATTATATGCATGATTCTTAAAGGTTTAGACTGACAATCTTAGACTTTTGTGTGCTTATCATACATTCAACAGATATGAACATAAAGTAGACAACATTTGTTGTATGAATAATAAAGAAACTCTATTGATAAAATGTCTCTAAAAACATATTACAACATTTAACTCCTTAAGGTACCATGTCTAACAATCTCCCACTTGCACTAAGTGAGTAAATATGATATATCTTGCATCCCTATAGCCTCTACATGCCTCTTAAAAACTCTTGTAGTTAGTGTCTTTATGAATAGAGCAGCTAAATTGTCTTCAAATGTGATTTTGCATACAACAACATGCCCGCCTCAATGAAGTCCTTTATCACATGATACTTCCAATAAATATGCTTACTCTTTTTGTGAAATATTGGTTCCTTAGCATTAGCTATCACTGTGGTGTTATCACAACATAACGATAAAGCCTTATCCATATCAAGAATTATCTCAAGTTTCCTAAGGAATTTGTGGAGCCACACTACTTCTTTCGAAGCATCACTAGCTGCCATATGCTTGGCTTCCATTGTTGAATCCAAAGTACAATCTTGCTTGACACTTCTCCAAACAATGGCGCTGCTACCCAGAGTAAATACAAAACTAGAAGTTGATCTTCTCGAATCCTGACAGGATTAAAAATCTAAATCAGTGTATTCTAGAGGTGGGAGATCCTCACCCAAATACACAAGCATATACCCTCAAGTCCTTCTTAGGTATTTGAAAATATGCTTGTTTGCAACCCAGTGGTTCAGTCTTGGATCCGATTGAAATCGACTTACTATCCTGACCGCTTAACAAATGTCTAATCATGTGCAAAGCATAGCATACATGAGACTACCTACTGTCCAAGCATAAGGCACCTTCTTTATGATTCTTTTTCTTCATCAGAGTTTAGTGAGTCTTTCTTATAAAGAGCAATTTTAGGCCTCGATGATTGCTCACCTTTCTTAGAATTCTGCATTGCATACCTCTCAAGAATTTTATCCATGTATGTAGCATGGGATAAAGCTATCATTTTGTTCTTCCTATCTTGAAAGATCTAGATACTAAGAAAATAATTAGCTTCACCTAAGTCTTTCATGTCAAACTACTTGGTCAACCATAATTTGACCGATGACGATGCCCCGACGTCATTGCTAATTAGCAGAATGTCATCTACATAGAGTAGGAAAAAAACCACCTTTCCATCCTTAATGTGTTTGTAGACACATGGTTCGTCCACGTTTTGTTTGAACCCATAAGTCTTGATCACCTGACCAATTCTTATGTTCCAAGACTAGGAAGTTTGCTTAAGTCCATAAATTGACTTTAGCAACTTACAAACCTTCCCTCTTAACCCTTAGCCTTGAACCCGTCTGGTTGCACCATATATATAGGCTCATCAAGATAGACATTTAGAAAGGCCGTCTTGACATCTATCTACCAAATCTCATAATTGAGAGCGACAGCTATGGATAAAAGAATGTGGATGGACTTAAGCATGGCTACAAGTAAAAAGGTCTCCTCGTAATCAATTCCTTCCTTGTGCGTGGATCACTTAGCTACCAGTCTAGCCTTATAGGTTTCGACTTTCCCATCTGCTCCTCTCTTTCTCTTATAGATCTACTTACACTTTATGGGTTTTTCCCCTTCGGGAAGATCCACAAGTTCCCAGACTTGATTAGTCTCCATAAACTTCATCTTAATGTTCTTGGCTTCTATCTAGAGCTTTAAATCAACATCCTCCATAGCCTCTGCATAAGTGTAAGGATCCCTATCATGCTCAACCGATTCAGCCAAGTAGGCTTTACCATTGAACATATGCCTCTCAAGTTGATGCTTGATCCTCCCTCTACGTTGAAGCCCCTTAGGTTGTTGTTTGGTCGGTTTTTCTACATTGATTGGATTGGTTTCAACTGAAACTTCTGGAGTCATTGAATCACTCGTGAACTCCTCAAATACCACTTTACTTCAAGGCTTAAAGTTGTTCATGTAACTTTTCTTAAGGAATGTTGCATTCGTTGAAACCACAACTCTATTTTCTTTTGCGTTATAGAAATAACTCGCTTTAGTCTCTTTTGGATATCCTACAAACACACAAACTTTTGAAAGTGTTTCCAACTTGTTCGCTTCCTTTTACAGGACATGAGTCGGACAATTCCATATGCAAATATGGTTTAAGGATGTCTTCTTACCTGTCTACAACTCGTGAGGAGTTTTAGAAACTGATTTTGAAGGCACATTATTTAAAAGATAACATGTAGTTTGTAGTGCATGTCTCCAAAAGGATAAAGGTAATGTCAAATAACTCATTATGGTCCTAACCATGTCTAATAAAGTCTTATTTCTTTTCTCAGCTATACCATTTTGTTGAGAAGTGCCCAGCACAGTCAAATGGGATAAAATCCTATTCTCTAATAAGTGTTCTAAAAATTCAAAAAAGCCTCGATCGGATTGAAGTGCCTTTGTGGGTTTACCTAATTGCTTTTTTGCTTTAGCGTAAAACTCCATGAACTTGTCAAAAGTTTCACTTTATAATGCATTAGGTAGACATATCCATACCTTGAGTAATCATCAATAAAAGTAACAAAATACTCACACCTTCCCCATGCCCTGATATTCATGGGACCATAAACATTACTATGCATAAGTTCTAGAACCCTTTTGGCCCTATTGCCCTTAGACTCGAATGGTCTTTTAGTCATTTCACCCTCCAAAAAAGGTTCACATTGTGGCGTAGATTTCACCTCTAGGTGACTTAAAGGTCTATCCCTTACCAACCTTTGAATCCTATTTAGGCTAATATGACCTAGTTGTAAATACCAAAGATAAGTTTTAAATCTTTTAGAGTTATTATCATTGACCTTGTATTAAGCAGTATGTCCATCTTAGGTTTGATAAAATATAGATTGTTTTGCATCCATCCATCTTAGCTAAAAGATTTAATTTTACAAATCACTACTTTATTATCAAAAGAAATTGATTAAGAATCTTTAAATAAATAAAATATGGATATCAAAATCCTTTTAAGTCTAGGAACATAAAACAATCTTTCAAAACTAAAATGCTATAATTATCAAAGTAAAGATGAACGTCTCCTACTACTTCAGCCAACACTAAGGATCCATCGTCCATTTGAAGTGTGAAGTCCTCATGCAGCAGACTTCTCATTTCTTTGAACCCATATAGAGAAACACAAACATGATTAGTTGCTTTAGAATCTATGACCTAAGTGTCACTTGATTCCTCAACTAAACAAGTTTCAATATCCAAAAGATCACACTTACCTCCTCGGGAAAGGAAGTCCTTGCAAATCTTCTTAATGTGCCCAACTTTTCCATAGTAAAAATACTTCAGCTTCTTTGAGTTCTTCTTCTTCTTCTTCTTATTCTTGCCATTTGTCGGAGTAAAAGATTTCTTGTTCTTAGCCCTCTGCTTCCTTCCATTCCATGGGTTAGGATTGGAACTAGATGCAGCTGTCAAGTTGGCCTCACCACCTATAGGAGTTTCCCTGATTAGATTTTTGAACTCTTGTAACTGCTTCATTAGCTCAGTCAAGGTCACATCCTATCTATTGCTCAAATTATATAAAGCTCTAAACGGGATGAACTCCTTAGATAGAGTCTCAAAGACCATAGTCATCTATGACTCAACATTGATATCAACTCCATAGGTTTGAGCCTCAGCGAGGTAACTCATGACTAACATCATATGCTCTTTCATAGGAATCCCCGGTCCTTGTTCGTAGCTTAAGAGTTTTCAAAGAGCCCCTTGTCGTTTTGTTAGGGCTTAGCTTCCAAACATGTTTCAAGATTATCCAAGATTTGCTTCACAGTCTCATAATCTTCATGTTGAGACTGCAGCACGTTATTTGTGCTAGCCATAACATAACAGCGGGCCTGATCGTTAGCATCTTTCTAGTAATTATACGCTTGGATTTGCTCATTAATAGATTCCCTAGTAGGTTTAGGAGGATGCAGTGTTGTCAGCACAAATTTTAGTTTCTCAAAGGATAGGACAATATTTGGGTTCCTTTTCCAATCATTATAATTCTCGCTAGTTAATTGGTTCTTATCAAGTAACAAAGATAAAGCATTTTTAGACATTTTAATCTACACTAAAGATTCATATACCAAATATAAGCAAACATTCCGCATCAATTTAGTTAGGTAATAAAAACTAGTAAACATACAATGGTGCTTATGTGTCAAAACCTTGAAAAAATCACAACCTCACAACAATAATTCTTAACTCAAAATTCAACAAGATGCCTAGGGGAGACTTGCCAAATTCAATTAGGAACATGGATCCCCTTCCATTAATATATGCCATCTAGGAGCAGTCTGATTCAACATATATTAATAATCGTTTTCTTTTGCCATTAATTTTATTAATAGAGCTCCTAGGAGAGGTTAATAACAAACTTAATCTTGAGTGTATAACCATCTTTCAACTATTTTATCCATGATTTATAATCGTCACCTAGGGGTGTACAACCATAAATCAAGCTAAAATAAATTATCCCTTCGAAGATCCAACCCGATACATGATGAAATCCTTTCTTAGGGGTCGGCACTACCATGTGCTACTTATGGACCAACGATGGAGGCCGTAGGTCCTCTTTTTAAAAACCTTCTCCCACTCAATATTTTGAAAGTAGAGGTTTTATGTTAACATGCATGAACAATTTTTAATGGGCGACACTCTCTAGTCTACTTAGCATGTTATCAACATACATGGCAAATCATATTATAATGCAGATAAGCAAAGCAACATGCGAAGCCACAAGCAAAATAATAATAAATAAACAGCCGTAATATCATGGTTCTATCTTAGAGAAAAGAAAATAGAGATTACAAAAGATCAATTGAAACATATTATCAATTCTTCATCTTGTATCTTTAAGTTGTATGCTTTTTTATGTGGCATCTGTCTTCAATTCTTCAATCTCTCATAGATCAAACGTTTTATTTTTTTGATCATCATAAAATTTCAGGTTTCTCTAAATTTATTAAAAAAAAAAAACCAAAACCGCATAGAAAAAATGCACATTTTTTGGAAAAATTTTGCTCTCTACTAGCCTGTTAATTAGAATGTTCGGCCTACTGGTCTAACCATCAGCCTACCAAAACTAAAGGATCAGCGTGCTACCAGAGCTAAAAGAATTTTGCCCTGTGAACGGCTTGCCGAACTGGAAATTTAGCCCACCAGTTTGCGACCATCAGCTTGCCATCCTGGAGGGTTCAGCATGCCAAACGAGCTAAATTCTCATTTTTGTAGAAAATAGTTTTTAAGAAGTTTTTCAATCTTATTTTCAACAATTCAAAAACATAAAAAATTTAAGAAGCTCAGGAAAAACATTAGAACTCTTATCATCTCCATCTTCCAGATCCATCTTCACTCTAAATGATTATTTAATTACAAAACTTTATAAATTTAAAATTAAAATAATAATTCCTAGATGGTAATGATAGACTGCTATTTAATTAAATGAAAACTCTAGATACATATTCTAACCTCTAAGGAACTATAACCAGCACAAATTAATTAATTCATAAATAATTAAATAATAATATAATCAACCATAATTAAGTAATAAACATTCAACATATAATCTTATTGTAACATTTAATTATATAGAAACCCTAGGTTCTAACTCTCTAAAAAATTAAATTCAAGCATAGAAAAGAATATAAGATCACATAATTCATGTATATAGCATGATCACAAACTTATAAATTTTGTATAAAAACACTAGCTTTGATACAAATTGTTGGAAAACTAGTACACAATGAAATTTTAAAATTTTTAAATCAGAGTATTTTCTAAAACACAAGTTTGACATGCTAAATACATAAATTAGTGACAGATCTTACTAACCTTTTTTGTATACTGAAGTGGGCTCGAATCCATGTAGAGAAGAACGTTCAGAAGAGCCTCAACTAACTGGTCTTCTTTGCTATTCTCTATTCATGATCGGAGTATGTGTGGTCATACATCACACAGCTCTTCCTCCAGTTACTCTCCTTCTAGCCACTTGAGAAGACCTAGAGCTAAGGTTCTTGATGTTGAAGAATAGCTCTCAGAGAGTTTTAGAGTTTCTCAAAATAGAGTACTGACTCTATACTTCGCAATTGATGTAAATAATTGAGAAAACTTACCCCCTATTTATGGTGGTTGAATCTAAGGTTAATCCCTATCAGATAAGGCCTCAAAATTCAAATATGGATCAACTTCTAATAAAAAACGTGTCTAAAATGCTTATACAAATTATCGCACGATTGGCAAGCTGAACTAACAGATCGGCCTACCTAAGTTAACCTATTGGCAGGCCGAACTAGTGCATTGGTCTATTTAATTTGTGATAATTTGATCCCTAAGAAAATCTTGTTTTCCACTCGAGAATCTTCGATAGAGCCTCAGTTTTAATTCGAATAACCCATTAGAGAAGTTATCTAATTAAAATAGTCATATCTAGATAATCTCGTAGAAAATAAAATATTATCCAAATAATTCAACATATTTATCCTGAATTAATTGAAAATTTTAATTCAACCGATAACTAACATGAATTATTCAATCTTATTAAATTTTAGCCAATCTAATAATTTAACATAAGTGACCAATATGCATGAAAAACATGCTGTATTATTATCAGATTTATTATAAGCTAGTAAAGGAGAACCAATGGACATACAATTCAAGCTCTAATAATTATAAAATACAATGTCCTAGATACATATTTTATAATTATCAAGTCTAACACTAGTCCACTAAATGCTCAAAGCTACACTCTCGAACCATATAAAATTACAAAGCTTCAAGTAAGCTAACCATTTATGATATATCATAATGTGTCACATCCCCATAGGATATTCATAATCAGCTTAAAGGTAAATTTTGTTTTACCTTCTCGATTATTTTGATCTAATGTTCCATTATCACACCATTGGAATACTTACTATCTATAGATAGATTCCATTCGGTTAGACCTATGTATCCAAATGGTCGAGCACTCTTGTATTCTAAATATAGGATAACACGTATAAGAGAATGTCATTAACCATACAAAAAAAGCTATGGATTCCATATTTACGAATAACAAGTATACGCAATCAAGACTCATGTCTCCAACGTACTGGTATGTGTACTATCATAAGTCAGGATGTCACCCTTTGGTATATCAAAAGATATAAGTCAAGAATACAAGCCCATTAGACATTTTAGGATTAAGACACAACACATATGATTGTTTAAAGTGAATTCATTTGCACAAATGAAATTATTAATCTAAATCAATTCAACTTTATGTTCTGATCCAATGCATCATCACCTATGACAATGCAGCAATGTTTCTACTACACGAAGTCTCGCTCTGATGACCAAGACAAGCCATCTCCTATTAGGGATGTAGACAACATAACAATCTTAGCATGAATAAAGTACCCAACTTTATTCACTCGATTTTAGATCTTTTGATTTAGACCATCACCTTTAACATTCATGTCTTGTACATAATTTGCCCATCATATGCATGATTCTTAAAGGTTTAGACCAACAGTCTTAGACTTTTGCTTACTTATCATACATTCAATAGATATGAACATAAAGAGGACAACATTTGGTATATGAATAATAAATAAACTCTTTATTGGTAAAATGTCTCCAAAAACATATTACAACATTTTATTCCTTAGGGCACCATGTCTAACAAGTCTCTCCTCTATTTTTCTCACTCTAAAAGATGCACAACAGTGCTCTTTTTTTTGAACTAAATAAATGAGGTGCAGAGACCTCTATTAATAGTGTTGGATGGAGGAAGTAGAAAACTATTAGAATTAAGAGAAGATTTTCTCCCTCTTCCCTTAGACCCATATGCCAACTACAAGAGCCTCATCTCCTATTGGACATGCCAATTACAGATAGAGGGGAATTTGAAATCCCAACCAATCATCGTGTAGGATTATGTGATTATCTACATCGTCTGGTATAATTCCTATCATATAATTCTATTTAAATTAAAATTTAGTTATTCATTATAATTATCTAATTTAAATAATTCTAAATAATTATCCTTTATTCAAATTCAAATATAATTAGCATTTAAATTAACTATTCAAAATAATTAATTATCACAAAATCCCAATAATCAAATTTTAGTAAATATTATCATGAAATTAATTAATCAAATAATTAATCTCATTTTCCCTCTGATAGGCACCAACAGTCTAGATGGACTGTTCTTGGCGCCACTCACAATCCAATTGGACTATTGGTGTTGCAAATTGATCGATGCATAATGTTCTATATTACATGTGGTAAACATTACAGTCCATCTGGACTTTTGCGTTTGCATACTAACAAGTCCAATAACCTATCTAGCGTAACTTCTTGTATTACCTGTGGTAAATCGTTCTACACAACTAGTTAAGAAATTCTGAGCTAGCATTGGGACTCGATGGACATATATTTATCAACCTTCAATAATAACAGATAAATTAATACCCAATCAATTATCTATTGAGGTATTAACTTTGGTGTCACTCCACTAAAGAACTAATGCTGCACTCTTGATAATATATCATGTTACGAGATTTTATTTATTGGTCTTGTCCATGATGTCTTATGCATATCTGTATTACTATAGGTTATCCATAATCGAATGAAGAACTTAGTTCTGTTTTACCTTCCGATTATTTTATCTCAAAGTTCTATTATTTCATTTATTTGGAAAATTCCATTTATAACAAATCAAGACAAGATTATGTTTTTTGAGGAGAACATTAACTCTTTGTTAGAGAGCTATGGATTCCATGTCTATAGATTATGCTCTTATCGAATGTAGGTTGTATTTCCAATATACCGACAACGGAGCATGCGGTCATCGAAACTCTTGCCTTTAGTATATCAAAAGAAATATGCTATGAACATGGAGTCATGAATCCACTTTAGGATTAAGATCACACATAGATAATTGTCAAAGTGAATTGATTTAGGGTAAACATAATTATAATTAAATCAATCACACTTTAGGTCTAGTCCAGTGTGTGACTACTATTAGGTCTACCACATTAATGTGTCTACCATCGAGCCAATCTGCTCCGATAGCTTAGATAAATTGTCTCCCCAATTGGATGTAGATCTCCATTACAGTGTTGTCATGTATAAAGTGCCCAGCTAAGTACAAACTACAGACTACATAATTTAGACTATTTATCTTGGCCTTGTATCTATACCTCATATAAACTCCATATATGCCGATCCCAAAATATTGTTATAATAGTCATAGAACACATGTTTGCTTAAATGCTTAAACATAATAATAAAAGCAATATGAGGACTATTATTAGCATGAAATATTTGCATTATTTATTTAATCCAAAATGTCAACAATTACAAACAAAATATTTGTTCCTTAGGACATCGATCCTTACGATCTCCTACTTGTCCTAAATAAGTAAATGTGACATTTTGCATATCCTCATGCCTTCCATGTGTTTCTCAAAGCTTTTGAATGTTAAAGCTTTGGTCAACAGATCAACCAGGTTGTCCTCGGATGCTATCTTGCCAATTGCCACTTCTCTACTCCTTACATAGTTCTTAATTATATGATACTTCCTATCTATATGCTTACTCTTCTTGATGTCTTGAATCCTTGGTATTAGCTATAGTTGCTGTATTATCACGATACAAGACTATGGATCTATCCATACCAAGAATAACCTCAAGATCTTTAAAGAATTTCTTTAGCCACATGATTTCTTAGAGGCCTTACTAGTGGCCACATATTCAACTTCTATAGTTGAGTCAACAAGACAAGATTGCTTGACACTTCTCTAAACTATGGTGCCTCTACATAGAGTAAAGACAACCTCTAATGTCAATTTTCTTGAATCCTTATCCACTTAGAAATCATAATCCGTTTATCGTATAGTTGTTAGATCCTATCCGTAATACAATCACATATAATCCCATGTTCTCCTAAGATACTTGAGTATATGCTTGACTACTTGCCTATGTTTTGGCCTTGGATTAGATTGATATCGACTCACTAACCCGACTGCATAACAAATATCTGGTCTAGTGCAAAGCATAGTATACATGAGACTTCCTACTATTGAAGCATATGGAACCTTCTCTATGTATTTTCTTTCTTTAACTATCTTTGGGTAGTCATCTTGAGGAAGACTAATTCCACACTGAGTCGGCTAGAGCCTTTCTTAAATTTTTGCATTGCAAATCTTTTGAGAACCTTATCTATGTATGTAGCTTGAGATAGAGCTATCATTTTGTTCTTTCTGTCATGAAATAGTTGAATACTAAGAACATAACAAGCTCCTCTTAAGTCCTTCATGTCAGATTATTTGGATAACCAAACTTTGACTAATGAAAATGTCCCTACATTATTCCCAATGAGTAGAATGTCATCAACATAGAGCACCTAAAAAACCACTCTTTCATCCTTAAGGTGTTTGCACAGGCATGGTTTGTCAACATTTTGTTTGAACCCATATGATTTTACCACCTAATCAAATCTTACATTCTTGGATCTAGATGCTTGCTTTAGCCTATAAATTAACTTTAGCAATTTGCAAACTTTGAACTCTTTCCCTTTAGCCTTGATTCTGTCTTGTTCCACCATATAGCTAGTTTCCTCAAGATTGTCATTCAAGAAAGCAGTCTTCACATTCATTTGCCATATCTCGTAATCAAGATACCCTACAATGGATAAAAGAATACAAATTAACTTTTGCATCGCGACAAGCGAGAAAATATCTTCATAACCAATGCCCTCTTTTTGCATGTATTTGTTTGCTACAAGTCATGCCTTATAGGTTTCCACCTTACCATCTGATCCTCTTTCCTCTTATAGACACACTTGTACGTAATGAGCTTTTATCCTTTAGGTACATCTGCAAGTTCCCATACCTGATTTGAAGCATAGACTTCATTGTAATATTCATGGCTTTCAACCAGAGATCTACATCAACATCCTCTATAGCTTCTCTATATGTAGTGGGATCACTATCAGGTTCAACAGCTTTAACTTTGAAAGCCTCGCCTTGATATCTTTTTGGTTGTCCCACAACTCTCCTTCTATGCCGAAGCACTTTAGGTTGTTGATTTGGTTTTTCTACAACGACTGGATTTTTCTCCACATTTGGAACCTCCAGACTGATCTTATCAAATCGTAATTCCTCAAGCACTACTTTGCTACGAGGTTTAAAGTCTTGCATGTAGCATGAGTGGAGACCAAGACTTTATTCTTTGATGGTTTATAGAAAAATCCACCTTTAGTCCCTTTTGAGTATCCTACAAAAATGCAAACTTTTGAATATGGTTCCAACTTGTTTGCATCCTTATCTAGGAAATGTGTCAGACAGTACCAAATCATTAAGTGATTTAAGGATGGTTTCCAACCCATCCATAATTTAGAAGGAGCTGTAGGAACAACTTTAGTTGGCACATCTTTAACATGTAGTTTGCAGTGCATATCCCCAAAAGGATGTTAGCAATATGGAATAACTCATCATTGACTGAACCATGTTCAACAAAGTTCTATTCCTTCTTTCAGCTACATCGTTCAGTTGTGGGGGACCAGTGTAGTCAGTTGGGATAAAATCCTTCTCTGATAAATATTCCATAAACTTATCCGAAAGGTATTCACCACCTATATCCAATCGAAGTGAGGTAATGGGTCTTCCTAATTGCATTTCCACTTCAGCTTGAAATCCCCTGAACTTGTCAAAAGTTTTGCTTTCATGGTGCATTAGGTACAAGTACCCATATCTTGAATAATTGTTAATGAATATGCCGAAGTATTCATAACCTCCACGTGTAGCAACGTTTATGGCTCCATAAACATCCATGTGCACCAAGTCTAGAACACTTTCAACCCTATTGCCTTTATCCCTAAAAGGCCTTTTAGTCATCTTTCCTTCCAAACAAGATTCATATTGTGGTAAGGGCTCCACCTTTAAGGAACTTAGAGGACCATACCTTTGTATCTTGTTAAGGTTAATATGACCTAGATGTAAATTCCAAAAAGATGTTTTAGTAGAGCTAAAAGTTTTTAATCTTTTAGAGTTATTTACAATTTTGGTGTTAAGCAGTGTGTACCCCTTTGGTTTGATAAAGTAAAGGTTTTCATCCATGTTCCTAGAATAAATAAAAGACTTGTTTTTGCAAAGAACTACTTTGCTGTTATAAGAAACATAATAACCGTCTTTAAACAAACAAGAAACCAAAATAAGGTTCCTCCTAATTTGAGGAACTTAAAAACAATGTTTTAATTCCATAAACCTAAATTCATCAAATAAAGATATATGACTCCCACTACTTCAGTTGAAATCAAGTTTAGTTGAAATCAAGGTCCCATTGCCCTTCTTTAACACGATGTTCCTATCATGTAGACTTCCCATTTTCTTGAATCCCTTAAGTGTCTTCTGAATCTTCCACTGAACAAGATTCTAAATAAAAGAGATCATGTATACGTCTAGTTCCCTTTCGAGCTAGGAAGTTCTTGCAGTCTCTCTTGTAGTGCTCGATCTTCCCATTGTGGAAGCACTTGACCTTTTTAGTGTCTCTCTGCTTCTTTTTTTTTTTCCCAACCTTAGAAGGAATATTCATCGACCCCTTCTTAGTCTTTTCCTTCTTTTACTTCTTGCCTTTCTTAAAATTGGGTTTAGAAGAATCAATAACTGCTAGATTGACTTTTAGCTTAGGCAATTTATCTGTTGTGCTTCCTTTGAGCATGTTCTCAAAGGATTGAAGCTCCCTCATTAATCTAGTCAAAGTCATCTTCGGCCTACTCAGATTATAGGTTGCCCTGAGTGGCACAAAATCCTTTGACAAGGTCTCAAAGACCATCTCTAGTTGAGTATCTAGATCAATGTTAGCTCCATTGGTTTGAGCTTCCAACAAATAGCTCATGACTTCCAGCATATGCTCCTTAACCGAAGTTCTAGGCTTTTGCTTGTAATTCATGAGCTTTTAGACAGTAGCTTGCTTGGTCTGTATGGCTTGACCAGCAAACATCTCCTTAGGATCGACCATCATAGCTACAGCAATGAAGAACTCTTCAAGTTGCTTTTGTTTAACATTGGTCATGCTTGTTAACATGTAGCACCAAGCAATCTTATTTGAATCGCGCCAATGGTTATTAGCCTGACGCTCCTCAAGAGTAGTATCATCTTAGGGTTTAGGTGGGCAAGATTCATCCAGCACAAATTTGTGTTTTTTGTAGGATGGAACTATTAGTAGGTTCCTTTTATAGTCATTAAAGTTCTCACCAATGAGGGTGTATTTATTAAATATCATCTTAAGTGAACTCGACATTTTGACTGCAATAAATAAATATATTTCATGTATTAATAATAAGCAAACATACAATTCATTAATATAGTCATACAATAATGCAAGTACGTTAATGTGCAAAGTTTTGAGAAAAACACATTCATTACTACTTTAATTCCTAGCACCGTTCATGTTAGCTACCTTGGGGTAACCAAACATAAACTAGCCCGGAAGATGAATTAAGTGTATAACCATTATTTATATCTTATGATCCTAATCCATATATTGCCACTTTGGGGTGTACAATCATGAATCATGCCTATAGACATTTTCCCTAGGAAGTTCAATATAGTATACTGCCAGTGGTGAACAACCACCCTTAGGGTCAACGTCACCTGATTTCACATATGGACAATAGAGACCTATGTCCTAACTGATAACCCTCTCCTATTTAATATGTTACAACAACAAGAATTACACAAAACATATAGGAACAATTTTATGAATGACACTCCCTACTCTACGTGAAATGTTATCAAACATATGTTAAATCACATCATAAAGCATACAAGTATAGCAAGATAGCATAGCAAAAGCAATATGTAAACAAAACCATGCTATTATGGTTTCATCTTAGAGCAGGAAAATAAAAAATTACAAACAATAAACCAAAACATATATCAGTCTTCGTTCCTGCATCTTGTCCTTGTATCTATTTTCATGCCTCCCAATTTTCTAAACTAACCTTTCTTTGAATTTTATTAAGGCTATACTGCATTCTAATTTGACCACCACTATGTTAAATTGATTTTGTGGATCCCAAATAATTTTACCCATAATTTTTCTCTAATTAGAAAAATTAATAAAATTTATTTGACTAATAATTAAATAATAATTTTCTTTTCTTTAAAATTATTATTCATTATTATTATTAAGATAGTATATCATAATATATTTAAATATATTAATATATTATATTAGATAACCATATATATATATAACAATATATATAATATATATAGTACACAAACTTTTACAAGTCTGCACATTTTACCCATGCCATTACAGGCGTGGGTTAGCTCATCTCTTGGGCCCAAAACCAGACCAGGTTAATTTTCACACTCAAGCGAGCAACTGCTAGCCCATTCTCTTGATTTTCATACCTAGGCTAGCACCAGTGAGCATGGAGCTAGCCCTCATGTGCTATGGACAACGTCCATTATGGACGTTGTTAAGTATCCTGCTCGTGAATAAAATTTTTCAGGTAGAGGGAAAATTACTCGATGTCTCATTAGGTTTCTAAAAACAAAATACCACACACATTGTGAAATTATGCAGACAGTATACATACATATACATACATATATATATATTTAAACCCAAAAAATTTGTAGAAAATTTTAGAAAATAAATTGTAAAATTTTTAAATAGAATGCTCCATTTCATGTCTTGTATTCATAGAATTAATTATGTAGAAAATCTCAACTGTTTTTGGTTTACATAATTTTAAGATAGCAATATATTTTGAGCATTGATGATAAACCACACCTATTACAATTACAATTCCATGAATAAATCTAAGATACAAATTTTCTGATCTCTAAGGAACTATAACTGGCTGTAATTAAAATTAATAAATAGCAATAATTACCATTCGTCATAATTCTATGATAACAAAATTTATATAAAATCCTACACATATAGAAAATCTAGAGTGTTAATTCTCGAAAATATCAATTCCTTACATATAGAAACTCTAGAGTGTTAATTCTCTAAAATATCAATTCAATGTATAGAAAAGGTTAATTTGATCATCTAATTTACGTTTATAACATAATCATGAGTAGGCTTTGATACCAATTGTTTGAAAAATTGATTCGGTGATGTAACAAAAATTTAAAAAGTGTTTATTAATCACCCAAATCACACTCATGTTGCTATAAACAATAAATAAAATTCTAATTAAAAATGCATCTGTTAGTGAACCGAAAGTAGCACGTTTGACGGGCCAAAGGAAAATCTCTACCTTCGAATATCCAATGCTATGAGTCTTCTATCTAGTTGTTGTGTGTATAGGCACAACTCAGTAGAAACTCACCACTGACTCTCCTTTATTATTCTCACCCTAAAAGATGAACAATAGCACTCCTTTTTTTGAACTAAATAAATGAGGTACAGAGACCTCCATTTATTAAGTTGGTTGAAGAAAGTAGAAGCCTATCAGGATTAGAAGAAGATTTTTCTCTCTCTTCCCTTAGGCCTACACGCCAATCACATGAGCCTTATCTCTTGTTGTAATGCCAATTATAGGTAAAGGTGAATTTGAAATCATAATCAATCACAGTATAGGATTTTGTGATTATCTGCATCATCTAAGATAATTACTATACAAATAATTTTATTTAAATTATAATTCGATTATTCATGATAATTATCTAATTTAAATAATTATGAATAATTATCCTTTATCCAAATTCAAAATAATTAATTATCACAAAATCTCAATAAATAAATTTGAATAAATATTATCATGAAATTAATTAATTAATTAATTAATTCCATTTTCCCTCTGATAGACACCAATAGTCCAATTGGACTATTGGGTTTGCACATTGATAGGTCTGGTAACCCATCTAGTATAACCTTCTATATTACCTATGGTAAACTATTTGACACAACTAGTTAAGGAATTCATGAGCTAGCATTTGGAACTCGATGGACAAATATTAATTAAGCTCCAATAAGAGTAGATAAATTAATCCCTAATTAATTATCTATTTAATTATTAACTTTGGTGCCTCTCTACGAAGGAACCAAAGCTGTACTCTTGAAAATATATTGTATTATGAGGCTTTCTTTATTCATCTTGTCCATGACCTCTATGCATATGTGTATCCCTATAGGTAATCCATAATCAGATGAAAAACTTAGTTTTGTTTTATCTGTCGATTATTTTATCTCAAAATTCTATTATTTCACATATTTGGAAAATTTCATTTATAACAAATACAAATGGAAAATCGTGTAGTTACCATAAGCATCCAGATGACCAAGGTCTTGTTCTTTTCTAAATTCCTGAATTATGCCTTTTGTGAGAATAAAATTAACTCTTTGTTAGAGAGCTATGGATTCTGTGTCTATAGATTATGCTCTTATCGAATGTAGGTTGCATCTCTAACGTACCGACAATGAAGCCTTTGGTCATTGGAACTTCTGCTTAAGATACAAGCTATAAACATAGAGTCATGAATCCACTTAGGATTAAAATCATACATAGATGATTGTTAAAGTGAATTGATTTAAGGTAAACAAAATTATTATTAAATCAATTACACTTTAGGTCTAGTTCGGTGTGCAACCACCAATAGGTCTATAACATTAATGTGTCTTCCAGAGATCAATTCGCTCCGACAACTGAGCTAAACTATCTCCCTAATTGGACGTAGATCTCATTATAGTGTTGTAATGTATAAAGTGCCCATCTATATACATAGACTGCAAACTATATAATTTAGAATATTTATATTGGTCCTGTATCTATATTGCATATAAACTCCATATATGCCTGATCCCAAGATATAATTATAATAGTCAATGTATACATGTTTGCTTAAATGCATAAACAAAATATTCAAAGTAATATGAGGACCATTATTAACACATGAAATATTCGCATTATAAAATTAAGTTCGAGGAAATCCGAAGCACTTTGTTTAGTATAGGGTCCTTTAAAGCTCCAAGACCTAACGACATGTTTGCTGGCTTTTGTAAGCACTATTGGAGCATTGTTGGTCAAGACTTAGTAAATATGGTAAGGGATTTCTTCCGGACCAATGAGCTGTGCAAAGCCATAGATTCAACCAATTTAGTGCTCATTCATAAGGTGGATGACCCCACTTCAATTAATCTTTTTGTGCAATGTCTCATATAAAATCATATATAAGATTATTGCCGACTGACTCAAGCCTCTACTACCCACTATTATCTACCTTACTCAATCTGCCTTTGCGGTTGAGAGATCTATTGCTGACAACAACGTTATTACCAATGAGGTTATGCACACCATGCATTGGAAAAAAGGAAAATTGCATCCTAATGGCCATCAAGTTGGATTTGGAAAAAGCTTATGACAAGCTCAGTTGGGAATTTGTCATCATCATGCTTAGGCATGTCGGTTTTCATGATTGTTGGATTAAGTGGGTTAAGTACTATTGGATGATATCGAAGTTCAATCTCCTGCTAAATGGTGCCCTCTTTGGGTCCTTTACACCCAGCTGTGGCCTCTGGCAGGACGACCTCCTCTCACCATATATCTTCATCATTTTCATGGAGGTTCTTTCTAGGGCCCTTAATGCTATGAACACCAACCAAAAGTTATCTAGCATATCATTCTGTCACAGTGGCCCAAACATCAATCACCTATTTTTTGCAGATGATTTGTTCCTCTTCGGGCGAGCATGGAGAATGAGGCCCATGAACTAATGGGCACAATGAAGGATTTCTGCGATTGGTCAGGTTAGGTTATTAGCTTCAATAAATCCTTGGTGTTCCTTAGCAATAACTTGAGCCGCACCTCTCAGGCCAAAATTGCTTCCCTTCTAAACATCTGTCGTGCCTTTAGAAAATTGAAGTATCTTGGCCTCCCAATCATTTTAGATAGGCAAAAAAGCTAGCACTACCAGTTCCTCATTGATCGTCTTCAATCTCGTCTCGCTGGTTGGAAGGCCAAAGTCTGATTAAAGGCGAGTCATCTCTAGTTAATCAAGTTAGCTAGGCAATCCATAGTGGCTTATTCTATGTCCTCAGTGACCCTCCCTTAGAAAACTTGTACTAAGATTGATGGTGTTCTAAGAGACATTTGGAGGGGTCCAAAACTGACTGGATCCCCCCCTACACTTCGACTCAATAGCTAGGATAAGCTATGCTCCCCCAAAAGTATTGGTGGTCTTGGTCTTAGGAGATCGAATGACGACAATCGGGCTCTCATGGGAAAAGGAGTGTGGGCTGTTTTAACTAACGGGTCTTCTCTCTATTTGTAGGTGCTTAGAGCCAAATATCTTAAGCATAACTCCTTCTTAGAGCATGTTCCTTATGGCGATTCCTTGATTGTTTGTAAAAGCATCCGTGGGACAAAGGAGCTCATTGGAAAAGGCACGTGCTGATTGATTGGAAATGGTGAGCATACTTGGGCCCTGGACTAACCTTGGATTTTCCTCATTGGCTTTATCCCCTACCTAGTAGAGTGGAGAGGTTCTACTATTGTATGGTCAATGACCGTTCATCTGAATGGTGTTTGGAATATTGCCAATCTAGCGTCAATTTTTTTGCCTTCTAAAGATTCTCTGTTATTTGTATCAAGACAAACCCCAATGCCCCAGACCATTGGGGCTGGATCCCTGCTAAGAATGGAAAATGCTCCTCAAAGTTGGCCCACTTAACTAATCAAAGGGCTTGATTTATAATTTTCTCACCTTTGCCTAGTGGTGCCTGGAACAAGCTCTGGTTTGCCAACATTCATGCCCCGACAAAAATTGCTTTAATAAAAAGGAATCTGGAACATCTTCTCAACTGGGGAGAAACTTAGCTCCCTTTTCAACATTATGGATCTCTTATGCCCCCTATGCACCATCATGAGGAATCTATCAAGCATTTAATCCTAGAGTGTGATGTCACCAAGCATATTTGGTTTACATCATCTTGAAGCTTGTGAATTGAAGCTGGCAACTGGAATACGATTAGTAGTTGGCTGCAATTCCTACTTGGCCCTACCCATAATGCCCCTGACATTCTCCTCTTAGCCTTTGTAACTTTTGAACTCATTTGGAAATGCAGGAATGACATTATCCATAACTCTGATGAGTTTAGCTTTAATGCTTTATGTCGATCAATAAACCAGGCTTCCAATTTCTACAACCATAGCTTCAACCCTCACCCAATGGTGATTTCTTCGCCTCCATCTTGTGTTGGAAACAAAGTGCGTAGTGGAATTTTAAAATTTTTTTCCATCAGAGTAATTTTCAAAACACAAGTTTGATATGTTTTATGTATAAATTAGATAGATCTTACTAACCTCTGTGTGCTGAAGAACCTCCGCAACCTGTGTAGAGAAGTAACGTTCTAAAAGAGCCTCAACCAACTGGTCTTCTTTGCTATTCTCCATCCACAACTGGAGTGAGTGTGGGCTCACACGTATAGCTCTTCCACCGGTGACTCTCCTTCCAACCAATAGAGAGAACCCAAAGCTAATGTTCGTGATTTGTGAACAAAAGCTCTCAGGGAGTTTTCAGATGCTCACTAGAAGAGTATCGCTCTTAATCTCTCAAATTGATCTGAGTAAATCATGAGACTCACTTATTTTTCATAGCTATTGGTCCTGGGGTCAGTCCTTATCAGATTAGGTCTCAAAAACTCGAAATAGAATCAAGTTTGGATCAATATCTTATAAGATCCGTGTGAAAATGCGTAATCTTATCTCTCGTTGATCGGAAGGCCGAACAGTCTGATAGGCAGGCTGAACCGGCCCCATCGACAGGTCGAACACGTCATTCGGCAGGCCGAACTCCGGAGAAAAAATCTCCGCGAATCTTTTATTTTCCACCTGAGATTCTAAAGGATAAAGTCTCAGTTTTGATTCATATAACCCAATAGAGAAGTTATCTGATCAAAACAAACTTTATCAAGATAATCTTTAAGAAAATAAATCATTTCACAATAATTCTACAAGTTTATCTTGATCTAATTTGTCCAAAATTAAAACAACCGATAAACAGACTAGAATTATCTGATCGCAATAATTCAACAAGTTTATCTTGAACTAATTTCTTGCAAAATTAATTCAACCAATAAACAGACATGAATTATTTGATTTTTACAAATTTTAAACCAATCTGATAAATCCGACATAAGTCACAAAACAAATTACAAGGGTCTTCTTGTAATTTATACATAATTCCCTACTCCAATTTTGCAGTCTTCATCAGGTGGTTTATTGTGCAACAATCTGCTGGATTACCTTTGAAAATTTTATAGGCCCAAAGTTCTCAACTAGGCCAAAAAATCGAATGGACATCTTTTTCTTTATCGCTCCACGTGTAGCAAGTGAAGGAGAGGAGAGAAGAAAAAAATAATAATAATAAATTACAAAAAGCCTATACCCCTTTATGGGTTTACACAAATTGATTTAATCAAACTGAAAATAAAATTATTAATCCAAAAGGACCATATAATTAACGACCAAAAATCTCTTCATTAAATAACCATTCATCTCATGAATAAAAATTAACAAAGATGCAAAGTGCCCACAAACATACATCAAAAACATGATATTATCAAAATAAAATCATATTTAATTAAAATTATATATGCTATAACCCGCTCTGATGCCATTCGTTGGAATTAAAATATGAAAGGCAGCGGAAGGAACGGATCATTGACAAACAAAAATTTTCTGAAAACTTTGTTCATCGGGAATAGATATATAATTTTAATTATAGAAACCTTTAGGTAATTTTACAAACCTTTTTGAAGACTATCAGGGTATCCTAGCTTTCCTCTTTGACACCACAATCTTCCAATCTAGGCCTCCACACCAATGGAAAGACGAGTGGGCGTTAAACTGCAAGAATGAATTTTCCTCACACTTTTTTGAATCTGTTATGTACTCAACACATGAGATAGTAGACTTTTTTTTTTAGAGAGGAACTCTCAGTTTTTCTCTCTAAGTATTTTGTAAAAATTACGTGAATAATTATTCTGAGATAATTGTTATCTCTCCTTTTTATATCTGAGCTATTAGTAATTTTTCAATTGATTTTTTTTTCTTTCTTTCCCTTTTTCTTCTTTTCCGGAATGACTACTTGATTCCTTATATATATATATATATATATATATATTAAAAACTAAAACGTGAAAGTAAAAAGAAGTTTACTTTTTTTTCTTTTTTTTTATTTGATCGAATCGCACTGATTCGGTTTACTTATTATATATATATATAATAAGTAAGTGAAACGTGAAACTTTTTCATGTTTCCTTCTTCCCCTTTTTTATTTTATAATATATTAATATATATATATATATTAATATATTATAAAATCTTATATATATAAAAAGATTTGGTTCAAAACCATATACATATATATATATCTAAATCTAAATTCAAAAATAAATCACATTTATTTAAAAATATATTTTAAAAATAATCAATTAATTAATTAACTAATGCTCAGTTAAATGTGACAACTTTTATCACATTACATTGTGTGTCACAAAGAATATTTTTCTGTGTCACATTAATATTTCAAGTGTGAAATAATTAATTCAGAATTCAATAATTCTAAATTAAACATGTATAATTCATTTATGCAAAAATCTAATATAGTGTTACAGAGGTGGTATTGGGGACCTATGGACCTATAACCCAAGCTCCAATAAATTTGACAATTAATTAAACTCTTTGATTAATGTGCCAAATTTATTAGTTTTAGTGTTACTCCACTAAAAACTTGAAACTGAACTCTTGAGATTATAGTGAAATTACTCAAAGAAAATTAGCGAGTCGTCCATTGATATAATCATTACATATAAGTTAGTCCTCCATAAATAGTTCATAATAAGAGCTAGGTTCAATTTCCGTTCACCTCTCTTATTACATCTTTATCCTTGAGTTCCAATAATTCTCTAATGAACAATTAATTCATAATCTTATTATGAACGAGCGCTGTACTTTTCAAACCTTGAATTATCACTCAAGAGAACTATTTTTCTAACTTCCATAGGGAAGGAATGGATTCCATATCTGTATAATATTATTCCCAGCCATTTATCACTTTATGTTTTCAAGATGCTAAGTTATAATCTGTGCTTAGACAAATTTTACCATGCAAGTCAAAAAACATAATGTCATAAATAGGAGTCTAATAAATACTCAGGATTAAGACTGTCAAATATATGATCATCATAGTGATAAATTTGAATACTCTATTTGTAACGGATGATTATTAGAGATTCATAATTTATCTGGTCTAGTCCTATATAATCTTATTATATAAAGTACCTCTAATCCAATGTCTCTACATTAATAGTCCGACTAATGACTATTTCATTTTAGATGAGATTGGACCGTACTTGTAATTTTTAATTAAAGATCCCAAACTTTAAGTAATTATTACGGACTATTTAGATTATTATCTATAAATTTTATCCCTAAGCAAATCACACTTATATGCTAAATTTATAGTCACATAAATAATCATGGACTTTTCTTGATGTTTATAAATGTATTCATAATAAATATAATCAACCAAAATAATAATAAATGTCATTTTATTTATTTATTAACAATATGTATAGTGTCACAGCTTTTAGGGCGTCAAACCCAACACAAATACCATAAAAAAATCTAAAAATAGAAAAAGTAAAAAATGTGTAAATATTATAAATAAATTGTAAATAATTAACTTTAATTCTCAAATTTTTCAGTTAAAAACTATATAACTGATATATTGGACCTTTGCAATACTTTTCCCTATGGGATCGACCTCAAATTCATTGAGTTGTATTACTTAGACAGTCTTATACTTGAGGTTATATCGGACTCACTTTTAGACCCAAATAAAGATACTTAACAAGAATATTGTCAATGTAAACTTTCATTTTTAGCCCTATCCGATTCATCGAACATAAGGTTCACAAGACTTTGATATGTAGCCCTTGTATGCTTCAAGCTAAATGGCATTACCTTAAAGTAGAATATTCCTTGTTTGGTTATAAATGTTGTCTTTTCTTAGTCATTTGGGTGGAGGAAAATCTAATTATCTTGAAAACACGTCTAAGAAATTCGAACAGGTGTCTAACAGTTGCATTGACTAAACTATTAATGTGTGGAAATGGGTAGCTATCCTTGGAACAAGCTTTGTTAAGGTTAGTGAAGTCGATACAAATCCTCCCCTTGTTGTTTTCTTGTGAACGATCACAACATTTGTTAGCTAGTTTGCATACTGGATTGGTTGAATAAAGCTTGCTTCGAGCAATTTTCTAACTTCATTATAACAATCTGGTTTCGCTTGATCCCAAGCTTGCTTTACTTCTACTTTATATATCTATAGCCTTGATGCTGTGTTCATAAATAATAATACTTGGGTTTATCCCTAGCATGCTTCATGGGACCAAGCAAAGCTATCCTTTTTTGTCTTTAGAAAATTAATGATTTCATATCAAACTTTTGGCTCTAGTTGCAAGCTTGAACTAACTGTTCCTCTATTATTTTTGGAGTCGATTTAGAATTTATCCAATTGCTCTACGCCAGGCTTTCTCATGTCCACCAATGTGCTTGTCTATAGTTGCTATAAGGTAGCCTTGCTCTTTTGCTTGAGAGCCATTAAGAAATAGCTGCAAGCAGCCTTTTGACTTCCTTTAATTTCTTGGATCCTTCATTTACTTAGGAATCGAATCCTCTGGTGTATATGGATGGTATGGTTCTCATAGTGTGAATCTAGGGTTTGCCAAGAATGATGTTATAGCTTGATGGGCAATACATGATGAGAAAATTCAACGTCTTTTTTTCTCCTACAATGAATATTAGGAGATTGATCCTCTCAATAGCTAAAGTCGCTTCACCATTGAAGCTGATTAAGGTAGTGTTAGTCTTCTCGATGTATTTCACATCAATCTTTGCTCAAAACTAACCTTCTACAAATTGCTTTGATTATCTTCCTGACTGAAGGGGGTGATGGTCTACTTAGGTGCTCAAACGTTTCTTTGATTGCTCCACTCGTGATCGAGTTCGTACGTTTGACATCCCTGTATAGAGAAGTATTGCCTCAAATATCCTTTCCTTAGTGCCACTATAATATCAGCCCTCAATGGTTAGTAGTTGATGGTCAAATGGACGGTATCATAGTAAACTCGTAGTACTTTGAATATTCCCAGGCCAACGAATGTATTCTTTTTTTTTTTCGCAGTGGTTAAACTTATTAATGTAGGCCCACAATTTTTTTTATATCTCTTGACCAATCCCCAAAGGTGCTGTTTTCCTAGTCAGAATATGCAATAAGTAGCGTTTAATAAAGAGGTCCACCAGGTCTTAAAGGTTGTAAGCTGCTGAACTTGCATCGTGCAGGTCTCTTCAATCTCTGTGCAAAAAGTTTGCATATCATATCACCTCGGATGTCTAGAATGTTGGTGGCACTTACGATATTCTTGTACTACAAAAGATGGTCTTTTGGGTTTGGTGTTCCACTAAAATGGGTGAACACAAGGTTACCATACTTTAGAGGGACTATCATTGTGATGCATTTGGAGAATGGTGTCTCCCAGATTCCTTTCCAAATCTCATCCACAGATGGTGTCTTGCTTGTTGCTTTCATCTTTTTCTGGTAGATCTTCTCTTCAATCATCTTTGTATTTTGAGCGAGTATCTCCTTTATAATCATTTTCATGTTTGTTGCCATGAGAGGTGTAGTCGTAGCAACCACTATGGTTTCTTTGACTTCTCAGTTTGCAAGATTAGTTTGTTGCCTTTGTTGGGTCTTTTTTGCTTGCCTTGGTGAGTTTGCCTTTTAGTGCTCATCGTACTTACTAGAGTTATCCTTTCTGGGGTCGTAAGAGGTTACATCCTATTATCGGGCTAAAAGCTAATTGTTGTTTGGAGGTCGATGGTGTTTGCTACTACCACACCATCGATAGGCTTGTTGAATAGTCAGCATGAGGGTAGTAGTAAGAAGAGTACGCTACGAGCTGAGCATTTTAGGAATTATATGGTTTTTGGGCGATCTACTCTCGCTACTTTTTAAGGCTTAACTTACCTCTAAGCACACGGGGTCAAGATTTAGTATAGGATTGGTAAGTTACGAGTTGTCATCTTCCACAAAGATTGAAGTCTAAAAACTAGCTAATTACTGCAACGACAATGACCAAGTTTTATTTAGACAATTGAAATTTAAAGGAAACTAAATTAAAGGAAAATAAAACTAATAAGACAAATCCAACAAAACCACAAACAAAAAAATAATTTACAATACAGACATTTATGTGATAATGTGTTTAGGGACTTGATTCAATTTAATTCTTCCTATACTCTTTGTATCTTATGATTATTAACATTATTCCTTCCAATTCATTAATTAAGGGCCCTAAGTTCACCGCATTACCTCTCTCGAACGTCAAATGAGATCTTATATATATATATTCAAGTCAATATCTCTATCTAGCTTCTTACTTACACATTCATTAAGCTTAATCCTTAAATTGATTATTTAAGTGTTCTCGGTCCTTTTGGGTCTCAACAACAATCAAGATTATGTTTCTCAAAGGCGATAAATGAGTCAATCTTTCTTGGGCATTGAAATTCCTAAATCGAATCAACTAATTCATTTCTCAACAAATTAGAAGCAATAATCATAAAGAAACATAATTGAATTGAAATATAAATTACATCATTGAATAACAAAATAATCCAAACATAATCCAAATCAAACTATATGAATACCTAGAATAGGAAATCTAAGTAAACATAGATAAATTCATTACTAAACTCTTCATGAAATCCATGAAAATAAATATATTTAACACACAATTACAAATACAAATTTCAATAAATATTAAGGTAAAGAGAAAGGAAGAAGAAACTCCTTGTGGAGATGAACTTCAAGAATTGATTAATCCTCCAAGAATCTTTAACCTCTTCTCTCCTTGGAATTTCAGCTCTCATTCATGGATTTCTTCTCCTAATACTCCACACCCCTTTGGTTTTTGGCCTTTATGGTTTTTAAGACGTTAAGGCTTCATCTTAGCTTTGTTTTCAGCCCTTGGATCAAAGTTTGGGGCAAGATCAGCCAAGAAAAAAAGGAATCAGCATGTTCAGTACCCCATGGAGACAAGGCCGTGCTGTGCTGCCGCACGCGGCCACACGCTTAACTGGGTGCTTCAGCTCCCTTTTTGGGTGCTGTAGTGCTGGAATGCTAGGGCTATAACAAGATTTTTGGGGTTGTAGCACTCAGCCTCTTTCCTAGTTGCACAAATGGTTGGCCTCTTTTGCCCTATTTTCTCTCCAAGATGATGCTAAAACTCCTTCCAAGTCTTAATTTATTATTTTCCGACAAAATAACACAAAAAGCATCAAAATATCACAATAACTTGAGGGTTGTCACAAACTTAAGCTTAAGAATTGTTTGATTTATGAGTAAATGCTCACCCATCACAACTCATCTCCTCAAATAGTTGGTCGCTTTTCTGGGAGCAAGATGTTTGTTTCTAAAACTGTAACTTGAGCTTTTCCACTTCGGTGGCAAGTGTTCTCAACTACTGTTTGGCTTTTGAGTGCATGTAACGGCCATATTCATGCTCCTTTGTGCATCGGTCTTTGTCTCTGGAGTCATGTTTGATGGAAGTTCCTAATTGGTGTTAGTGTCATATCTACCATTGATGCCGTGATGAGATTTTCTGCTAGGATTTCTCGAGTTGATGATTAGAGGCATCATAGTGGGCACCAAACTATATATGTTACATATACAATTCAATTAAACCATGTTGGATTTTGATTGACAAGTAAATTTTAATTAATTGGGCCCTCAATCATCATTATTAGGTCTTAAATAGGCATTGAAGCTCAAAATCAATGAAATAATCATTTTTTAGAAATAGTAATAACAAACATAACATGAATTAGATAAATGAAAAATGCTTAAATAAGATATAACATATAAATTTATAGTGGTTTGCTCAATTGAGCTACGTCTACTGTTGGCGTGATCTCTTCACTATACGATGAATAATTGATACAAATATAGTAATTGTTTCGGGAAATGTAAGAAAAAAGTAAGAGTTCTTGAGTGTGTGAAAGTGGAAAAACGTGTGTTCAAAGTGGGAATCTATAACCCTCAAATGGGGACTTTGGGCCTATTTATAGAAGCTAAACTTAGTGTACTTGAGTTCCCGTGCTAAGGATAGTGGATTTGGGTGGTTGAAATGGAGTGGGGATATGTGTCTAGTAATCATCAATCCCACGTTTCAACCAGGCTTAACTCGAGTAAACATCCACTTGGTGGGTCATAATGTCACGCCCCGGAGTACGGGAGGTGACGTGGCGGAATATTTAGATTAATTAAAAGAGAGTTTAATTGAAATTAAGGGTTTAAAAATCCAATTGAGCAAGAAATAAAGAGATTTTTCCACCACATTTGATAAAAGAATTTAAAATCATTAAACAAATAACAATAATTGAATAAAAACCGCGAATATGGGTTCCACAACCCACAACTTGTGCACACACATGAATCTGACAATATCACAAATACAATTACAGTCCAAGTACAAATAAAGTTAAGTCTTACATGCCTTGTTTAATAAATACAGAATGTAAATAATTTCTCCTATTGCTCCTGAGTTCGGTCCGAAGAATCTTCTCCAAACCTAAATGGGAAACCACCTAGAAGGGGGGGGGAATTTAAAACAGATAAAACGTGAGCGAAAGGCTCAGTAGGACTAAGTTTTATAAAATAATTTAATGCAAAGAAACATAACATTATCAGGAGTTATACAAGAAGAAACTTGAATAAATAAATAAATAAATTGAGTAGAACCATTCTGGCACAGAACAGTCTACTCATCAAATCAAAACACCAGTTTACTTTTACCTAGGCAAACCATGATATCACCACCGTAGTGGCCCAGCTGGGTTTCGGGACCTGCCCCCAAGGTCGATCACGACCCGATCTCTGATATGGCATCATGCCCATGTGTTTATTATCATTATCATTCAAAACCCAATTACCGAGTGTTGTCAATTACATTCATTATGAAATTCATTTCATGTCACGGTATATAAAAATATAACCGATAAAACCATTTTCAAACAACCGTTGAAAACATTTTGATAGAAATCCTTTTCAAAGCCAAATCATTTCAAAACCAGGCTACCAAAGAAATAGGATAGAAGTCCTACCTCAGTACTCGTGCCGGTACCTCACACCGTAATCCCGATCCGCTATACGTTAGCTCCACGGAACCACGAACAATCCTAGATACAACTAAGTCAATCAATATCTAGTTCGAGACATTCTATGTTACTAAATCATTTCATGATGTCCTAGTGTGCCATTTGTATCATTAAAATCATCCTATAAGGTTGGGATTTAAATCAGGGTTCAAAACAGTGAAATCGGGTAAAAATCACAAAATTTTCCATGCCTCGGTCGGCCTGTCGGACGCCCTGCTTCGGCCTGCCGAACTGTACAGTTCGGCCTGCTGGAAGCAAGGTTCGGCCTGCCGAACATTTCCCCAGATTCGGCCTGCCGGTCGGAAGAACACCGGCCTGCCGATCATCACTCCGGCCTGCCGAACATGAACTTCGGCCTGCCGAACTGGAAAAATCCAGAAATCCCAGCCACAGGTTTTTCGATCCCCAAAATCCAAATCTTGTTTCTAACCTGTTTTTCTCAAATCCCAGGCATGAAAAACAACTATAGTTGATAGAAAAACATTCTAGAACATGTTTGGAATCATTTAAACAACATTTAAACTCAAAATCCTCAAAAATCCAAAAATGAGAAAAAGAGGAGAAAAATGAAAATCTTGAATCCAATCCGTTTTTCTTCAATCTAGGTTTAGATTCTAGTTGTTTTAAGCTCATTTAACACAAATCCACGGTTTTCTAAGCTAAAACAAACTTAGATTTCAAAAACACACAAAATTGAAAATTTTGTAAAAAGTTTAGAAATTTCGAATCTAACCTCGAATCGAAGCTTCAATCCGCGTTCTCGGTCGCCGAATCACGTCCCCGAGCTTCCTCCTTGCTGTTCCGAAGCTTGGATTCGAATGGAAATCAAAAATTTTGAAGAAATTAGAGAGAGAGAGAGGCTGCCGAGAGAGAGAAGAGAGAGAGAGGGAACTCGTGAATGAGGAGAGAGAGAGAGAAGAGAGAAATAAATAGAAAAAGTCGGTGGGCGGTTTTACTGTGCGAAAACCATGTGCCGCCCACAGTTTTACAAAACGGAGTATTTTTAACATTTTACAAATTGTTGTGTTTTAAAACTCAAAACATCATTTTAAATCAATAAGAAATCATTTGAATGCATCAATTTAACAAAACAACCAAAAACTAAAAATCCCACCAAATAATCTAATTAAAGTTAAAACTTTAATTATGGCACACTAATTCATCATTTACATTACATTAATATTAAATAAATTTCGGGACGTTACAGCTCTCCACCCCTAAAAGAAATTTCGTCCTCGAAATTTACAACTCATCTCAAAAACAAAACAAATGCGGATACAATTCCCGCATACTCGACTCTAATTCCCAAGTGGCTTCATCAACACCGTGATGCTGCCACACGACCTTTACCAACGGTATCTCACGACGACGCAAGCTAATTACTTTCCGGTCGATGATCTGAATCGGCACTTCTTCGTACGTCGTATCCTCCTGAACCTGCACATCGCGAAACGATACTATCTTACCCTGCTCAGGTGGACACTTCCTAAGCATAGACACATGAAACACATCGTGCACATGAGAAAGTTCGGGCGGAAGATCAAGCCGATAAGCGACCACACCAACACGCTGAGTGATCTCGAACGGCCCAATATACCTCGGCGCGAGCTTCCCACTCACTCCGAACCGCATAGTTCCCTTACGAGGTGACACCCTCAAGAGAACAAAATCTCCAACCGCGAACTCTAAAGGTCTACGTCTCCTATCTGCGTAGCTCTTCTGCCGACTCTGAGCTGCTCTCAATCGATCCCGAATCACCGCGACTTTCTCGTTGCTGTCACGAATCTCATCCGGCCCAAGAATAACTCTATCTTCCGGCTCGGCCCAATACACAGGTGACCGACATGGTCGCCCATACAATGCCTCAAATGGTGCCATACCGATACTCGCCTGATAACTGTTGTTGTACGCGAACTCCGCCAAATGCAAATATTGCTTCCAATTTCCGCCGAAGTCCAACGCACAAGCACGCAACATATCCTCGAGAACCTGAATAACCCGCTCAGACTGCCCATCAGTCTGAGGATGAAACGCCATACTGAAGTTCAAATCCGTACCCAAAGCCTCCTGAAAACTCCTCCAGTACTTAGCATTAAACCTGGTGTCTCGATCAGAGGTGATGGACAAAGGAACTCCATGCAACCTCACAATGTTCTGCATATACAACTCCCCGAGAATCTTCCTGGAACACGTCGACCTAAACGGAATGAAATGCGCCGATTTCGTCAACCTGTCGACTACAACCCAAACTGCATCATGCCGCTGTTCCGTCCTCGGCAAACCTGTGAGGAAATCCATCGTCACATGCTCCCATTTCCACCCTGGAATAGGAAGCGGCTGAAGCTGACCTGCAGGCTTCTGATGCTCAGCTTTCACCTGAAGACACGTCGAACACTTGGCCACGTACTCGCGAACATCTTTCTTCATGCCTCTCCACCAATAGTGCCTCTTCAAATCACGATACATCTTGGTGCTCCCCGGATGAATAGCAAACTGAGACCTATGAGCTTCATCTAGAACGGCTTTCGTCACCTCGGCGATAACTGGAACTGCAAGACGCTCCCGGAAGTACAACGATCCATCTGCATGCACGCTCCATTCCTTGAACTGCTCCCCGTTCTGAATCTGCGACCAAATCCCCTGCAAATGTCGATCCTGCCACTGACCTTGCTTCACCATCCGAACAAGAGCTGGAGTCGCTTCCACATGATACAACAAAACTCGATCACTGTCGTCATGATACTGTAGCCGATACTCACTCACTGTCGCATCCCTACTCCAGTCCTCAAAAATCAAACAAGCGAGAATCCCTGAAGACTTTCTGCTAAGCGCGTCCGCTACCACATTAGCTTTTCCGGGATGATACTGCAACGCGAAATCATAATCCTCCATGTACTCCACCCATCTGCGCTGCCTCAGATTGAGATCCCTCTGAGTGAACAAATACCTCAAACTCTTGTGATCGGAGAAGACCTGAAACCATGCTCCATACAAGTAACATCTCCAAATCTTCAGCGCGTAGATCACCGCTGCAAGCTCTAAATCGTGAGTAGGATAATTCCGCTCGTGAGGTCGTAGCTGTCTCGATCCGTACGCAACCACACGTCCATGTTGCATTAACACGCATCCAAGTCCGCGCCCTGAAGCATCAGCATAAACCTCATACGGCTCGTCACTACTAGGAATAACTAATACTGGAGCTGAAGTCAACCGGTTCTTCAATTCCTGAAAAGCAGACTCACAATCTTCATCCCACTCAAACCTGACGTTTTTCCTGATCAACCTCGTCAATGGAGCTGCAATCTTTGAAAAGTCCTTTACAAATTTCCTGTAATATCCAGCAAGACCTAAGAAGCTACGAATCTCCGCTATATTCCTTGGTCGTTCCCACTCCAATATAGCTTCAATCTTGGACGGATCCACTGAAATACCATGCTCCGAGATGACATGACCCAGAAATTTGACCTCGGTCAACCAGAACTCACACTTTTCCCTCTTAGCATACAACTGGTGCTCCCGCAGAGTCTGAAGCACGATCCGAAGATGCTACTCATGCTCCTCCCAAGTCTTAGAATACACAAGAATATCATCGATGAACACGATCACAAACTGATCCAGATACGGCCGAAATATCCTGTTCATCAAATCCATAAAAGCTGCTGGAGCATTCGTCAACCCGAAAGACATAACCAGAAACTCGAAGTGCCCATACCGAGTCCTAAAAGCTGTCTTGGGAATGTCCTCTTCTTTGATTCTGAGCTGATGATAACCTGACCGCAAATCAATCTTCGAGAAGTATCGCGAACCTCCCAACTGATCAAATAGCTCATCAATCCTAGGCAAAGGATACTTGTTCTTCACCGTAACACGATTCAGCTGCCGATAATCCACACATAACCTGAGAGTCCCATCGTGCTTCTTAGCGAACAAAACTGGTGCTCCCCACGGAGATGTGCTATTCTGAATATATCCTTTATCAGCAAGCTCCTGAAGTTGCTTCCTCAATTCCTTCATTTCTGCCGGCGCCATCCGATAAGGTGCCATAGAAATCGGTGATGTCCCTGGAAACAACTCGATACCAAACTCAATCTCCCGATGCGGTGGTAACCCTGATAACTCGTCGGGGAAAACATCCTCGAACTCACCAACCACCGGAATCGCTACACCACTACTCGAAACATAGGGCTCGCAATCTAGATTGGCAAGAAAAGCAAAACAATCTAGATTCCTTCGCCCTCCTAGACATGACTTCATGAGACGCTCACTCATTAGCCAATCACCACCACCCTGGTAAGTGATCACCGTTCCCCTATCAGACACTAGGGTCACTTTTCTAAGTTGGCAGTCCACAACTGCACTATACCTGGACAACCAGTCCATCCCTAAAATCACATCATAGGAACTCATGGGGAGTACAATCAAATCACTTTTCAAAATCTCATCCCCAATCTTTATTTTACAAGATCTACACATACAATTCACACACACCCGCCCCAAGGGAGAAGTTATAACTAGGGGTTCATTAAACTCTTCTACTTCTAATCCCAAGGCATGTACAAAGGAACTCGAAATGAGAGAATGAGAGGCACCGGTATCAAATAAAACGCGAGCTAGAGATCTAGAAACCAAAACCATACCATCGACAACCGCGTTACCAATCTGAGAATCTGACCCTCAGGATGCCATTGCATGAACCTGCACTGGCGCCTTCCCTTTTCCTCTACCGACATTGCTGGGTCCTGCATTACTCAGCCGATACTGCTGAGATGGAGATGACTGCACACTACCTGTACTCGGAGCTCTATACTGAGGAACACTGCGCTGAAAATACTGCGACTGCTCTCCCCGTACCGGATATGAGAATTGCTGAGGAGAAAACTGCGGATACTGCAACTGCGGGTACTGCGGAGGCGGAGGTAGGGTCTGAGGCTGAGGCTGAGACGAACGACTGGCATCCTCCCTGGTCTGCGATCCAAGACGAGCACCCCTGATTGGGCAATTCCTCTTGATGTGTCCGGGCTGTTGACAGAAATGACAATGAGAGCTGTAGGGGTTGCTGCGCCCGCTGCCAGACGAACTGCTACTGCCACTGGTCACACCGCCTTGCTTGCCTTTCCCCGGAGCTGGACGACTACTGGTGCTCTTCCTGCCACTCCTCTGCGGTCCTCTTGAAGCCTTAGCTCGGTCCTCACAATACTGCACGTAATCATTCTCCACGGAGATCGCCGACGACACAAGCTCTCCGAAACTCCTAAGCCGTAGAGCAACCAACTACCGCCGAATAGGAGCCTTGAGTCCTTCCTGGAACTTGATGCATTTCTCGCGCTCCGATGCCACAGCTGATGGAGCAAACCTAGCCAACTCGCTAAACTTTGCCTCATACTCCCGAACTGACATATCACCCTGCTGCAATCTATAAAACTCAGCTGCCTTCTGATCTCTATATCCCTGCGGAAAATACCGATCATAGAACAGATCCTCGAACTTGTCCCAACCGATATCGCCACCGCGCTCCAGACGCTTAGTTTGTTTCCACCAGGTGTTAGCGCCACCCTCGAGCTTATACGCCGCGAATTCCACACGATACTCCTCAGGCACACCAAGAGTATCAAGATGCTTCAAGATCGAATCCAACCAATACTCTGCTAACTGCGGATCCCCATTGCCATCAAAAGTCGGAATAGACGCCCGCCGAAATTCCTTAAAGAAAGCATGCCGACTACCAACACTGGAGTCCTCCGGTCTAGTCCTGGCTGCCATCTGCCGGAAAGCCGCAATCATAGACCTCATCAGGCCCTCATCATTTCCGAACTCGGCGTCAGCTGTCGAACGACGTCTAGGTGCCATTCTCTCACTTCTGAAAACAAAATTTGGACTGTCAGAGGTATTTCATTGTCAAACCTATGTGTGCACAATTCCCAAGGTTCATAACCTTGAGCTCTGATACCATTCTGTCACGCCCCGGAGTACGGGAGGTGACGTGGCGGAATATTTAGATTAATTAAAAGAGAGTTTAATTGAAATTAAGGGTTTAAAAATCCAATTGAGCAAGAAATAAAGAGATTTTTCCACCACATTTGATAAAAGAATTTAAAATCATTAAACAAATAACAATAATTGAATAAAAACCGCGAATATGGGTTCCACAACCCACAACTTGTGCACACACATGAATCTGACAATATCACAAATACAATTACAGTCCAAGTACAAATAAAGTTAAGTCTTACATGCCTTGTTTAATAAATACAGAATGTAAATAAATTCTCCTATTGCTCCTGAGTTCGGTCCGAAGAATCTTCTTCAAACCTAAATGGGAAACCACCTAGAAGGGGGGGGAATTTAAAACAGATAAAACGTGAGCGAAAGGCTCAGTAGGACTAAGTTTTATAAAATAATTTAATGCAAAGAAACATAACATTATCAGGAGTTATACAAGAAGAAACTTGAATAAATAAATAAATAAATTGAGTAGAACCATTCTGGCACAGAACAGTCTACTCGTCAAATCAAAACACCAGTTTACTTTTACCTAGGCAAACCATGATATCACCACCGTAGTGGCCCAGCTGGGTTTCGGGACCTGCCCCCAAGGTCGATCACGACCCGATCTCTGATATGGCATCATGCCCATGTGTTTATTATCATTATCATTCAAAACCCAATTACCGAGTGTTGTCAATTACATTCATTATGAAATTCATTTCATGTCACGGTATATAAAAATATAACCGATAAAACCATTTTCAAACAACCGTTGAAAACATTTTGATAGAAATCCTTTTCAAAGCCAAATCATTTCAAAACCAGGCTACCAAAGAAATAGGATAGAAGTCCTACCTCAGTACTCGTGCCGGTACCTCACACCGTAATCCCGATCCGCTATACGTTAGCTCCACGGAACCACGAACAATCCTAGATACAACTAAGTCAATCAATATCTAGTTCGAGACATTCTATGTTACTAAATCATTTCATGATGTCCTAGTGTGCCATTTGTATCATTAAAATCATCCTATAAGGTTGGGATTTAAATCAGGGTTCAAAACAGTGAAATCGGGTAAAAATCACAAAATTTTCCATGCCTCGGTCGGCCTGCCGGACGCCCTGCTTCGGCCTGCCGAACTGTACAGTTCGGCCTGCCGGAAGCAAGGTTCGGCCTGCCGAACATTTCCCCAGATTCGGCCTGCCGGTCGGAAGAACACCGGCCTGCCGATCATCACTCCGGCCTGCCGAACATGAACTTCGGCCTGCCGAACTGGGAAAATCCAGAAATCCCAGCCACAGGTTTTTCGATCCCCAAAATCCAAATCTTGTTTCTAACCTGTTTTTCTCAAATCCCAGGCATGAAAAACAACTATAGTTGATAGAAAAACATTCTAGAACATGTTTGGAATCATTTAAACAACATTTAAACTCAAAATCCTCAAAAATCTAAAAATGAGAAAAAGAGGAGAAAAATGAAAATCTTGAATCCAATCCGTTTTTCTTCAATCTAGGTTTAGATTCTAGTTGTTTTAAGCTCATTTAACACAAATCCACGGTTTTCTAAGCTAAAACAAACTTAGATTTCAAAAACACACAAAATTGAAAATTTTGTAAAAAGTTTAGAAATTTCGAATCTAACCTCGAATCGAAGCTTCAATCCGCGTTCTCGGTCGCCGAATCACGTCCCCGAGCTTCCTCCTTGCTGTTCCGAAGCTTGGATTCGAATGGAAATCAAAAATTTTGAAGAAATTAGAGAGAGAGAGAGGCTGCTGAGAGAGAGAAGAGAGAGAGAGGGAACTCGTGAATGAGGAGAGAGAGAGAGAAGAGAGAAATAAATAGAAAAAGTCGGTGGGCGGTTTTACTGTGCGAAAACCATGTGCCGCCCACAGTTTTACAAAACGGAGTATTTTTAACATTTTACAAATTGTTGTGTTTTAAAACTCAAAACATCATTTTAAATCAATAAGAAATCATTTGAATGCATCAATTTAACAAAACAACCAAAAACTAAAAATCCCACCAAATAATCTAATTAAAGTTAAAACTTTAATTATGGCACACTAATTCATCATTTACATTACATTAATATTAAATAAATTTCGGGACGTTACACATAACTTCCTTTCGACAGCTACCAGGTTTACCTCAAACAATCCTTCAAACAATCAAGCACTTCGATTGCAATGATCACATAGTTATGTACAACATCCACTTGGTGGGTCATAATTTCCTTTCGACAGCTACCAGGTTTACCTCAAACAATCCTTCAAACAATCAAGCACTTCGATTGCAATGATCACATAGTTATGTACATGATGATGTGACTGAGGCAAAATAATTTGGAGGTACTTGTCTACTGGAACGATCACTTTGAGCAATAGGTCACTATCTACTAAATTGGGCTCGTCCGGTTCAACACATGAACTAGATTTTAAGTACGTTTGTTAGTATGATTGGACTTGTGATTTAGGCCTCTCCAAATTGGACCTTAACAACTACCTATTCTTGATCCTTGTGGGTGTGGCAGCCACTAGCTTGTTTCGAGATCGGCGATAAAGCGGGTATTGGAGATTTGTTATGAGATCGATAATCGCCGTGGATTGGTGTTTACGTGCGGCATTATCTTGTCGTGAACCAAACCCAATGCAGTCAAGGAGAGAAGAAAGAGAGAGACAAAAAAAAAAAAAAAAGAACAAGCAAAAATTAGAGTTTATAATATTATTGAAGTTAATAAGTGATAAACTTTAGTCTATCGTGATAAACTTAAGTTTATCAATGATTTGACTCGAGTCCTATAAATGATAACTCAAGGTCATCAATGACAGAAGATGTCATTATTGATAGACTTTGAGGTCAATTTTGTCTTTTTATTTTTGAAAAATGGTTTCAAATTTTCTCACATAGGTTATAAATACGAGCCATAACGAGGTATAGCCTAATAAGTCAAAAGTTTTGGGTTTTGTTTTCTAAGCAAAACAGTTTATATTTATGTTTTAAATATTACGACTTACACGAGCCGTGCGCTCTTCAAGAAGTTTAACAATACGTTAATACTTTTTTTAAAAAAATAAAAAAACACGTTATATAGTTATTTAATAAAAAAAAAGGAAAACAAAATCTTTAATATCCTTCTATGGTTAGAAATATGCCTTTGAACCTTCGTTTAGTAGTAATGCAAATGTGTGACAAAATCTCCAGTCTACATTACTTTTTCGACTTATTGCAAAGAGATCAGGCCCTCATAAATGAATTTTTGGCAATAAATGGGCTGCAGATTTTTAATAGTACTGTTTATAATTCAATGGTTGCAAGGCAAAGTCTGGTTTTGGATGAACCAAGTATGGCAAGTTAATAAATTTCTGATAACCAAATGAAAATTTTCCTTTTCTTTTGTCTAGTCTTTAGGTTTGACCTTACAAGGCAGATTCTATTCTCTAATCCTTCCTGAGTGATATTGATGAAGAAAGGGGTGTCACAATCAAAGCCTTACCAAGTAGTGCACAACACCTGGAAAAAAAATAGTGTTTTTTTTGAAAGGGTAAAAAATTGATTTAAATAAAGAATTCCATTACTCTAAGAAGAGTTATTTTATTTTATTTTATTTTTTGTCTCTTTCTGTAGTCTCTGAACATCTATCTGCCGGCCATTGAATCTGCGTTCTTTTTCTTCTGCAAATCTGAAAGCAGGTGGTGGTTTTGGTTTTTCTTTGGATTATTATTATTGTTTTTAATTATTTTTTGGGGCTTTGAAGCCTGCATATTTCATGCAGCTTCTTCATCTGCGTGGGCCGCTGATTTACACAACTTTCTCTTTCCTTTCACTTTATTGCTGGTATACTACTATCAGTTTTTAGTCTCTCCACACATTTTAATCAGTATTAAAAAAAAAAAAAAACAAAACTTGGGTATTTAAGAGAAACAAAAAGTGAAGAGGTTTAGATGGTAAAGGTGTACTTTTGAGAAGGAAAGGAAAAAAGATAAGGACGAGGAAAGAGTGAATGTAGGTTGTTATTGTATGCCATGAATGAATATTAAAGCTTTATATGATAATTGGAGACTTTAATTGCAAATCTGAAAAATCCGTAGTTTAGATCTTTTTCATTTTTCTCTTACACTGAGAACTTTCAGTCACAAAAAGGAAAACCCCAAAAGTATATATATATATATATATATCCATAAATACTATATGAGTAAACTTGTATTTCAATTCTGCTCATACAGGACTAGTACACTTACCGAAACTCAGATCTCGCTGAAGCCGTGGATTAGACCTCTCTGCAGAGACTGGATATATAGCGGAATTTAGACTGGGAAAATAGAACAGAAGAATAAGAGAGACAAACACATTCAAATCATGACATTCTCACCTTGGGATTTGCCTCTTCTTTCTGATGCAAACAAGTATTCCAACTTCCAGCGCTTTCTCGAATCTGTCACTCCTACCATTCCTTCCAAGCGGCTTTCCAAGGTAATAATGCTTTTTTTTTTTTCTTTTCATTTTTTTGTTGCATTTTTCTTCTCTTGTTTGGTCTCTTCACTTCCGATGAAACCAGCTGTCCATCCATGGCATTTATATTTTCAGGGGGAAATTTTTTTGTTATGAGAACAAGCATATATACAATATATATATGTATAAGTATAGACAAATGGATGAGTTGTGAATGAGTTTGATGACTTACTTTTTCCTCCTTTTCCTAATATGTATATGTAGATTTTTTCTTCCCTGGGAGAGATTTGAGAGTTATTATCCAGGTTTTGAATTTCGGACTAGGGTGCCAATTTGATCCTTTTATAAAACGATTTGTGGTTGTTATCGGGCTGCAAACCGGGCACAGGCTTAAACTAGGTCCGAGGCCATAGAAAATTTTTTGTTGGCATGTAAGGCGTTACATGTGTAGATGAATATGTAAGGTGTGACTTATATTAATCAACGTGTAAGGAAACTTTTAACCGGCACGTAAGCTGTGACGGGTATTAATGTATGTCAGGGTGACGTGTGTTAGTCTACATGTAAGGCATGGCGTTTATTAGTTTGCAGGTAAGTAAGTCGTAGCATTTTCTTTTTCAAATTATTTTCTTACAAAATGATAGACAGACTATTTGGCCTTTAAACTCGAAACTAAAGTCTGAAAGTATAAGTTTTATGATAGTTAGAAATATATTTTTAAGTTTATTTTTTTATATACTAAGGTTCCAAGTAAGGCTTTCGAAATTTCATTCGTCTGTCTATTTCTTTCGGTTTAACAATTATTATCTAATTTCAAACCCCTGAACTGGAATTGAGGAACTACTTCATGTTTTCACCTAGTACTGATCTTGGTCACAAGATGCAAAAAAACCTCTCTTTTAGTTAAAAATGAAGACATAGGTAACTCGATAGTGAAATAGTATCATTCTTCAAACAAACACATAATATTAGTTCCCTTTGGTAAATAGTAATAATAAATAAACAAAAGAGAGTAATTATGAGCCGTTGCCACTAATACAAAATCCGAACACAAAGCCAGATCATCGAAACAGAATTTTTGCTGGAGACAGTTCAGTTTGCCATGTACTCTAGTTGGAACAACTAATCAGATATATCTAGACTATATCAGAAGCATGTTTTTGCCATATTTTTGGTTTCTATAAATGATGAAATGATCGAAAAAAAAATTGTCTAACTAATTAGCTTATATAGTTGACATTGTCAATTATATCGTCAATGATATCATGCATAATTATCTGAGACAAATAAATGGCCTTAATACAGGTAGGCAGACATAAGGAAATTAACAATTTGCAAATTGAGCTTTTAAGTCTCAATATTTTTAGGGTTCATTTACGGCTCTTAAGAATTGAGAAGCTCAGCCTCAGAAGACAGATTCTCACTGTATCCATTTTTCTTACAATTTTTTCTGCGAAATATTCCTCAGTCACATGGCAAAGACATTGTGGAGTGCTTTTCCCTAAGTAGCCTTTGGAAATTCTACGCTGAAAGAAGTGTCTATGGTGCTGGTGTCCCCATTCTTTTGAACAATGGTGACAGTTGCCTACAATACTATTGTCCTTCCTTATCAGCTCTCCAAATATATATAAAAAAGCCCACTGTTTCCCTCGGGTATTTCAAGTCATTTTAGTTCTCTTTACCAACTTGAAAAACAGCGCTATATCTTGCTGCTAAATAATTTATATGCATTTTCTTTTGAGAAGCAGGGAGGAAAAAAGTGGTACAGAAAAACAGGAGAGAGGCTCTTTGAGTGACGAAAGCGAAAATGATGGACTGTCCATAACTTTGAGCAGCAATTCGAGTAAAAGCTTCGACGTCACTTCAGATGAAACCGATGGCACTGACCATGATGATTCATGTCAGACAAGTGACCTATTTGGGGACCTGTATTGTCAGTACAACGAAACAATTTGTCCTTACGATAGAATCCCTTTAATTGAAAAGGTAAATATTGACCAGATAATTATCTATTTCCAGTTGTTAGCGATAATGAAAATCTTCTGCGTTTGCTTGAAATGCAAGAATTTACCTTCTTCTGTTTTCAGAAATGCTCAGATTATCCACTATGTTCTTCTAATTAGAAAAAGCCCTCCACGTTTTTTTTAATCACATAAAATCCCTTCATCATAGGTAGATTCTCGCATTTCTATTAAACACAAGGGAGGTTTTTGTCACTATCCCTTTGTTGTATAATATTGACCACATATGAGGTTCGATAATTGATCAGATCAATGAATTAGCGAAGGAATATCCTGGTTTGCTGAAGTTCTGCAGCACAAATCTCTCTTCTTATAGTTGGATTGCCATTGCTTGGTATGTAGTTCGTAGTGTTCTTGGAATCGATTGGAAAATTGAATATTTATCGATCTGTCAAAATTAGCAATTTTCTATGCCAACTAGACCTGATGTGGGAGTTTTTTCTTATTAAATAATTAATACGCATATCTATTTCCATTTGTTGTTTACATATTGATCTATTTTCTTCTTCGTCTAACATTCAATTAAAAAAAAATGGTTATTCTATCATAGTGTAATCAGACTTCCAATTTATAAAAGTGGTTTATTCTCTCACAGTATAATCAAACTTACTTCCTATCGTGGCACATAATTTAGCCGTTATATATTTGAAGGTCTATAAATTCTCCAGTTCAACATGATTTAGGAAACATATTTTTGATTTGCGATATCAAGAGTTAAGACTAGGTTTTAATCATTGCTTTTATTATTATTATTATTATTATTTTTTTTTTTTTGGTGTTATTGAATACGATTTGTTGCAATATAAATTAGAGATTGGTTTTTATTTTCTTATAACCAGGTATCCCATCTATCAGATTCCATTAACCAGTAATGTAAGGGAATTATCAGCATGTTTTGTTACATTTCACCATTTGTCCTCCTCCAAAGGTCAGTTCCTCTCTATTTTTATGTCGATAACTTGTACATGAATAAGATTCCATCAGAAAATTATATTATGTTTCATAAGACTGGTATTGAATAGAATATACATGAGTTAAACAAAACTTATAGAAGTGGGATATTGCACCATAGTTTGCAATATATTTGACCGTGTTTCCTAAATTTCATCCTTACTAAAATTTCAGCTTCGCATTCCTTCATTGAGCAGTTTCTTCATTTGTTGAGATGGTATTGCCGTATTGGAATCTCGTTTTTTTGTGTAAATTTTAATCATGTTAGTTATGTAGCTGGTAATAATATGTTTGATCTTAGGGGGGGAAAAAAAAGAAAAGAAAAGTTTTAATGTTTTTTAATAGCTCTAATAATAATAGTATTTTATAAGTGACATTATTTTTGAGTATTGTCTATATCAATGCCGCAGTAATTTTATGATTACCATGGGAAATAATTATACATTGCACTATCTTGACGGTCGGTAATTGCAATAACTACAGTAAAAGCACCACAATGTTTTTTTTGTACTTAGCTTATCTGCTCTCAACATATACTGGTACTAATTAGCAAGTTCTATAGATAACATTCTAGAGGAACAAAACAAAAAATCTCCATTCATAAATTGTTTGGAAAGGGAACAAAGTGGAGGAGTTAGCAGGAGGCTCAAAGAAGAAAAAGATGGCGATGAGAGAAGTGAAATTGCAGTTCCTCCTTTTGCAGCGGCGACATACAAGATGACTGGAGACCTTTGGATGAATCCAACGACTTCAGATCAGGAGAAGATTGCCTCATATCTGGATGCTGCAAGTTCATGGTTGAAGTTTATCAATTTCGAGCATCATGATTTCCAGTTCTTCATGTCTCGTAGAAGATTCTGATCATGTCCGTCTTCACCAGAATTTTTATGTTTTCAATATTTTTTTTCCTGATTGGTTGAGGAACAATATTTTACTTGAGTTTTTAATTAGATAGAAAAGTTCTAACAAGAAACAACTGTACTATATGACGCTATATGTGGTTGCCCATCAATCATAGGCAATTGTCATGTATAGGTAAAATCAGAACAGTGAACAGATTTTGGTCTTTATATTCAATTATAACCAAATAATATCCCTCATTACGATTCCGCTTTTTTTCTGTTCTTTTTTAGTAGTTCATAACAGTTTGTATAATCCAGATAGATTACGGATTATGCACTTAAAAACATTGCAAGTCAGTGATCACTGTAACTCAGGCAAAGAGACCTCTTATGGCACTATTAAAGGAGACTAGTGTTTGTTTAGTCAAAACCTTCCCTAAAAGTCGACTCAATTATAAATTATAATAATTATAACCATTTTGTAATCCATTGCAACACCACTTCAAACAGAGCGAAATGTTGGGCTGACAAATGTCTGAGGTTTTTCCTATGCTATTCAAGCAATATTTTGACAATACTTGAAAATGTTTTTTTTTTCCGATTTTTTTTGTCCATAAAATATTCTTTCTCATTACTTTTTATTGTGCATAAGCATGTATGATGAGAGTTAAGTGTTATTTTAACTTATTTATTATTATTTATTTAGTTTTTAAATGATAATAAATAAATAAAAATAAATTTAAGTGGCTTAATATATACGTATTTTCTAAAGGGTGCAGACTAAAACATATCTCTGAGTTGTTATAATGCTTCAGAAAAAAAAAAAAAGCATTGTTTTGGAGATGCCTTTTAATGGTAACATACACCCTGATGGTGGGTGCTTATGAATATCATGTAAAATCAAAAGGGTCCCTAAGCCTTTTGTAACGCCCCGAAATTAATTTAATGTTATTGTAATGTAAAATAGTGGATTAGTGTGCCATAATTAATGTTTCAACGTTAATTTGATCATTTGGTTAAATTTTGAATTTTAGGTTGTTTTGTTAATTTAATAAATCCTATTGAATCTTTATTATTTTAAAATGTTGTTTTGAGTTTTAAAACACAATAGTTTGTAAAATGTTAAAAATATTCCGTTTTACAAAACGTGGGCGGCACATGGTTTTCGCACAGTAAAACTGTCCACTATTTCTCTCTCATTTCTCTCTATTTATTCTCTCTTCTCTCCCTCTCTTTGGCTCACTCTCACTCTCTCTTTCTCTCTCTCTTCCTGTGAGTCCCTCTCTCACACTCTCTCTCGGTTTCTCTCATTCTCTCTCATTTCTCTCTCAAATTTTTCAATCAAAATTCGAATCCAAGCTTCTGGTTTGCAAGAGGGAAGCTCGGGAATGTGATTTGGCAACCAAGAACGTGGATTGAAGCTTCGATTCGAGGTTAGTTTTGAAATTCCTAAACTTTTTCAAAATTTTCAATTTTCATGCATTTTTGAAATCTAAGTTTGTTTAAGCTTAGAAAACTCTTGATTTGAGTTAAAGGAACTTAGAACACCTAAAATCTAAGCTTGGATTGAAGAAAAACGGATTTGATTCAAGATTTTTCATTTTTCCTCATTTTCTCCCATTTTTGGATTTTTGGGATTTTTGTGTTTAAATCTTGTTTAAATGAGTTCAAAAGTGTTTTATTATGTTTTTCTATCATCTATGAATGTTTTCCATGCCTGAGATTTGAGAAAAACAGGTTAAAATCAAGATTTGAGTTTTGGGAGACCCAAAACCCGTGGCTGAAAATTCTGAGTTTTTCCAGTTCGGCAGGCCGAACTACGTGTTCGGCAGGCCGAAACTAGAAAATGTCCGGCCGATCGGACTTGATTTCAAGCAAGCCAAACTGCACAGTTCGGCCGACCGAAGTAGGGCGTCCGACAGGCCGGCAAGGCATAGGAAAATTTTGTGATTTTTCACCCGTTTTCACTGTTTTGAACCCCGATTGAACTTCTAACCTTGTAAAATAATTTTAAAGATACAAATGGCACACTAGGACATCATGAAATGGTTTAGTAATATAGAATGTCTCGAATTAGATATTGATCGACTTAGTGTGTATTTAGGATCGTTTGTGGTTTTGCGGAGCTAACGTATAGCGGACCAAGATTACGGTATGGGGCACCGGCACGAGTATCGAGGTAGGACTTTTACCTTATCTTTGGTAACCCAGTTTCAAAATGATTTGGCTTTAAAAAAAGGGTTTCTATAAAAATGTTTTCAATGGTTGATTGAAAATGGAATTTATCGGTTTTATTTTTGTAAACCATGAACTGAGATGAACTTCATAATGAATAATAATGAAAACTTCTAGTAAATGGGTTTTAAATAATGTTAGAAATGAATATAAGAGCATGATGCCATATTAGAGAACGGGTCGTGTAGCGATCGACCTTGGGGACAGGTCCCAAAACCCAACTGGGCCACTACAGTGGTGATATTTATGTGGTTTGCCTAAGAAAAGAAAATAATGTATTTCTGGTTGACCGAATAAACTGTTTTGAGTAAGAACGGTTTTATTAAATTTATTTATTCAAGGTTTCTTTTAAATAATTTCCTGAATAGTGAGACTTTTCTTTAAATTAAATGATTTATTAAAATATAGTCCTACTGAGTCTTTTGCTCATATTTTCTTTGTTTTTCTTAAATTTCCCCCTCTAAGTGGATTCCCATTTAGGTTCAGAGAGGACTCAACAGGCAGAACTCAGGAGCAGTAGAAGGATTAGTAGATTATTTGTATTATTTGAACAAGGCATGTAATGTTTTTAACTTTCTTTGTGGTTGGACTATAGTTGTATTATTATATTGTCAGTACTATGTGCATGCATAAGTTGTGGGTCAGTGGGACCCATACTCATGGTTCTTTATTGTTTTATTATTCGCTTAATGATTTCACCTGCTTAACGTTTATGAACTCTTTTATACAATGTTGTTTTGAAACTTTCACATTTTTATATATTTGACTTAACCCCTAAAAATTCTTGATTTTAATTAAATGCTCCTTTAATTAATTTAAATAATCTACCACGTCACCTCCCGTACTCCAGGGCGTGACACCTTTGCATTTATTTAATACACCATCTCTCTAAACTGCAGAAGGTTTAGAAGATTCTCTTCCATTTAGATAATTTTTTTTTAAGAATTATTGCAGAGATATTCTCTATTCTTACTGTATTTGTCAATGGCTGAAGATTAGATTTTCTTTCCTTTGCGTTTCCACATTTCATGATTTTTATACAATTCAGATTCATGCATATATAAAAATCATATTTCTGTATATGAAATTTTCTAATTACATTTAGTATCAGAGCAAGGTTTTTTTCTCTACCTTGATATGTCTAAATGGAGTTTAATGGAGTTTTTCAAGATACCCAAATAAAAAGATTATGAAACTAAAACATATCCAAAACTTTGATGTATATGAAATCATTTTTTGCTTATTTTTGATGAAAACAAACGTTAGAAATCGTTAGGAAATTGATTTCTAACATTTTTGAATTTTAAAACATCAATTTTGGTGCCCATAAGGTATAGAAATGACTGGGTCTATAATTGAACTTATTTGGGTCAAATTCGGGCAAAGAAGACCTAAAATAACTTGTAAAATCGAAATCAGGGGACAAAAACAACATGTTTCTTGGCCTCAAAAGGGCACAATTTTGGCCTAAAAACCAAACGTCATTTTTCATAGTTAAAAATGACACGTCGTTTTGTTTAGTGATTGTCACGTTTTGGGCTAGAAAAACAACATGTCATTTTGACTAAAGAAACTCGCTATCGTTTGTAAAAACGACATGTCATTTTCTTTCAGTAATGAAAAATGACATGTCGTTTTCAGGGGCATTTTTACCTAAAAATCCAAAAAAAAAATTTAATTAATTTTGTTTTGGTATTTTAATAGTTTTTTTATTTGGGTATTTTGAAAAATTAATATTTGATGAATCTAAAATGAATTTAGTGAAAGCCAAGATTTTATTATTTATGTTTAAATCAAATTTTGGTAATTTATTTTAGATATGTTATTTAATTTATGCATAATTTATTTTGCATGTATTATTTAGTTGTTATTTTTAATACATGCAAATTCATGAATATTTTATAGATGAAAATTAAACGTCTTGAGTGATTTGTATCATTTTAATTGATTTAAGAGTAGCCACAACATCTTAGATTTTATTGAAATTATTTATTAAGTTTTTTAAATCACACTTAATTAAATAGATATTAATTGTAACTAATTATGCTTGGTATAATGAAACTTATCCCACAAGGAATTTTATTATATTAAATAAGATTTGTTAGGATGAAATATTAAACTATTTTCTTAATTTGTCCACAAAGATTAAGAAATGGAATATAGTTAAATAGTTTCATCATAGGTTGTGTGTGAATCAATATGAATTAGAAACTTAGCCCATGGGCAGTCTCGATATGTCATTTGATTTGTAATTTCTGTAGAATGATTTACATTGGTAAAATATGACATATAGTTATTAGCTTCAAAATTTATGACATGAGCATGTAAGTTTATTTATTGCAGTAATTCAACTTGTTAATTTATCTGATATGAAATGCAATATTCTCGAGCTTAAGGGTGATAACTATAAGGTTTGGAAAGAGAGGATTCTCCTTCGTTTGGGATGGATGGACATTGACTATGTCATAAGGCCCACTACAACAAAAGTGATATTTAACGACATAGGAAACATGTCGTAAAAAGTCTTTTACGATATTGGTCTAAATGTCGTCTATAAAGGGTGTCATAGAATCTTTAAGGCTTTGATGACATTTATTTAGATGTCGTCTCAGATGATTTTAATGACATCTCCTACTTGTCGTTTAAAACTAATATTACTACACCATATTGGATGTTCTTTATTCTTTCTACAACACTTACTTAGATGTCGTTAAAATATTTTAATGATGTTTTATAAATTGTCGTTAAAAGATATATTGACATTGGACAAGCCAATACTATTTTGATTCATAATAATTAAATTCAAACCAAATCAATCTGCAATTAAAATCTAGTATATGACTGTATAATGTCAAATATGATATATTGAGTTCACAATTGTCGATAGTATGTGTAGACAGATATCATATTTAAGTAAATATATAAATCCTATATACAAGTTTGAGCAGTAAGCAGGATTGTCAAACACAACAATCTTGTAGTGGAAGGAAATGCAATGAATTCTATATACAAGATTGAACAGTAATCAAGCTTTTCAAGCACAACAGTCTTGTAGTCGAGGTAGTTGACACTACTACAAATTTTTTATTATACGACTTTTATTTAATGACCGTTTCTTAAAAACCGTTGTGGTAAGATGAAAAAAGCGCGGCGAGTTATGCCCGCAAAAACAAAAACCGCTGTGGAAAGAGGCAGTAGCTACCACGATGGTTTTTAAAAAAACCGTAGTGGTACGTTAACTATTCCACGACAGTTTTTTGAAAAAACCGTCGTGGTAGCTTACTTAAATACCCTTTTCCCAACCTCAACATTCAGACATAATTCAGAAACTCACTTCTCAAATACAAACACAGACTCGTCTAAATCAGCTGCCGCTGTCCTTCTTCGCCTCCACACTCCTTCATCTCAACCCAAATTGTAAGTTTTTTTTAGAAATTGATAAATTGTTGTTGATTGTGATGTATAATTAATCCGAAATTGATAAATAGTTGTTGATTTTGTTGCTTATTCCGTGAAATTTGTATTGTGGATCATGGGTATGATTTCTTTGTTTTATAATGAGCATGTGTAACTTGTTTTATAATGGGTGATGTTTTCGTATAATGATTAGAATATATATAGGTGGGTATGTACATAATTTGTGAAATTAATTTCTATTGAATATTTGTTATTTATTATTTCGATTTAGGAATTGCAAAATGGATAGAAAATGGATGTGGGATTTTCGATTGTCTAGAGAGTATGTGAATGATGTGGAAGAGTTCTTGGATTTTGCCAAAAGTCATGCCAATGGTGATAAAATTCGGTGTCCTTGTGTTCAATGTGGAAACCATAGATTGCATCCAATTCCAATTGCTAGAGGACATTTATTTCGAAATAGAATTATAAGTAGTTATCAAACGTGGTATTTTCTTGGCGAGTCTAAATTCAATCCAACTTTACTAAGTAAAGAAAAGCAAGCTATTGTGGAGGATAATATGGATGATCAAGACAATATGGTTGACATGGTGAATGATTTAGAAGAACACTTTGTGTACCATCTGGATTTATTTGAGACAATGATGAATGATGCAGAGACACTCGTGTATGAGGGGTGTACCAATTTCACTAAATTGTCTGCTTTAGTTGGATTATGGAATTTGAAAGCGTTGGGTGGGTAGTCAAATTCTAGTTTCACAAAACTGTTGGAATTTTTAGGAAGGCTTTTACCAAAGGGTAATAAATTACCAACTAGTATGTATGAGGCTAAGAAGACTTTGAGCAGTTTGGGAATGGATTATGAGAAAATTCATGCTTGTGAAAATGATTGCGTTCTCTATAGGAATGAGTATGAGGACGATAATTATTATCCAGTTTGTCAACAAGCAAGGTGGAAGAAAGGAAAGGAGCTAAAAGACAGCAAGAATGGAGTGCCAAAGAAAGTGTTATGGTACATTCCATTGGTACCATGTTTGAGGCATTTATTCGAAAACCTAGAACATGCCAAGAATTGACATGGCATCATGATAAACAGGTGGATGATGGTATGCTAAGACACCCGGTGGATTCACCACAATGGAAGACTTTTGAAGCCGATCATCCCAACTTCAGTGCGGATCCAAGAAACATACATTTCACTTTGTCGACAGATGGAATGAACCCACATGGTAACATGAGTAGTAGTCATAGCACTTGGCCTGTAATATTTGTTAACTATAATCTCCCTCCGAAGATGTGCATGAAGCATAAGTTTTTAATGTTGTCTTTATTGATTTTGGGTCCTCACCAACCAGGCAATGACATTGATGTATACTTGGCACTGTTAATCGATGACCTAAAAAAGGTGTGGGAAAATGAAGTTGAAGTTAGAGATGCTTACCGAAAAGAGACGTTCACACTCCATGCAATGTTGATATGGATAATTAACGACTTCCCCACATATGGCAATTTATCTGGTTATTTGATGAAGAGTTCTATTGGTTGTCCTATTTGCATGATGGAAACATCTCACAAACGATTGAAGAATGGTAAGAAAACCATTTTTCTTGGTCATAGAAGATGGTTGCTAAGAGATCATTGCTACTGCAAACAAAAGAAAGCCTTTGATGGCAACAGTAAAGAAAGAGACCATCTTGGGCCTTTGGCAGGTGAACAAATATTTAAAATGGTAAAAGATATAAAAGTCGTATTTGGTAAGAGAAAGCAAGGTAAGGACGAGCCGTCAAATGATGGACCATGGAAAAAAAAGATCAATCTTCTTTGATCTTCCATACTGGAAGACACTTTTTGTTCGTCATTGCTTGGATGTTATGCATATTGAGAAAAACGTTTGTGAATCCGTAGTCGGCACGTTGCTTGACATTTCGGGCAAGACTAAGGATGGTAAAAAAGCTCGTTTGGATCTCATAGAAATGGAGATTAGGCTTAATTTGTTTCCTGAGAAAAGAGAGAACCGTACTTACTTACCTCTAGCAAAGCACACGTTACCCAGAGCGGAAAAGAGAAAGCTCTGTGAATGGCTTGCTTCATTAAAAGTGCCAGACAGGTATTCTTCAAACTTCAAAAAGTTGGTGTCGGTGAAAGATTTGAAACTTTTGGGCATGAAAACACACGATCGTCATGTGTTGATGCAGCAATTACTACCACTTGCTTTGTGGGGAATTCTAACAAAGGATATGAGATTTGCAATTTCCAAGTTGTGCTCGTCCTTCAATTCAATATGCTCGAAGGTCATTAATCCACTTGTGCTAGATTCACTACAATCAGAGTTGGTGTAAACCTTATGCATGCTTGAAAAGTATTTTTTACCGGCATTTTTTGACATCATGATTCATTTAACGGTGCACTTAGTATGTGAAGTTAAGTTATGTGGATCGGTGTATTTGAGATGGATGTACCCATTTGAAAGATATATAAAGGTTTTGAAGGGCTATGTGAAGAATCGAAATAGGCCAGAGAGATGTATTGTAGAAAGTTACATAGCTGAGGAATTAGTTGAATTTTACTCCAAGTGCCTATCTAATGCGGACACAATTGGGGTGCCGAAGACTATAAACATTGAGGCTAAAGGACTATCTATGGGCAATCCTTCATTAGTAAATTGAGAGGAGTGGGAGCAAGCTTGTCTTTATGTCTTGCACAATGCTAATGAAGTGGAGCCTTTCATTGAGGTGCACATAAACAAATTAAAAAAAGCATACCTAAAAAGAGCAAGAAATGAAAAGTGGTTGCAAGATGAACACAAACAGACCTTTCGGTTGTGGATTAGAGCACACATCTATGGCAAGTGCTCCACATCACAAGATGGAGGCATGTTAGAGGAGTTGAAGACCGTTGTCGATAGTTACAAGGTATACGACACATTCCATAAATGGTTACACTTTCTACACTCGCGAAAGAGATGAGAAGCATCCAGTGCAAAATAACAGTGTGACTCTCCGTACTGAGGCTATGCATATTGCCTCCACCAAGGACAACAATCCGGTATATGGGACCATGAACTGCTTTGGTTTCATTAAAGATATTTAGGAACTTGATTATGGGGGATTACACATAACACTTTTTAAGTGTAAGTGGGCCGATAATAACTATGTTAAGAACGACGATGATGGTATCACGGTGGTTGACTTTAGAAGATTGGGATACAGGAATGATCCCTTCATTATGGCATCACAAGCAATCCAAGTAACTATACTACAGATCCCTAAGACATGGATGTTGGAAAAACAATGTGAAGTGTGCAGCGGGAATTTTAAAATTTTAACATCAGAGTATTTTTTCAAAACACAAGTTTGACATGCTATATGCATAAAATGAATAGATCTTACTAACCTCTGGGTGCCGAAGAACCTCCGCAATCCGTAAAGAGAAGTAACGTTCTAGAAGAGCCTCAACCAACTGGTCTTCTTTGCTATTCTCTATCCACGATTGGAGTAAGTGTGGGATCACACGTATAGCTCTTCCATCGGTGACTCTCCTTCCAACCAATCGAGAGAACCCAAAGCTAGTGTTCATGATTTGTGAACAAAAGCTCTCAGGGAGTTTTTAGATGCTCACCAGAAGAGTATCACTTTTAATCTCTTAATTGATCTGAGTAACTCATGAGACTTACTCCCTTTATATAGCGATTGGTCCTAGGGTCAGTCCTTATCAGATTAGGTCTCAAAAACTCCAAACAAAATCAAGTTTGGATCAATATCAGATAAGATTTGCATGAAAACGCGTAATCTTATTGCTCGCTGATTGGCAGGCCGAACAGCCTGATCGGCAGGCCCCATCGATAGGCTAAACACGTAGATTGACAGGCCGAACTGTCGCGTAAATATCTCCGTGAATCATGTATTTTTCACCCAAGATTCTATAGGATAAAGTCTCAGTTTTGATTCAAATAACCCAATAGAGATGTTATCTGATCAAAACAAACTTTATAAAGATAATCTCTAAGAAAATAAATCAATTCACAATAATTCTACAAGTTTATCTTGATTTAATTTATTCAATTAAATCAACCGATAAACAGATAAGAATTATCCGATCCCAGTAATTCAACAAGTTTATCTTAAATTAATTTTATTACAAAATTAATTCAACCAATAAATAGACATGAATTATTTGATTCTTTTAAATTTTAAACCAATCCGATAAATTCAACATAAGTCACCAATTATTGAAAAAGCACACCGTACCGTTACAGGATTTTGTGAGCTAGCAAAGGGGACCAAAATGGACCTATAAAGTTCAAGCTCATGATAATTATGAAACCCAATATCTTAAATATATATTTCACAATTATCAACTCCAATGCTACTCTACTAAAAGCTTGGAGCTGCACACTCGAACTTTATAGAATTATGAAGCCCGTATAGCTAAGTCTCCATGACATATCAAAGTGTATCGTATCCCCATATGATAATCCATAATCGGCTTAAGGACAATTTTTGTCTTACCTTCCCGATTATTTTTATCTTACGTTCCATTATCTCACCATTAGAAAACTTACCATCCAAAGATAGTATACCATTCGGTTACACCTATGTATCTAAATGGTTGAACGCTCTAGTTTTCCAATTACAAGATAACACATATAAGAGGATATCATTACTCCTAAAGAGGAGCTATGGATTCTATATCAATGAATAACAAGTCTACGCTATCAAGAGTCATGCCTCCAACGTACCGGCATGCATACCACTATTGAGATGTGGGAGCCACCCTTTGGTACATCAAAAGACATAAGTCGAGACAACGGGCCCACTATCCATCTTAGGATTAAGATACAATACAAATGATTGTCTAAAGTGAATTGATTTGCCAAGACAGAATTATTAATCCAAATCAATTCACTTTGTGTCCCGATCCAACATATCATCACCTATGACAACGTGCCAATGTTTCTATTCACAGAGTCCAACTTTGATGGTCAAGACAAACCATCTCCCAATAGGGATATAGACAACATAACAATCATTGCATGAATAAATTCTTCCGCATAATCAGTCCATCATATGCCCAATTCTTAAAGGTTTAAACCGACAGTCTTAGACTACTGTTTGCTTAACATACATTCAACAAATATGAACGTAAAGAGGACAAGATTTGGTATATATAAATAAATAAATTCTTTGTTGATAAAAAATGTCTCAAAAAACATATTACATTTTTACTCCTTAGGGAATACATGTCTAACAATCTCCCACTTGTACTAAGTGAGTAAATACAACAAGTTTTGCATCCCCATAGTTTCCACATGTTTCTCGAAGACTCTCCCAGTAAGTGTCTTCCTAAATGGATAAGCTAAATTGTCCTCTGATGCGATCTTGCACACCGTGACAAGCCCGCCTTCAACAAAGTCCTTTATCACATGATACTTCTGATCAATATGCTTACTCTTTTTATGAAATCTTGGTTCCTTCGCATTAGCTACCGCCGCACTGTTATCACAGTATAGTGATACCACCTTATCCATACGAGGAACTACCTCAAGATCCCAAAGGAACTTGCGAAGCCACGCTGCTTCTTTCAAAGCATCACTAGCTGCCACATACTCTGCCTCCATCGTTGAATCCAAAGTGTAATCTTGCTTTGCACTTCTCCAACTGATGACACCGTCGCCCAGAGTAAACACAAACGCTGAAGTCGATTTCCTAGAATCCAGACAGGATTGAAAATCTGAGTCAGTATATCCAAGAGGAGTCAGGTCCTCACCCGAATACATAAGCATATACCCTCGAGTCCTTCTCAGGTACTTGAAAATATGCTTTACCACAACCCAATGGTTTGGTCCTGGATCCGCCTGAAATCGACTTACAATCCCGACCGCATAACTTATATCTAGTCGTGTGCAAAGCATGGCATACATGATACTACCCACTGCTAAAGCATAAGGCACCTTCTTCATGTATTCTCTTTCTTCATAAGACTTTGGAGAGTCTTTCTTAGAAAGAATAATTCCAGACCTAGATGGTTGCCCACCTTTCTTGGAATCTTGCATTGCAAATATCCTGAGAATTTTATCTATGTAGCCGGCCTGAGACAAAGCTATCATTTTGTTCTTCCTATCCCAAAAGATCTGGATACCGAGCACAAAATTAGCCTCACCCAAGTCCTTCATGTCAAACTACTTGGTCAACCATAATTTGACCAATGACGATGCCCTAACGTCATTGCCAATTAGCATAATGGCATCTACATAGAGCAATAGAAAAACCACCTTCCTATCCTTAATGTGTTTGTAAACACATGGTTCATGTACATTTTGTGAGAACCCATAAGTCTTGATCACCTGATCAAATCTTATGTTCCAAGAACGAGAAGCCTGCTTAAGTCCATAAATTGACTTTAGCAGCTTACAAACCTTACCCTCTTGACCCATGACCTTGAATCCGTCTGGTTGTTCCATTTAAATGGACTCCCAAGATAGCCATTTAGAAAAGCCATCTTGACATCAATCTGTCAAATCTCGTAGTCGAGAGCGACAGCTATGGATAAGAGAATCTGGATAGACTTAAGCATGGCTACAGGCGAAAAGGTTTCCTCATAATCGATTCCTTCCTTTTGCGTATAACCCTTAGCTACCAGTCTAACCTTAAAGGTTTCGACCTTTCCATCCACTCCTCTTTTTCTCTTGTAAATCCACTTACACCCTATGGATTTTACCCCTTCGGGAAGGTCCACAAGCTCCCAGACATGATTAGTCTCCATAGACTTCATATCTATGTTCATGGCCTCTGTCCAGAGTTTTGAATCAACATCCTCTATAGCTTCTACGTAAGTATAAGGATCCTTGTCATGTTCATCTGGTTCAGCCAAGAAGACCTCCCCATTGAACATATACCTTTCAGGTTGACGCCCGATCCTCCCACTACGCCGAAGTCCTTGAGATTGTTGTTCAAGTTTGTTTGGTTTTTCTACACTGATCGGAAGGGTTTCATTTGAAACCTCTGGAGTGATCTGATCACTCCTTAACTCCTCAAGCACCACTTTGCTTCGAGGTTTAAAGTCGTCCATGTAAGTCTCCTCAAGGAAAGTTGCATTAGCAGAAACCATGACTTTATTTTCCTTCGAGTTATAAAAATAACCCCCTTTAGTCCCTTTTGGATATCCTACAAACACACAAACTTCCGAACGTGCTTCCAACTTATTTCGATCCTTAAACAGGACATCAGCCAAACATCCCCATATGCGAATATGGTTTAAGGATGTCTTCCTTCTTGTCCACAACTCGTAAGGAGTTTTAGGGACCAATTTTGAAGGCACATTGTTCAGAAGATAACATGCAGTTTGTAGTGGATATCCCCAAAAGGATAAAGGTAATGATGAATAACTCATCATGAACCTGACCATGTCCAACAAAGTCCTATTTCTTCTCTCCGCTACACCATTCTGCTATGGAGTGCCCGACGCAGTCAAATGGGATAAAATCTCATTCTCTAACAAGTGTCCCAAGAACTCATTAGAAAGGTATTCCCTACCTCGATCGAATCGAAGTGCCTGTATGGGTCTACCTAATTGCATTTCCACTTCAGCCCGAAACTCCCTGAACTTGTCAAAAGTTTCGCTTTTGTGGTGCATCAGGCACATATACCCATATCTTGAGTAATCGTCATTAAAAGTGACGAAGTACTCATACCCTCCTCGTGCCCGGATGTTCATCGTTCCACAAACATCACTATGCATAAGTTTTAGAACCCCTTTGGCCCTATTGCCTTTAGACTCGTATGGTCTTTTGGTCATTTTACCCTCCAAACAAGATTCACATTGAGGTATAGATTGTACCTTGAAGTGACTTAAAGGTCCATCCCTTACCAACCTTTGAATCCTATTTAGGTTAATGTGACCAAGGTGCAAATGCCAAAGATAAGTCTTATTAGAGTGAGAAGTTTTAAGTCTGTTAGAGTTATTATCATTCATCTCAGCATTAAGCAATAAGTCCATCTTAGGTTTGATAAAATATAGATTACTTTGCATCCATCCAGAATTGATAAAAGATTTGTTTTATGAATCACCACTTTTTCATTAAAAGATACCACATAGGAGTCTTTAAATAAACAAGATACAGAAATTAAATTCCTTTTAAATTTAGGAACTTAAAAACAATCTTACAAAAATAATTTCCTATATTTATCAAAGTAAAGATGGACATCTCCCACTGCTTCCGTTGAGACCAAGGATCCATCGCCCATTCGAAGTGTGAAGTCTTCATGTAGCAGACTTCTTGTTTCTTTGAACCCCTGTAGAGAAACACAAACATGATTAGTTGCACCAGAATCTATGACCCAAATGTCACTGGATTCCTCAACCAAACAAGTTTCTAAATACAGAAGATCACACCTACCTCATTTGGAAAGGAAGTCCTTGCAATGCTTCTTAATATGCCCGACTTTACCACTGAAGAAGCACTTAAGCTTCTTTGGGTTCTTCTTCTTCTTCTTCTTGCTCTTGGTAGTAGCAGGAATAGAGGACTTCCTGTTCTTGGCCCGTTGCTTCTTTTTATTCCCGGAGTTAGAATTGGAACCAGAAGCGGCTACCATGTTGGCCTCACCACCTGCAGGAGACTCCTCGATCAGCAGTTCAAACTCCTATAATTGTTTCATTAATTCTGTCAAGGTCATATCCCGTCTATTGTTCAAATTAAATGTAGCTCTAAACGGAATAAATTCCTTAGACAGAGTCTCAAAGACCATAGTCATCTGAGTTTCAGCATCGATGTTGGCTCCATTGGTTTGAGCCTCAACGAGGTAACCTATGACCAACATCATATGCTCCTTTACAGATGTCCCCGGCCTCTGTCTATAGTTTAAGAGTTTTTGAAGCACCCCTTGCCTCCTTGTTATGGCTTGGCCTCCAAACATATCCTCAAGATGATCCAAGATCTGCTTCGCAGTGTCATAATCTTGATGTTGAGCCTGCAGCACATTATTCATGCTGGCCATAACATAGCAGCGGGCCTGATTATTAGCATCTTTCCAATGGTCATACGCTTAGAATTGCTCATTAGATGAGTCTCCCGTAGGCTCGGGAGGACAAGGGGTTGTCAGTACATATTTCAGTTTCTCAAAGGACAGGACGATATCTAGGTTCTGTTTCCAATCATTGTAATTCTCACTGGTTAATTAGTTTTTGTCAAGTATCGATAATAAAGCATTTTTAGACATTTTTAATCTACAATAAAGAATCATATACCAAATATAAGCAAAGATATAATAATTTAGTAAGATAACACAATCATATAAAAACATACAAATGTGTTTATGTGTCAAAACCTTGAAAATATCACAACCTTACAACGATAATTCCCAACTCAGAATTTAACAAGCTCCTAAGGGAGTCATGCCAAATTCAATCAGGAACACGGATCCCCTCCTGATTAATATATGCCATCTAGGACCCGTATGATCTAGCATATATTAATAATCGTTTCTTTGGCCATTAATTTTATTAATAGAGCTCCTAGGGGAGGTTAATAATAAAATTAACGTGAGTGTATAACCATCGTTTCAATATTTTATCCATGGTTTATAATCACCACCTAGGAGTGTGCAACCATAAATCATGCTAAAATACCTTATCCTCTCAGAGATCCAATCTGGCACATGATAGAAATCCCTTCCTAGGGTTCGGGACCACCATGTTCTTCCTATGGACCAATGATGGAGGCCTTAGCTTCTCTCTTTGAAAACCTTCTCCCACTCAATCTTTTGAAATCAAGGTTTTATTTTAAAATTATGCATAAACAATTTTAATATGAGCAGCACTTCCTATTCTATATGACATGTTATCAATGTACATGGCAAATCATATCATAATACAGACAAGCAAAGCAATCAAGCAAAGCCACAAGCAAAATAATAATTACCATAATATTATGGTTCCACCCTAGATAATATAAAACTAAGATTACAAGAGAATAATCGAGACATATATCGATTCTTCATCCTTGAATCCTCAAGTTGTATCCTTCTTTATGTAATTCCCATCTCTAAGTCTTCAATCCCGTATGAATCAAAAACTTCATATTTCAGTCATATCAAAATTTAATGTTTCTCAAAATTGTCTCAAAAATAAAATTAAAACTACACTGCAAAAATTGCACCTTCTCTGGAAATTTTCCAGTTCTTGGTCGACAAGCCATCTGGATGATCGGCTTGCCGGTCATGCTTCATCGGCCTGCCAATCGAAAAGATCGGCCTGTGACCCATGAGAGTTCGGCATGCCAAACTGGAAGTTCGGCCTGCTGGCAGAGCCAGCCGATTTCTGCCCCACTGACGGCCTACCGAACCACACGTCTGGCCTACCGATCTGTGACCATCGACCTGCCAAACTGTGATGTTTGGCATGCCGACTGAGCAAAAATCTCCATTCCAGAAAATACAATTTTAATGCAATTCATCAATTTTATTTTCAACAATTCAAAAACATAAAATTAGAGACCCAAGAAATACCTGGGTGTGCCATCATCCATCTTCTAGATCCGTCTTCTTTGAATAATTATTTAATTACAAAATTCTCACAAATTAAAAATTAAATAACAATTCTTAGACGGAGATGATAGTCTGCCATCTAATTACATGAAAAACCTAGATACATATTCTAACCTCTAAGGAACCATAACCGGCATAAATTATTTAATTAATAAATAATTAAATAACAATTTAATCAATTATAATTAATTAATAAACATTCATCATATAATCCATGACAACATATAATTATATAGAAACCTAGAGTGCCAACTCTCTATAAAATTAAATTTAAGCATAGGAGAGATTAAGATCACAAATTTATACATATAGTATAATCACAAACTTGTAAATTTATGTAAAAACCTTGGCTCTGATACCAATTGTTGGAAAAACAATGTGAAGTACGTAGCGGGAATTTTAAAAATTTTAACATCAGAGAATTTTTCCAAAACATAAGTTTGACATGCTATATGTATAAATTAAATAGATCTTACTAACCTCTGTGTGCCAAACAACCTCCGCAATCCGTGAAGAGAAGTAACGTTCTAGAAGAGCCTCAACCAACTGGTCTTCTTTGCTATTCTCTATCCACGATCGAAGTGAGTGTGGTTTCACACGTATAGCTCTTCCACTGGTGACTCTCCTTCCAACCATTCGAGAGAACCCAAAGCCAGTGTTCGTGATTTGTGAACAAAAGCTCTCAGGAAGTTTTTAGATGCTCACCAGAAGAGTATCACTCTTAATTTCTCAATTGATCTGAGTAACTCATGAGACTTACTCCCTTTATATAATGATTGATCCTGGGGTCAGTCCTTATCAGATTAGGTCTCAAAAACTCAAAACAGAATCAAGTTCAGATCAATATCTGATAAGATCCATGAGAAAACACGTAATCTTATCGCTCGCTAATCGGTAGGCTGAACAGGCCCCATTGGCAAGTCAAACACGTAGATCGGCAGGCCAAATTGCTGCGTAAATATCTTCGTGAATCTTTTATTTTCCACCCGAGATTCTATAGGATAAAGTCTCAGTTTTGATTCAAACAACCCAATAGAGAAGTTATCGGATCAAAACAAACTTTATCAAGATAATCTCTACGAAATAAATCAATTCACAATAATTCTACAAGTTTATCTTGATTTAATTTATTCAATTAAATCAACCGATAAACAGACAAGAATTATCCGATCCCAATAATTCAACAAGTTTATCTTAAATTAATTTTATTACAAAATTAATTCAACTAATAAACAGACATGAATTATTTGATTCTTTTAAATTTTAAACCAATCTGATAAATCTGACATAAGTCACCAATTATTGAAAAAGCACGCTGTATCGTTTCAAGATTTTGTGAGCTAGCAAAGGGGACCAAAATGGACCCATAAAGTTCAAGCTCACGATAATTATGAAACCCAATATCCTAGATATATATTTCACAATTATCAACTCCAACGCTACTCCACTAAAAGCTTGGAGCTTCACTCTCGAACTTTATAAAATTACAAAGCCCGTATAGCTAAGTCTCCATGACATATCAAAGTGTATCGTATCCCTATATTATAATCCATAATCGGCTTAAGGACAAGTTCTGTCTTACCATCTCGATTAGTTTTATCTTACGTTCCATTATCTCAACATTAGAAAACTTACCATCCAAAGATAGTATACCATTCGGTTACACCTATGTATCCAAATGGTTGAGCGCTCAAGTTTTTCAATTACAGGATAACACATATAAGAGGATATCATTACTCCTAAAGAGGAGCTATGGATTCCATATCTATGAATAATAAGTCTACGCTATCAAGAGTCATGCCTCCAACGTACTGACATGCATACCACTATTGAGATGTGGGAGTCACCCTTTGGTACATCAAAAGACACAAGTCGAGACAACGGGCCCACTATCCATCTCAAGATTAAGATACAATACAAATGACTGTCTAAAGTAAATCAATTTGCCGAGATAGAATTATTAATCCAAATCAATTCACTTTATGTCCCGATCCAACACATCGTCACCTATGACAACGTGTCATGTTTCTATTCACGGAGTCCAACTCCGATGGTCAAGACAAACCATCTCCCAAAAGGGATATAGACAACATAACAATCTTTACATGAATAAAGCGCCCAACTTTATTCCCTCGATTGTGGATCATATGTTTTAGACCGTCACCTTAAGAATCGTGTCTTCCGCATAATCAGTCCATCATATGCCCAATTCTTAAGGTTTAGACTGACAGTCTTAGACTACTATTTGCTTATCATACATTCAACAAATATGAACGTAAAGAGGACAAGATTTGGTATATATAAATAAATAAATTCTTTATTGATAAAAATGTCTCCAAAAACGTATTACATTTTTACTCCTTAGGGCATACATGTCTAACAATGGAGTTGTCTTTAGTCGTCCTGACAAAGCCAAGAATAGTTATCGATGGTGAAGAAGGTGATGAGGATTGCGCAGACATCCCTTCATTCACAAAGGGATTGCCACTGGTTGAAGAGATAGATAATTTGGAAGATGATGTTTTGCACTTGCTTTGTGAAGATGTGGAATTGATATGTATTGAGGAACCAATGAAAAAAAGAATAAAAAGATGAGCATCAATAAAGCAATTTATGTTAATTTACTTGTAACATTTTTCTTTGATTTATTTCATTTTTCAATCTTTTTTTAAGGGTTTTGTATATCTATCTATAGTTATATTTGTGGTGAAAATGGAGAAAAAGTATACATTCTGGGCCATTGGATGCTTAACACATGGGCTGGCCACCCTGGGCAACAAAGAATATTCTGTGTAAGAAATATTTAAGACAATTTTTTACGAGAGTTTTTGCAAAAACCATCATGGAAAGTCTGGAGTGAAAATATTTTTTTCACGACAGTTTTTCCAAAAGTCGTCATGGAAAGCCTCTCACAGCATTCAAAATATTGTGAAGAGTAGGATTTTCCATGACGGTTTTTGCAAAAACCATCGTGGAAGATGTAAAAACCGTCGTGGAAGACTAGGTTTTCCACGACAGTTTTTGAAAAAACCATCGTGGAAAACCTAATCTTCCATGATGGTTTTTGTCAAAACTGTCATGGAAGATCCTCACTTCCCCCCTTTCAACTTTTGAAATTCGTGCCTCCCCCACCCATAATTATATGCGCGCCCTCTCTCTCATTCATTCCTCACTCTCTCTCTAAAATCCCTCTTTCTTTCTCTCTAAAATCCTTGCTCCCTCTGCCGCCATCACCACCACCGCGGTGCCATTGGGTATTCGTCATCGGTAAGCTCCCTCTCTCTCCCCACTTCCCCCTCCCTCTCTCTCCTCTTCCCCTTCACCCTACCCACCACCCCCCAACCCACCCGCTCCCTTGCCCCCACCCCCCTTGCCCCATCCCCCCTCGCCCCAGTCCCAGCCCCCCCTCCCCCACCCCCTTGCCCTTTTCCCCCCTCGCCCCCTCTTCCCCTCGGCCCCACCCCCCTCGGCCTCACCCCCCTCGCCCCTCGGCCCAGCCCCAACCCCCCCTCCCCCACCCCCCTCGTCCCCTCCCCCCTCACCCCTTGTGTAATGCCCGCCTTTTTCTTCTATGAACACTTATGTTAATTTAACGTTAGAATGTTATATTTTAGTGCTATTATTATTTATGTTAAGTAAATTAACATTTTATTTAGTAATGTTGTAGGTGACAGCCATATGGGATCGATGTATTTGGGATGCTAATGTCAAAAGTGATAATAAGCTTAAAGTATTTATTTATTTTTTTATGGGTTTCAATTTGCTCTAAATTCATAATCTTTATAATGCTCTAGGGTTATGTATACCTACAGTTATATGCTTGATGATGACATGAATTTTATTTTATATTTTCTTATTTTTATAATATTAATGATGCTATGATAATTACATATGTAGTATTTTTATTATAATGGCATTAAGAAATTGGATAAAATAAAATGTCCAAGAGAATAATATGAAAATTAATATTTTGGGGTTATGGAAGTAAATATTATAATTGTATATGAGTAATTATGTATTATACAAATTTTATATTATATTATAATATAATATATTTATATTACATTATTATATTATATTATATTATACTATACGTTTATATTATATTATATTATATATTAAAGTATACATATATATAACCGATTACGTTATGAGAAAAAGAAAGAAACGACACAAGCCATGAAAAAAAAAGGGGAAATTAAATTAGATTAGGATTAGGTTTTTTACACTTATCTAATCCCTTCTCTCTCATAAACCGATAAATATATCTCTAAGCCACCAAAGTCTTTGTTCTCTAAATTTCTAGCCAAAGAAAATTCTCTCTCTTTCTTCTCCATGTTTACTCCACTTCTCTCCCTTATTTTTCTGGAACCAGTTGATTGAAATATTGGGTTTTCACTTAGATAAATTCAAGAGAATTGAGAAGAATCATTTTAGAGGTAAGAAACTCATTCTAGACTATTGCTAAAATTTTGTTTCCTTTGTAATCTGACCCCCATAACTTTGACTACAAATATCCGTTTGCTCTAAAAATTTAGTACGATGTTTACGTATGTGTTATGTGATATTCATCAAAATTCACATTATTTAGAATTTTCTATACTGAGATATTAATTCTTATTCTCTGAGACTCATGGCCAAATTGTTGCGGATCGGTATTTTGTACAAAAGTATAGTCCATGTTTAAGGGACAAAAGACCTTTGATTTGAACGGAATTTTACAGAGATATTCATGCATATGTTACGTTATGATCTGGAAAATTTCATGGTTATTTGATGAATATTTTATGAGTTCTTGAATTTTCTTTAAGATAGGTTTATATGGCTGTCTATTCAGTGAATTCGGTACTTCTTGTTTATGTGACCTATTTATATAGCTAAACAAATTTATTTGCTAATGAGACTTTTTGTGGTGCTGTATATATATGTTATTAGGTTGTCGTAAAAATTATAGGGTTAAAGTAATTTTATTTTAATTATTGGAATTTTGTGATCGTGTGTTGCTCACTGATTTAGGTAATTAGAGTTTGTTTGGTCTTTGAATTCTAATGCATGTTTTGAATTGTTGAAAATTTATTTGAAGCTAATTTTTGGATATTTTATAGTTTTGGTGTATTGTGTTGGTATTAGAATTATTGTTATCGTCACAAAGATTCTTTTATTGTATGTATTTCAGGTCAATTGGTATTGAATTTTTTTTTTTTATGCCTTAAGTCTGTTTTTCAAACAAACATCTAATAGCCGTCATGTTTGAATTATTTTTGATTCTGTATTGCTCTGTTTATATTTTTCTTATATTTTTCTCAAATACTAGACATCTTAAAATTTCGTTTGGCTTTTGAATTGCTTTAATCGGAGTTCTCATTAAATAGTTATGATTTTTTGAAGTTGACCTTGAAAGCTGTATAATTTTACACACACCCGAAATTTAGATTGAATTTCAAGGACTTTTTCTTCATGTAAATTATTGTCAAAATTTGCGTGTAATATATCAAATTCTTTGTTTTTGAGTCTAGTTTCTAATGCCACTACTTGTGACTAATTTGGAGTTAAGATGAATAAAGGTCATTTTGCCTACTTTTGGGAATTATGCCCTAGGTTCATAAATTGTGATTTTGTGCTTTTTGATATTATTACGTGATAAGGTGATGTTTAATGATAGTATGAGATGTTTATATATTGGTAATAGTATTGCTAGTGACTTATGGTTAATATGAATGTTTCACATGAACACTTTAAAAGGCGAGCACACCGAGAACCATAGCAACGTCACCCAAGTTAAGGTTTAGTAAGCAAGTACAACAAGTAAGTACATTCTCACCCGTAACATGATAAAAGTTTATGAAAAGGTTTTGAGAACATGTTTTATGATGATTCTTAAGATTGTTTTTACATATGGTTTTTCTTATGAAAACTCTTGTTGCAACAAGAAAGTTTAACGAAAGTTTCAATAATAAGGTATGTTAAAAGTATATCTATATATATGTATCACTTAATTAAGTGTTGCACACCCTATGTTTATGTTTATATTTATGATGTCCCAAAGGTTTGACTTGTCATGTTTTGTTTGGGATTAGCTACCCCTCTCTTCTCATGACGGCATGCCTATGATGATGATGTTTATGGTGCAACACTTGGGCCCCCAAAAATAAAATGAATGAAGTTTTTAATATGATAATGATAATAAAAGATATGTTCTGTATGAAACTATGCCAAGTGCACTATTATGTTAATGATGATTATGATTATGATTATGATGTTTCATAAAGGTGTTCATAAAATGTTTTATGTTGTGAGACAAAAAAAAAAGTGTTCTTACTAAGCTTTTGCTTACTTAGTTTATAATCATGTTGCAAATAAAGGTAAAAAGACTATTGAATAGGTAGAGGGCCAGGACGGGCGTGTGGGCTATGAACGATGGATTGGAAACGGAAGAACGCTAAGAAAGAATATTTTTTTGAATAATGTTTTTATTTCTTTGAATGCTTAAATTTCTGCACTATTAAGTAAAAAGACTTGTTTTACTTTTATTTTTATTTTGCAGAAGTTTAAACTACTAAACTATTTAAACAGTTTTAAAGTTTGTGCTGAAATTTTATTTGAATTATGGTTTTGTTAATTTGGCATTGATAAACTATATAAAAAAAAAGAGATTTGAAATATTTGGAATTTTTTATTTTAAAAAAAATTATGCATGGATCCTGGGATATGTTTATCAAGTTGTGTTTAAATTTAAATAGTTTATCTTATAAATAATGATCACAATGATGAAAGTAACAATTATTATGACGTCTGTAAGGGGACGTTACATCTCGCCCCCTCCCCCCTCCCCATTCTCCCCCTCGCCCCCTCCCCCCTCAGCCTCACCCCCTAGCCCCCACCCACCCCCCTCCCTCCTCGCCCCGTTCCCCACCCGCCCCTCAGCCCCACCCACGGCCCCCCCTTTACTCTAGTCCCTCACATGTGTAATATGCAAAATTATGTATTTGAAATTGTAAATTTGTGAATATGTGTAATCTGTGAAATTGTGTAATTGAAGTTGCAATTTTGTAAAGATATGTAAATATGTGAATATGTGTAAGTTGTAAAATTATATATGTAATTGCAATTGTGAATTTGTGAATATGTGTAGTATGTGAAATTATATGAATATGAGAAATTGTGTAGTTGAAATTGTAAACTTGTGCATATGTCAAGACTTGAATATGTGAAATTATATCAATATATGAAATTGGGAACTTGAAATTGTAAACTTGTGAATATGTGAAGATGTGAATTTGTGCAATTATGTGAATATGTCAATATGTGTAATATGTGAAATTGTGTAATTGAAATTACAAATTTGTGAATATGTGAGGATATGTAAATATGCGTAATATGCGAAATTATGTGAATAGGTACAATTTATGAAATTACATATGTAATTGAAATTGTAAATTTGTGAATATGGGCAATATATGAAACTATATGAATATGTGAAATTGTGTAATTGAAAATGTATGAAGTGGAATATGTGAAGATGTGAATATGTGTAGTTTGTGATTTAATATTAGTATGTATGTGTTAGCTTTTGACTACTTTGCACAGGTATAATGTCTCGTGAGATCGATAGTGACCAGTACGAGGACGAGTACAAAGACTGCACTCCATCTTCATCACAATATAGCAAGGGAAACCAACTCAGTAAGCCACAAAGGCGAATTGAATCTGATCTGAAAGTAAACTTTGAGCGAAGGGTTACATTAATGGAAAAACTTCATCAAATGAGAAAGAAAGGTTTAAGAATTGAAGTGACTTTTGATTCAAAAGGCCAATCGGAAGGCGCACCTGACCATGAATTAAGTAGTTGGATCGGAGTCCTCAGTCGATAGCACGTTCCAATATGGACAAAAGATTTGAGGTCTAAGGATTTAGATAAAGTAAAAGATGTGATTTAGAGAGAGATATACAAAGCTTTCACAGTCGAGGATTGGTATAGGAAAAGGGCTTTGAAGGTTTGTGGTGAATTAGCAAATGGGTTCAGATCTGACCTCTACGTTACCTTCGTACAGTCATACCTTTCCATTCTAGAGGAGGATGAAAATGTATATAAACGGCCTCCTACGATAGTACACTACTACCCCTCCATAAACGATGACGATTGGGAAGCTTTTGCGAGGTGTTGACTTTCCATCGAATTCCAACTGCTATAATCAAACACAAGAAAAATAAGAGCAGAAAATGAATACTGCTCTATGTTTGGCCGAGTCAGATATAGAGAGCTCGAGCAATCCTTGGTACATTAATATTTTACTCATATTACATATATTAATTATTCTATCTTTACTATTTTACTAACATAGCGTAACACATTTTACAAAGATGGGCGTTCTATCAACACGGGAAGAGTTGTGGGTAAAATCATGTCAAGGTCCCGATGGCCAGTTTAAAAATCCAAAAGTAGCAGAAATTGAGAACTTGATTGTAAGTTTACTGAACACGAACAATTAATTTGTAATTTAATACCAGATGAAGGATTGCTTGAATAACATGGTTGTGTTGTTGTTTTATAGGATGAATACACAATGCAACAAAGTCAAGGGAGCTTCCAATCGGTCGGTAATGATGACATTTTGACGAGGGCACTAAGGAAACTAGAACATTCAGGACGTGTTCATGGTCAATCGAAGTATGTGAAGCAGTCTCAATACTTCGACCTCCAATCAGGTACTTCAAAATTGAATTCCCAAATGTTGAAGATGCAGATGGAGATTGCAGAACTGTGGGGTCTTGTGACAGAGCTCATTTCCCAAGGATGTGCCAAGTTGATGGATGATAGCATCTCATAGTGCAACAGCTTCGTAACCCTCCCAATAATGTAACAGAAGCTCTAGAAGCTCTAGAAGTCCAATTGTCACCTCCTTGTCAAGAGCCTGAGCAATGTAGGCTCTTCGTTGAGGATAGAGTTAATGGTGGGTGTGCACTTGTTGTGCTTGGGAAGGTGTGGATGGAGAGTCTTCCAACTGATACAGTTTATAGACAACTATTAGGGGAAGAGAACGTGCACGTTAGCATCACTACCGTCAGAGTTAGAACTGTAATTAGACAAGAATTATCCAATCGCAATAATTCAACAAGTTTATCTTGAATTAATTTTGTCACAAAATTATTTCAATCGATAAACAAACATGAATTATTTAATTCTTTCGAGTTTCAACCAATCTAGTAAATCTAACAGAAGTCACCAATTATTGGAAAAGCACGCCGTATCGTTATAGGATGTTATGAGCTAGCAAAGGGGACCAAATAGACCCATACAGTTCAAGCTCTCGATAATTATGAAACCCAATCCTAGATATACATTTCATAATTATCAACTCCAACGCTACTCCATTAAAAGCTTAGAGCTGCACTCTCAAACTACATAGAATTACGAAGCCCGTATAGCTAAGTCTCCATGACATATCATAGTGTATCATATCCCCATAGGATTATCCATAACCGGCTTAAGGACAAGTTCTGTCTTACCTTCCCGATTATTTTTATTTTACATTCCACTATCTCACCATCAAAAAACTTACCATCCAAAGACAATATATCATTTGGTTACACCTATGTATCTAAATCGTTGAGTGCTCCAGTTTTTCAATTACATGATAATACATATAAGAGGATATCACTACTCCTAAAGAGGAGTTATGGATTCCATATCTATGAATAACAGGTCTACGCTATCAAGAGTCATGCTCCAATATACCGGCATGCATACCACTATTAAGATGTGGGTGTCACCCTTTGGTACATCAAAAGACACAAGTCAAGACAACAGACCCACTATTCATCTCAGGATTAAGATACACTACAAATAATTGTCTAAAGTGAATCGATTTGCAGAGACAGAATTATTAATCCAAATCAATTTACTTTATGTCCCGATCCAACACATCGTCACCTATGAAAATGTGCCAATATTTCTATTCATGGTGTCCACCTCCGATGGTCAAGAAAAACCATCTCCCAAAAGAGATATAGACAACATAACAATCTTTGCATGAATAAAGCACCCTACTTTATTCCCTCGATTGCAGATCTTATGATTTAGATCATCACCTTAAGAATCGTGTATTTCGCATAATCTATCCATCATATGCCCAATTCTTAAAGGTTTAGACAGACAATCTCAAACTTTTGTTTGCTTAACATATATTCAACAACTATGAACATAAAGGGACAAGACTTTGTATATTAGTACTGAATAAATTCTTTATTGATAAAAATGTCTCCAAAAAACTTATTACATTTTTACTCCTTAGGGCATACATGTCTAACAATCTCCCACTTGTACTAAGTGAGTAAATATGACCAATCTCGCATCCCCATAGCTTCCACATGCCTCTCGAAGACTCTCATAGTAAGTGTCTTTGTAAATGGATCAGTTAAATTGTTCTTTGAAGCGATCTTGCACACCGTGACATGCCTGCCCTCAACGAAGTCCTTTATCACATGATGCTTCCGATCAATATGCTTACTCTTCTTGTGAAATCTTGGTTCCTTAGCATTAGCTACCGCCGTATTATTATCACAGTACAGTGATATTGCCGTATTCATACCAGGAACTACCTCAAGAGCCCTAAGGAACTTGTGGAGCCACACTGCTTCTTTCGAAGCATCACTGGCTACCACATACTCGGCCTCCATCGTTGAATCCGAAGTGCAATCTTGCTTCACACTTCTCCAACTAATGGCACCGCCACCCAGAGTAAACACAAAACCCGAAGTCAATTTCCTATAATCCAAATAAGATTGAAAATCTGAGTCAGTGTATCCTAGAGGAGTCAAGTCTTGACCCAAATGCATAAGCATATACCCTCAAGTCCTTCTCAGGTACTTGAAAATATGCTTAACCGCAACCCAGTGGTTCGGTCCTAGATTCACCTGAAATCGACTTACAATCTCGACCGCATAACAAATATCTGATTGTGTACAAAGCATGGCATACATGAGACTACCCACCACCGAAGCATAAGGCACATTGTTCATGTATTCTCTTTCTTGATTAGACTTTGGAGAGTCTTTCTTAGAAAGAGTAATTCCAGACCTAGATGGTTGCCCACCTTTCATGGAATCCTACATTGCAAACCTCTTAAGAATTTTATGTATGTAGCCAGCCTAGGACAATGCTATCATTTTGTTCTTCTTATCCCGAAAGATCTAGATACCAAGAACAAAATTAGCCTCACCCAAGTCCTTCATGTTAAACTGCTTGGTCAACCATAATTTGACTGATGACAATGCCCCAATGTCATTGCCAATTAGCAGAATGTCATCTACATAGAGCAGTAGAAAAATCACCTTCCCATCCTTAATGTGTTTGTAAATACATGGCTCATCCATATTTTGTGAGAACCAATAAGTCTTGATCACCTGATCAAATCTTATGTTCCAAGAACGAGAAGCCTGCTTAAGTCCATAAATTGACTTTAGCAGCTTACAAAACCTACCCTCTTGACCCTTGACCTTGAACATGTCTGGTTGTTTCATATAAATGGACTCATCAAGATAGCCATTAAAAAAAGCCGTCTTGACATCCATCTACCAAATCTCATGGTCGAGAGCGGCAACTATGGACAAGAGAATCAGGATGGACTTGAGCATGGCTACAGGCGAAAAGGTTGCCTCATAATCGATTCCTTCCTTTTGTGTATAACCCTTAGCTACTAGTCTAGCCTTAAAGGTTTCGACCTTTCCATCCATTCCTCTTTTTCTCTTGTAGATCCACTTACACCCTATGGGTTTTACCCCTTCAGGAAGATCTACAAGCTCCCAGACCTAATTAGTCTCCATAGGCTTCATCTCTGAGTTCATGGCCTCTGTCCCGAGTTTTGAATCAACATCTTCCATAGCCTCTGCGTAAGTATAAAGATCCCTACTATGTTCATTCGGTTCAGCCAAGAAGACCTCCCCATTGAACATATACCTCTCAAGTTGACGCCCGATCCTCCCACTATGCCTAAGCCCCTTAGGATGTTGCTCAGGTTCATTTGGTTTTTCTACACTGATCGGAATGGTTTCATTTGGAACCTCCAGAGTGATTGGATCACTCCTTAACTCCTCAAGCACTACTTTGCTTCGAGGCTTAAAGTCGTCTATGTAACTCTCCTCAAGGAAAGTTGCATTAGTTGAAACCATGACTTTATTTTCCTTTGGGTTATAAAAATAACCCCCTTTAGTCCCTTTTGGATATCCCATAAACAGGCAAACTTCTAAACATGCTTCCAACTTATTCGTATCCTTAAAAAGGACATGAGCTGGACATCCCCATATATGAATATGGTTTAAGGATGTCTTCCTGCCCATCCACAACTCGTGAGGAGTTTTAGGGACTGATTTTGAAGGCACATTGCTTAGAAGATAACATGCCGTTTGTAGTGCATATCCCCAAAAGGATAAAGGCAGTGATGAATAACTCATCATGGACCTGACCATGTCCAATAAAGTCTTATTCCTCCTTTAGCATGAATAAAGAGCCCAACTTTACACCCTCAATTAGACCATCACCTTTAGAATCATTTCTTCCATATAATCTATCAATCATATGCTTGATTCTTAAAGGTTTAGAACAACAGTCTCAGACTTTTGTTTGCTTATAAAACATTCAACAAATATGAACGTAAAGAGGATAATGTTTGGTATATGTATAATAAATAAATTCTTTATTGATATAATGTTTCCAAAAACATACTACAACTTTTACTTTTTAGGGCATACATGTCCAACACGATGGAACTCTAGTGTTGGCTGAAGTAGTAGGAGACGTCCATCTTTATTTTGATAGTTATAGGAATTTAGTTTTGAGCGATTGTTTTTATGTTCTTAAACTTAAAAGGACTTTAATTTCTGTTGCTTGTTTATTTAAGGATTCTTATTTAGTTTTTTTTAATAATAAAGTTGTAATTCGTAAAAAAACAAATCTTTTATTTGTAGTAGATAGATGCAAAACAATCTATATTTTATCACACATAAGATGGACTTATTGCTGAACACTGAGATTAATGATAACTATAAAAGACTTAAAACTTCTTACTCTAATAAGACTTATCTTTGGCACTAGCGATTAAGTCATATAAGCCTTAATACGATTCAATGGTTGGTAAGAGATGGACCTTTAAGTAATTTAGAAATGGAATGTATACCACAACATGAATCTTGTTTGGAGGGCAAAATGACTGGAAGACTATTTGAGTCTAAGGGCAATCAAGCTAAAGGGAATCTATAACTTTTGCATACTGAGTATTTCATCACTTTTATTGATAAGTACTCAAGATATAAGTATGTTTATCTTATGCATCGTAAGAGCAAAACTTTTGACAAGTTCAAGGAGTTTTGAACGGAAGCAGAGAAGCAATTAAGTAAACCCATAAAATTATTCAATCTGATTGAGGTAGAGAGTACCTCTCTAATGAGATCTTTGTGCATTTAATAGAGAATGGGATTTTATCCCAATTGACTGCACTTGGCACTCTGTAATAGACTTTATAGCTGAAAGAAGAAATAGGACCTTATTGGATATGGTAAGGTCCATGATGACTTATTCAACGTTGCCACTTTCTCTTTGGAGATATGCACTATAAACTGTATGTTATCTTTTGAACAATGTGCCTTCAAAGTTTCTTCCTAAAGCTCCTCACAAGTTGTGGAGCTATATTCATATATGGGGATGTCCTGCTCATGTCCTTGATAAGGAAGTGAATAAGTTGGAAGCACGTTCAAAAGTATGTGTATTTGTAGGATATCCAAAAGGGACAAAAGGCAGTTATTTTTATAACCCAAAAGAAAATAAAGTCATGATTTCTATGAATGCGACTTTCCTTAAAGAAAGTTATATGAATGACTTTGAGCCTTGTAATAGAGTGGTACTCGTGGAGATGGTGAGTGATGTGATCACTCTAGGGGTTCCAACAGATACCAATCTAATAAATGTGGAAAAACCAACAGAGCAATAAAATAGGGAGCTTTGGCATAGTGGGAGGATCAGGCATCAACCTGAAAGTATATGTTCGATGGTAAAGCCTACATGGCTAAACTAGTTTAACACAATAGAGATCCTTCCACTTACAAAGAGGCTATGGAGGATGTTGATTCAAAGCTTTAAGATAGAAGCTATGAATGTTGAGATGAAGTCTATGAAGACTAATCAAGTCTGAGAATTTATGGACTTCTTGAAGGGGTAAAGCCCATAGGGTGTAAGAAAAGAAGGTTATAGATCAAAAAGTTGAAAGCTATAAGACTAAATTGGCACACAAAAGGAAGGAATTGATTATGAGAAAATTTTTTCTTTGGTCACCATGCTTCAGTCCATCTGCATACTCTTGTCCATTGCAGTTGTTCTTGATTATGAAATTTGACAAATGGATGTCAAGATGATTTTCTTGAATGGCCATCTTGATAAGGCCATTTATATGATGTAGCCATATGGGTTCAAAGCTAAGGGTTAAGAGAATAAAGTCTATAGATTGCTAGAGTCTATTTATGGACTTAAGCAAGCCTTCCGTTCTTGGAACATAAAATTTGATTGAGTAATCAAGACTTATTGGTTCGAACAAAAAATAGATGAACCATGTGTTTACAAACATATTAAGGATGGAAGGTGGTATTTCTATTTCTCTATGTAGATGACATTCTACGTATTACAATGACATTGGGGGCATTTTTTGGAAAATGATACGTAGCACAATTTTAAAAATTTATCAAATCAAAGTATATTCCAAATAACAAGTTTGACATGCTAAGTACGTAAATTAATAAAGCATCTTATGTGCCTCTTTAATAGATCAAAAGCTATAAAAGCTACAACTAGATAAAAATGTCTAAGAAAGCCACAACTAATTGGTCTTTCTTGCTATTCTCTTTCCATGATTGGAATACAAGTAGTCGCAGGTCGTATAGTTTTTCCTTGGCTGACCTCTCTTTCCAACCACTTAAGAAAACTAAGAGCTGAGGTTCCAAATGTTGAACAATAGCTCTTTGGGAGTTTCAGAGTTTTTGCCACTTGAAAACTCTCTCTATACTTCTCAAATGATCTAAGGAACAATAAAAAATAGTTCCTTTTATATAGTGGTTGAATTTGGGATCGATCCCTATCAGATTTTGATTCAAAATTCGAGTCTAGTTTAACTTCTGATCAAAAACATGACAAGAACGCGTAACAAGAATATTGCACAGTTTACCTACTGATCTTGGCCATTGGCCTACCGATGGAGCAATAATCTAGAAATTTTAAAATATCTTTATTACATAATAAATAAACTCTTTATTGATTAAACGTCTCCAAAAGCTTATTACATCATTTAATCCTTAGGGCGCCTAGTCTAACAATCTTTAACTTGCTCTAAGTGAGTAAATATGACATGTTTCACATCCCCATAGCCTCTACATGCTTCTCAAAATCCCTCATCGGTAGTGTCTTCATGAAAGGATCAGCTATATTGTCCTTAGATACGATCTTGCATATTGCAACATGCCTACCCTCAATAGTCCTTTATCACATGAAACTTCCTATGTATATGTTTACTCTTCTTGTGAAATTTTGGTTCCTTAGCATTAGCTATCACTATAGTGTTATCACAATGTGGCGATATCGGCTTATCTATACCAGGAACTACCTCAAGATGCCCAAGGAATTTACGGAGCTACATAGCTTTTTTCAAAGCCTCACCAGCTATCACATGGTCGGCCTCAATTGTTGAATCTGAAGTATAATCTTGCTTGATACTTCTCCAAACAATGGTGACTTTACCCAGAGTAAACATATAACCTGATGTTGATCATCTTGAATCCAAACATGATTAGAAATCTGAGTCAGTGTATCTAAGAGGTGTTAGATCCTTATGAGAATGCACTAGCATATAACCTCTAGTCATTCTCTGGAATTTGAAAATATGCTTGACCATAACCCAATGATTTAGTCATGGATCTGACTGAAATCGACTCATTATCCCAACCGCGTAACACATATCTAGTAGTGTATAAAGCATAGCATATAAGAGACTACCTACTGCCAAAGCAAAAGGCACCTTTTTTATGTATTCTCTTTCTTCATCAGACTTTAGAGAGTCATCTGTATAGAGCAGTAGAAAAACCACCTTCCCATCCTTAATGTGTTTCTAAACACATGGTTCGTCGACATTTTGTTCGAAGCCATAAGTCTTGATCACATGATCAAATCTTATTTTCCAAGAATGGGAAGCTTGTTTAAGTCTATAAATTGACATTTGCAACTTACAGACCTTATTCTCTTGACCCTTAGCTTTGAACTTGTCTAGTTGTACCATTTATGTGGTCTCATCAAGATAGCCATTCAAAGAGACCGTTTTGATATCCATTTGCCAAATATCATAATCCAGAGCGACAACAATAGACAAGAGAATGCAGATGGACTTAAGCATGGCTATAGGCAAAATGGTTTTCTCGTAATCGATTCCTTCCTTTTGCATATATCCTTTTGCTGCCAGTCTAGCCTTATAGGTTTTGACTTTCCTATCTACTCTTATCTTTCTCTTATAGACACACTTACACCCTGTGGGTTTTACCCATTTAGGAAGGTCCACAAGTTCTTAGGCTTAATTAGTCTTCATATTCTTCTTAGTGTTCATAGCTTCTATTTAAAGCTTTGAATCAACATCCTCTATAGCCTCTTTGTAAGTGTAATAATCCCTATCATGTTTAACTAGTTCATCCTAGAAAACTTCACCATTGAACATATAGATCTCAGGTTAATGGCCGATCCTCCCTCTACGCCGAATCTCTCTAGATTGTTGTTTAGTTAGTTTTTCTACATTCATTGGATTAGTTTCAACCACAACCCTTAGAGTGATTGAGTCACTCGCTAACTCCTTGAGTATTACTCTACTATGGGGCTTAAAGTCATTCATGCAACTTTTCTTAAAGAAAGTCACATTCAATGAAACCATGACTTTTTTTCTTTTGGGATATAAAAATAACCCCTTTTAGTCTCTTTTGTATATCCTACAAACACGCACAATTCCGAATGTGCTTCCAACTTATTAGGTTTCTTGTACAGGACATGAGTAGGACATCCTCATATGTGAATATAGTTTAGGGATGTCTTCATACTCGTCTATGTTGGAAAAACGTTGCACAGTGGAATTTTAAAATTTTTCATCAGAGTAATTTCCAAAACACAAGTTTGACATGCTATAAGTATAAATTAAATAGATCTTACTAACCTTTGTGTATGAAGGACCTCCGCAACCTGTGAAGAGAAGTGACGTTCCAGAAGAGCCTCAACCAACTGGTCTTCTTTGCTATTCTCTATCCACAACTAGAGTGAGTGTGGGCTTACACGTACAGCTCTTCCATCGGTGACTCTCCTTCCAACCAATAGAGAGAACCCAAAGCTAGTGTTCGTGATTTGTGAACAAAAGCTCTCAGGGAGTTTTTAGATGCTCACCAGAAGAGCATCACTCTTAATCTCTCAATTGATCTGAGTAAATTATGAGACTCACTCCCTTTATATAGCTATTGGTCCTGGGGTCAGTCCATATCAGTTAGGTCTCAAAAACTCAAAACAGAATCAAGTTTGGATCAATATCTAATAAGATCCGCATGAAAACGCATAATCTTATCGCTCACTGATCAACAGGCCGAACAGGCCGCATCGACAAGTCGAACTCCCGCGTAAATATCTCCACGATTCTTTCATTTTCCACCTGAGATTCTATAGGATAAAGTCTCAGTTTTGATTCAAATAACCCAACATAGAAGTTATCTGATCAAAACAAACTTTATCAAGATAATCTCTAAGAAAATAAATCAATTCACAATAATTCTACAAGTTTATTTTGATCTAATTTATCCAAGATTAAATCAACCGATAAACATACAAGAATTATCTGATCCCAATAATTCAATAAGTTTATCTTAAATTAATTTCTTACAAAATTAATTCAACTGATAAACAAACATGAATTATTTAATTCTTTTAAATTTTAAACCAATCTGATAAATCCGACATAAGTCACCAATTATTGGAAAAGCATGCTATGTCATTATAGGATTTTGTGAGCTAGCAAAGGGGACCAAAATGGACCTATAAAGTTCAAGCTCACGATAATTATAAAACCTAATATCCCAGATATACATTTCACAATTATCAACTGCAACGCTACTCCACTAAAAGCTTGGAGCCGCACTCTCGAACTATATAGAATTACGAAGCCCGTGTAGCTAAGTCTCCATGACATATCATAGTGTATCGTATCCCCATATAATAATCCATAATCGGCTTAAGGATAAGTTCTGTCTTACCTCCCCATTTATTTTTATCTTAAGTTCGATTATCTCACCATTAGAAAACTTACCATCCAAAGACAGTATACCATTTGGTTACACCTATGTATCCAAATGGTTGAGCGCTCCAGTTTTCCAATTACAGGACAACGCATATAAGAGGATATCATTACTCCTAAAGAGGAGCTATGGATTCCATATCATGAATAACAAGTCTACGCTATCAAAAGCCATGCCTCCAACATACCAGCATGCATACCACTATTGAGATATGGGTGTCACCCATTTGTATATCAAAAGACACAAGTCGAGACAACGAGCCCACTATTCATCTCAGGATTAAGATACAATACAAATGACTGTCTAAAGTGAATCGATTTGCCAAGACAGAATTATTAATCGAAATCAATTCACTTTATGTCCTGATCTAATACATCGTCACCTATGACAACGTGCCAATGTTTCTATTCATGGAGTCCAACTTTGATGGTTAAGACAAACCATCTCCCAAAAGGGATATAGACAACATAACAATCTTTACATGAATAAAGCACCCAACTTTATTCCCTCGATTGCGGATCATATGTTTTAGACCGTCACCTTAAGAATCGTGTCTTCTGCATAATCAGTCCATCATATGCTCAATTCTTAAGGTTTAGACCGACAATCTCAGACTACTATTTGCTTAACATACATTCAACAAATATGAACGTAAAGAGGACAAGATTTGGTATAAATAAATGAATAAATTCTTTATTGATAAAAATGTCTCCGAAAATGTATTACACTTTTACTCCTTAGAGCATACATGTCTAACATTCTCCCACTTGCACTAAGTGAGTAAATACAACAAATTTCACATCCCCATAGCTTCCACATGCCTCTCGAAGACTCTCCCAGTAAGTGTCTTTGTAAATGGATCAGCTAAATTCTACTCTGACGCGATCTTGGACACCGTGACATGCCCAGCCTCAATGAAGTCCTTCATCACATGGCACTTCTGATCAATATGCTTACTCTTCTTGTGAAATCTTGGTTCCTTAGCATTAGCTACCACCACACTGTTATCACAGTACAGTGATACCGCTTTATCCATACCAGGAACTACCTCAAGATCCCCAAGGAACTTGTAGAGCGACACTGCTTCTTTTGAAGCATCAGTAGCCGCCACATACTTGGCCTCCATTGTTGAATCCGAAGTACAATCTTACTTTGCACTTCTCCAACTGATAGCACCGTCGCCCAGAGTAAACACAAACCCCGAAGTCGATTTCCTAGAATCCAGACAGGATTGAAAATCTGAGTCAGTGTATCCTAGAGGAGTTAAGTCCTCATCCGAATACACAAGCAAATACCCTCGAGTCCTTCTCAGGTACTTGAAAATATGCTTTACCGCAACCCAATGGCTCGATCCTAGATCCGCCTGAAATTGACTTACAATCCTGACCGCATAGCTAATATCTGATTGTGTGCAAAACATGACATACATGAGACTACCTGCTGCCGAAGCACAAGGCACCTTCTTCATGTATTCTCTTTCTTCATAAGACTTTGGAGAGTCTTTCTTAGAAAGAGTAATTCCAGACCTAGATGGTTGCCCACCTTTCTTGGAATCCTGCATTGCAAACCTCCAGAGAATTTTATCTATGTATCCAGCCTATGACAAAGCTATCATTTTGTTCTTCATATCCCAAAAGATATGGATACCGAAAACAAAATTAGCCTCACCAAAGTCCTTCATGTCAAACTACTTGGTCAACCATAATTTGACCAATGACAACGCTCCAACGTCATTGCCAATTAGCAGAATGTCATCTACATAGAGCAGTAGAAAAACCACCTTCCCATCCTTAATGTGTTTGTAAACACATGGTTCATCCACATTTTGTGAGAACCCATAAGTCTTGATCACTTGATCAAATCTTATGTTCCAAGAACGGGAAGCCTGCTTTAGTCCATAAATTGACTTTAGCAGCTTACAAACCTTACCCTCTTGACCCGCAACCTTGAACCCGTCTGGTTGTTCCATATAAATAGACTTATCAAGATAGCCATTCAGAAAAGCCATCTTGACATCCATCTGCCAAATCTCGTAGTTGAGAGCGGCAACTATGGGCAAGAGAATCTGGATGGACTTAAGCATGGCTACAGGCGAAAAGGTTTCCTCATAATCGATTCCTTTCGTTTGCGTATAACTCTTAGCTACTAGTCTAGCCTTAAAGGTTTTGACCTTTCCATCCACTCCCCTTTTCCTCTTGTAGATCCATTTACACCCTATGGGTTTTACCCCTTTGGGAAGATCCACAAGCTCCCAGACCCGATTAGTCTCCATAGACTTCATCTCTATGTTCATGGCCATTGTCCAGAGTCTTGAATCAACATCCTCCATAGCTTCTATGTAAGTATAAGGATCCCTGTCATGTTCATCTGGTTCAGCCAAAAAGACCTCCCCATTGAACATATACCTCTCAGGTTGATGCCCGATCCTCCCACTATGCCTAAGCCCCTGAGATTGTTGTTCAAGTTTGTTTGGTTTTTCTACAACGATCGGAATGGTTTCGTTCGGAACCTTCGGAGTGATCTGATCACTCCGAAGCTCCTCAAGCACCACTTTGCTTCGAGGTTTAAAGTCGTCCATGTAACTCTCCTCAAGGAAAGTTGCATTAGTTGAAACCACGACTTTATTTTCCTTTGGGTTATAAAGATAACCCCCTTTAGTCCCTTTTGGATATCCTACAAACATGCAAACTTTCAAACGTGCTTCCAACTTATTCGGATCCTTAAACAGGACATGAGCCGGACATCACATATGCGAATATGGTTTAAGGATGTCTTCCTTCTTGTCCACAACTCATGACGAGTTTTAGGGACCGATTTTGAGGGCACATTGTTCAAAAGATAACATGTAGTTTGCAGTGCATATCCCCAAAAGGATAAAGGAAATGATGAAAAACTCATCATGGACCTAATCATGTCCAACAGAGTCCTATTCCTTCTCTTCGCTGCGCCATTCTACTGCGGAGTGCCTGGAGTAGTCAAATGGGATAAAATCCCATTCTCTAACAAGTGTCCCAAGAACTCATTAGAAAGGTATTCTCCACCACGATCAGATCAAAGTGCCTTTATGGGTTTACCCAATTGCTTTTCCACTTCAGCCCGAAACTCCATGAACTTATCAAAAGTTTTGCTTTTGTGGTGCATCAGGTACACATACCCATATCTTGAGTAATCATCAATAAAAGTGACGAAGTACTCATGCCCTCCTCGTGCCTAGATGTTTATCGGTCCGCAAACATCACTATGCACAAGTTCTAGAACCCTTTCGACCTTATTGCCCTTAGACCCGTATGGTCTTTTGGTCATTTTACCCTCCAAACAAGATTCACATTGAGGTATAGATTCCAACTTTAAGTGACTTAAAGGTCCATCCCTTACCAACCTTTGAATCCTATTTAGGTTAATATGACCAAGGTGCAAATGCCAAAGATAAGTCTTATTAGAGTGAGAAGTTTTAAGTCTTATAGAGTCATTATCATTTATCTCAACATTAAGCAATAATCCATCTTAGGTTTAATAAAATATAGATTATTTTGCATCCATCCAGAACAGATAAAAGATTTGTTTTTACGAATCACCACTTTTTCATTAAAAGATACCACGTAGGAGTCTTTAAATAAACAAGATACAGAAATTAAATTCCTTTTAAATTTAGGAACATAAAAAACAATCATGCAAAATTAAATTCCTATAACTATCAAAGTAAAGATGGATATCTCCCACTGCTTCCGCTGAGACCAAGGATCCATCGTCCATCTGAAGCATGAAGTCCTCATGTAGTAGACTTCTCGTTTCTTTGAATCCCTGTAGAGAAACACAAACATGATTAGTTGCACCGAAATCTATGACCTAGATGTCGCTGGATTCCTAAACTAAACAAGTTTCTAAATATAGAAGATCACATCTACCTCCTTTGGAAAGGAAGTCCTTGCAATTCTTCTTGATATGCCCGACCTTACCACAGAAGAAGCACTTAAGCTTCTTTGGGTTCTTCTTCTTCTTCTTGCTCTTGGTAGCAGCAGGAATAGAAGACTTCCCGTTCTTAGCCCGTTGCTTCTTTCCATTCCCTGAGTTAGGATTCAAACCAGAAGCAGCTACCATGTTGGCCTCACCACCAACAGGAGACTCCCTGATCAGCAGTTCGAACTCCTGTAACTGTTTCATCAGTTCTGTCAAGGTCATATTCCATCTATTGCTTAAATTAAAAGTAGCTCTAAATAGAATAAATTCCTTAGACAGAGTCCCAATGACCATAGTCATATGAGTTTCAGCATCGATATCGGCTCCATTGGTTTGAGCCTCAACGAGGTAACCCATGACCAACATCATGTGCTCCTTTATAGATGTCCCCGGTCTCTGTCTACAGTTTAAGAGTTTCCAAAGCGCCCCTTTGTTATGGCCTGGCCTCCAAACATATCCTCAAGATTATCCAAGATCTGTTTCGCAGTCTCATAATCCTGATGTTAAGCCTGCAGCATGTTGTTCATGCTAGCCATAACATAGTAGCGGGCCTCATCATTAGCATCTTTCTAGCGATCATATGCTTAGAATTGCTCATTACTCGAGTCTCCTGTAGGTTCGGGAGGACAAGGGGTTGTCAATACATATTTTAGTTTCTCAAAGGATAGGATGATATCTAGGTTCCGTTTCCAATCGTTATAATTCTCACCGGTTAATTGGTTTTTATCAAGTATTGATGATAAAGCGTTTTTAGACATTTTCAATCTACAATAAAGAATCATATACCAAACATAAGCAAACATATAATAATTTAGTAAGATAACACAATCATGTAAAATTATACAAATGTGTTAATATGTCAAAACCTTGAAAATATCACAACCTTACAACGATAATTCCCAACTCAGAATTCAACAAGCTCGTAGGGGAGTCAAGCCAAATTCAATCAGGAACACATATCCCCTCTTGATTAATATATGCCATCCAGGACCCGTATGATCCAGCATATATTAATAATCATTTCTTTGGCCATTAATTTTATTAACAGAGCTCCTAGAGGAGGTTAATAATAAAACTAACGTGAGTGTATAACCATCATTTCAATATTTTATCCATGATTTATAATCACCACCTAAGGGTATGCAACCATAAATCATACTGATCGGCCTGCCGGTCATGCTTCATCGGCCTGTCGATCATACTGATTGGCCTGTCGACCCATGAAGGTTCAACCTGCCGAGCTGAAAGTTCAGCTTGCTGGCAGAGCCAGCCAATTTCTGCAAACAGACGGCCTACCGGACCATACGTCCGGCCTGTCAATCTGTGACTATCAGCTTGTCGAACTGTGATGTCCGGCATGCCGACCGAGCAGAAAACCCTCTTTCCAGAAAATACAATTTTAACGCAATTCATCAATTTTATTTTCAACAATTCAAAAACATAAAATTAGAGACTCAGGAAATACCTGGGGGTGCCATCATCATTCTTCTAGATCCGTCTTCTTTGGATAATTATTTAATTATAAAATTCTTACAAATTTATAATTAAATAACAATTCCTAGACGGAGATGATAGTCTGCCATCTAATTACATGAAAAACCTAGATACATATTCTAACCTCTAAGAAACACAACCGGTATAAATTAATTAATTAATAATTAAACAACGATTTAATCAACGATAATTAATTAATAAACATTCACCACATAATCCATGACAACATATAATTTATAGAAACCTAGAGTGTCATCTCTCTATAAAATTCAATTCAAGCATAGGAGAGATAAAGATCACAAAATTTATGCATATAACTGTTGGAAACAAAGTGCGCAGCGAAATTTTTAAAAATTTTTCATTAGAGTATTTTCAAAATACAAGTTTGGCATGTTATATGTATAAATTAGATAGATCTTACTAACCTCAGTGTGCCGAAGAACCTCCGCGACCTGTGTAGAGAAGTAACGTTCTAGAAGAGCCTCAACCAACTGGTCTTCTTTGCTATTCCCTATACACAACCGGAGTGAGTGTGGGTTCACACATACAGCTCTTCCACCGGTGACTCTCCTTCCAACCAATAGAGAGAACCCAAAGCTAGTGCTCATGATTTGTGAACAAAAGCTCTTAGGGAGTTTTCAGATGCTCACCAGAAGAGTATCACTCTTAATCTCTCAAATTGATTAGAGAAATCATTAGACTCAATCCCTTTTTATACCTATTGGTCCTAGGGTCAGTCCATATCAGATTAGGTCTCAAAAAATTGAAACAGAATCAAGTTCGGATCAATATCTGATAAGATCCACGTGAAAACGCGTAATCTTAACTGTCGTCGATCGGCAGGCCAAACTTTCTGATAGGCAGGCCAAACAGGCCAATTCGGCAGGCCGAACACGTCATTCGACAGGCCGAACTGCCGAGAAAAAATCTCCGTGAATTTTTATTTTCCACCCGAGATTCTAATAGCCCAATAGAAAAGATATCTGATCAAAACAAACTTTATCAAGATAATCTCTAAGAAAATAAATCAATTCACAATAATTCTACAAGTTTATCTTGTTCTAATTGTCCAAAATTAAAACAACCGATAAACAGACAAGAATTACCCGAACGTAATAATTCAACAAGTTCATCTTGAACTAATTTTCTTACATAATTAATTCAACCGATAAATAGACATGAATTATTTGATTCTTATAAATTTTAAACCAATCTGATAAATCCGACATAAGTCACCAATTATTGGAAAAGCACGCCATGTCGTTACAGGATTTTGTGAGCTAGCAAAGGGGACCAAAATGGACCTATAAAGTTCAAGCTCATGATAATTATGAAACCCAATATCCCAGATATACATTTCACAATTATCAACTCCAACGCTACTCCACTAAAAGCTTAGAGCTGCACTCTCGAACTTTATAGAATTACGAAGCTTGTGTAGCTAAGTCTCCATGACATATCATAGTGTATCGTATCCCCATATGATCATCCATAATCGGCTTAAGGACAAGTTCTGTCTTACCTTCCCGATTATTTTTATCTTACGTTCCATTGTCTCACCATTAGAAAACTTACCATCCAAAGATAGTATACCATTCGGTTACACCTATGTATCCAAATGATTGAGCGCTCTAGTTTTTCAATTACAGGACAACGCATATAAGAGGATATCATTACTCCTAAAGAGGAGCTATGGATTCCATATCTATGAATAACAAGTCTACGCTATCAAGAGTCATGCCTCCAACGTACCGGCATGCATGCCACTATAGAGATGTGGGAGTCACCCATTGGTACATCAAAAGACACAAGTCGAGACAACGGGCCCATTATTCATCTCAGGATTAAGATACAATACAAATGATTGTCTAAAGTGAATCGATTTGCCAAGACAGAATTATTAATCCAAATCAATTCACTTTATGTCCCGATCAAACACATCGTCACCTTTGACAACGTGCCAGTGTTTCTATTCATGGAGTCCAACTCTGATGGTCAAGACAAACCATCTCCCAAAAGGGATATAGACAACATAACAATCTTTACATGAATAAAGCGCCCAACTTTATTCACTCGATTGCGGATCATATGTTTTAGACCATCACCCTAAGAATTGCGTCCTCTGCATAATCATCACATCATATGCCCAATTCTTAAGGTTTAGACTGACAGTCTCAGACTACTATTTGCTTATCATACATTCAACAAATATGAACGTAAAAAGGACAATATTTGGTATATATAAATGAATAAATTCTTTATTGATAAAAATTTCTCCAAAAACGTATTACATTTTTACTCCTTAGAGCGTACATGTCCAACAATCTCCCACTTGCACTAAGTGAGTAAATACTGCAAATTTCGCATCCCCATAGCTTCCACATGCCTTTCGAAGACTCTCCCAGTAAGTGTCTTTGTAAATGGATCAGCTACATTGTCCTCTGACGCAATTTTGCACACCGTGACATGCCCGCTCTCAACGAAGTCCTTTATCACATGATACTTCCAATCAATATGCTTACTCTTCTTGTGAAATCTTGGTTCCTTAGCATTAGCTACCGCCGCACTGTTATCACAGTACAATGATACCGCTTTATCCATACCAAGAACTACCTCAAGATCCCCAAGGAACTTGCGGAGCCACACTGCTTCTTTCGAAGCATCACTAGCCGCCATATACTCGGCCTCCATCGTTGAATCCGAAGTGCAATCTTGCTTCGCACTTCTCCAACTGATGGCACCGCCACCCAGAGTAAACACAAACCCCGAAGTCGATTTCCTAGAATCCAGACAGGATTGAAAATCCAAATCAGTGTATCCTAGAGGAGTTAAATCCTCACCCGAATACACAAGCATATACCCTCGAGTCCTTCTCAGGTGCTTGAAAATATGCTTTACTGCAACCCAATGGTTTGGTCCTAGATCCGCCTGAAATCGACTCACAATCCCGACCGCATAGCTAATATCAGATCGAGTGCAAAGCATGGCATACATGAGACTACCCACTGCAGAAGCATAAGGTACCTTCTTCATGTATTCTCTTTCTTCATAAGACTTTGGAGAGTCTTTCTTAGAAAGAGTAATTCCAGACCTAGATGGTTGCCCACCTTTCTTGGAATCCTGCATTGCAAACCTCCTGAGAATTTTATCTATGTAGCCGGCCTGTGACAAAGCTATCATTTTGTTCTTCCTATCCTGAAAGATCTAGATACCGAGAACAAAATTAGCCTCACCTAAGTTCTTCATGTCAAACTGCTTGGTTAACCATAATTTGACCGATGACAATGCCCCAACGTCATTGCCAATTAGCAGAATGTCATCTACATAGAGTAGTAGAAAAACCACCTTCTCATTCTTAATGTGTTTGTAAACACATGGTTCATCCACATTTTGTGAGAACCCATAAGTCTTGATCACTTGATCAAATCTTATGTTCCAAGAACGAGAAGCCTGCTTAAGAACATAAATAGACTTTAGCAGCTTACAAACCTTACCCTCTTGACCTGCGACCTTGAACCCGTCTGGTTGTTCCATATAAATGGACTCATCAAGATAGCCATTTAGAAAAGCCGTCTTGACATCCATCTGCCAAATCTCATAGTCGAGAGCGGCAGCTATGGACAAGAGAATCCGGATGGACTTAAGCATGGCTACAGGCGAAAAGGTTTCCTCATAATCGATTCCTTCCTTTTGCGTATAACCCTTAGCTACCAGTCTAGCCTTAAAGGTTTCGACCTTTCCATCCACTCTCCTTTTTCTCTTGTAGATCCACTTACACCCTATGGGTTTTACCCCTTCGGGAAGATCCACAAGCTCCCAGACCCGATTAGAGACTTCATCTCTATGTTCATGGCCTCTGCCTGGAGTCTTGAATCAACATCCTCCATGGCTTCTATGTAAGTATAAGGATCCCTGTCATGTTCATCTGGTTCAGCCACAAAGACCTCCCCATTGAACATATACCTCTCAGGTTGACGCCCGATCCTCCCACTACGCCGAAGCCCTTGAAGTTGTTGTTCATGTTTGTTCGGTTTTTCTACACCGATCGGAATGGTTTCATTCGGAACCTCCGGAGTAAACGGATCACCCCTCAACTCCTCAAGCACCACTTTGCTTCGAGGTTTAAAGTCGTTCATGTAACTCTCCTCAAGGAAAGTTCCATTAGTTGAAACCACGACTTTATTTTCCTTTGGGTTATAAAAATAACCCCCTTTAGTCCCTTTTGGATATCCTACAAACACGCAAACTTCTGAACGTGCTTCCAATTTATTTGGATCCTTAAACAGGACATGAGCTGTACATCCCCATATGCGAATATGGTTTAAGGATGTCTTCTGTCTTGTCCACAACTTGTGAGGAGTTTTAGGGACCGATTTTGAAGGCACATTGTTCAAAAGATAACATGCGGTTTGTAGTGCATATCCCCAAAAGGATAAAGGCAATGATGAATAACTCATCATGGACCGAATCATATGCAACAAAGTCCTATTCCTTCTCTCTGCTACGCCATTCTGCTGCAGAGTGATCGGCGCAGTCAAATGGGATAAAATCCCATTCTCTAACAAGTGTCCCAAGAACTCTTCAGAAAGGTATTCCCCACCTCGATTCGATCGAAGTGCCTTTATGGGTTTACCCAATTGCTTTTCCACCTCAGCCCGAAACTCCCTGAACTTATCATAAGTTTTGTTTTTGTGATGCATTAGGTACACATACCCATATCTTGAGTGATCGTCAATGAAAGTGACGAAGTACTCATACCCTCCTTGTGCCCGGATGTTCATCGGTCCGTAAACATCACTATGCACAAGTTCTAGAACCCCTTCGGCCCTATTGCCCTTAGACCCGTATGGTCTTTTGGTCATTTTACCCTCCAAACAAGACTCACATTGAGGTATAGATTCCACCTTTAAGTGACTTAAAGGTCCATCCCTTACCAACCTTTGAATCCTATTCAGGTTAATATGGCCAAGGCGCAAATGCCAAAGATAAGTCTTATTAGAGTGAGAAGTTTTAAGTCTTTTTGAGTCATTATCATTTATCTCAGCATTAAGCTATAGGTCCATCTTAGGTTTGATAAAATATAGATTATTTTGCATCCATCCAGAACAGATAAAAGATTTGTTTTTACGAATCACCACTTTTTCATTAAAAGATACCACGTAGGAGTCGTTAAAGAAAGAAGATACAGAAATTAAATTCCTTTTAAATTTAGGAACATAAAAATAGTCTCGCAAAATTAAACTCCTATAATTATCAAAAAAAAGATGGACATCTCCCACTGCTTCGGTTGAGACCAAGGATCCATCGCCCATCCGAAGCGTTAAGTCTTCACGAAGTAGACTTCTCATTTCTTTGAATCCCTGCAGAGAAACACAAACGTGATTAGTTGCACCGGAATCTATGACCCAGATGTCACTGGATTCCTCAACCAAACAAGTTTCTGAATATAGAAGATCACACCTACCTCCCTTGGAAAGGAAGTCCTTGCAATGCTTCTTTATATGCCCGACCTTACCACAGAAGAAGCACTTAAGCTTCTTTGGGTTCTTCTTCTTCTTCTTCTTGCCCTTGGTTGCAGCAGGAATAGAAGACTTGCCACTCTTGGCCCATTGCTTCTTTCCATTCCTAGAGTTAGGATTGGAACCAGAAGTAGCTACCATATTGGCCTCTCCACCAGCAGGAGACTCCCTGATCAGCAGTTCAAACTCCTGTAATTGTTTCATCAGTTCTGTCAAGGTCATATCCCGTCTATTGCTCAAATTAAAAGTAGCTCAGAACGGAATAAATTCCTTAGACAGAGTCTCAAAGACCATAGTCATCTGAGTTTCAGCATCGATGTCGACTCCATTGGTTTGTACCCCAGCGAGGTAACCCATGACCAACATCATGTGCTCCTTTACAGATGTCCTCGGTCTCTGTCTACAGTTTAAGAGTTTTTGAAGTGCCCCTTGCCGCTTTGTTATGGCCTGGCCTCCAAACATGTCCTCAAGATTATCCAAGATCTGCTTCGCAGTCTCATAATCCTGATGTTGAGCCTGTAGCACGTTGTTCATGCTAGCCATAACATAGCAGCGGGCCTGATCATTAGCATCTTTCCAGCAGTCATACGCTTAGAATTGCTCATTACTTGAGTCTCCCGTAGGCTCGGGAGGACAAGGAGTTGTCAATACATATTTCAGTTTCTCAAAGGAAAGGACGATGTCCAGGTTCCGTTTCCAATCGTTATAGTTCTCACCGGTTAATTGGTTTTTGTCAAGTATCGATGATAAAGCGTTTTTAGACATTTTCAATCTACAATAAAGAATCATATACCAAACATAAGCAAACATATATAATAATTTAGTAAGATAATACAATCATGTAAAATCATACAAATGTGTTTATGTGTCAAAACCTTGAAAATATCACAACCTTACAACAATAATTCCCAACTCAGAATTCAACAAGCTCCTAGGGGAGTCATGCCTATTCAATCAGGAACACGAATCCCCTCTTGATTAATATATGCCATCTAGGACCTGTATGATCCAGCATATATTAATAATCGTTTCTTTGGCCATTAATTTTATTAACAGAGCTCCTAGGGGAGGTTAATAATAAAATTAACGTGAGTGTACAACCACCGTTTCAATATTTTATCCATGATTTATAATCACCACCTAGGGGTGTGCAACCATAAATCATACTAAAATACCTTATCCTTTTAGAGATCCAATCTGGTACATGATAGAAATCCCTTCCCAGGGGTCGGGACCACCATGTTCTTCCTATGGACCAACAATGGAGGCCTTAGGTTCTCTCTTCGAAAACCTTCTCCCACTCAATCTTTTGAAGTCAAGGTTTTATTTTAAAATTATGCATGAACAATTTTAATATGAGCGGCACTCCCTATTCTATATGACATGTTATCAATATACATGGTAAATCATATTATAATGCAGACAAGCAAAGCAATCAAGCAAAGCTACAAGCATAATAATAATAATAACCGTAATATTATGGTTCCACCCTAGAGAATAGAAAATTAAGATTACAAGAGAATAATCGAGACATTTATCGATTCTTCATCCTTGAATCCTCAAGCTATATTGTTCTTCATGTAATATCCATCTTCAAGTCCTCAATCCCGTATGAATCGAGCACTTCATATTTTCGGTCATATCCAAATTTAATGTTTTTCAGAACCGTCCCAAAAATAAAATTAAAACTGCACCGAAAACTTGCACCTTTTCTGGACACCTGGCAGCTCTCAGTCGGTAGGCCGATCTGGGTGATCGGCCTACCAATCATGGAGGTTCGGCCTGTCGAACATGAAGGTTTGGCCTGCCGACAGAGCACCAAAATTTCTACCCCACTGTTGGCTTGCCGGACCGTACGTCCGGCCTGCCAATTTGTGACCTTCGGCCTGCCGGACTGTGAGGTCTGGCATGCCGACCGAGCAGAAAAAACCTTAATCCAGAAAATACAATTTTAATGCAATTCATCAATTTTATTTTCAACAATTCAAAAACATAAAATTAGAGACTCAGGAAATACTTGGAGGCACCATCATCAATCTTTAAGATCCGACTTCTCATTCCGTCTTCTTCGAATAATTATTTAATTACAAAATTCTTACAAATTAAAAATTAAATAACAATTCCTAGACGGAGATGATAGTCCACCATCTAATTACGTGAAAAACCTAGATACACGTTCTAACCTCTAAGGAACCATAACCGGTATTAATTAATTAATAAATAATTAAACAACAATTTAATCAACCATAATTAATTAATAAACATTCACCACATAATCCATGACAACATATATATTATATAGAAACCTAGAGTGCCATCTCTCTATAAAATTTAATTCAAGCATTGGAGAGATGAAGATCACAAAATTTATGCATATAACATGATCACAAACTTGCAAATTTATGTAAAAAACCTGGCTCTGATACCAATTGTTGGAAACAAAGTGCGCAGCGGAATTTTTAAAAAATTTTCATCAGAGTATTTTCAAAATACAAGTTTGGCATGTTATATGTATAAATTAGACAGATCTTACTAACCTCAGTGTGCCGAAGAACCTCCGCGACCTGTGTAGAGAAGTAACGTTCCAGAAGAGCCTCAACCGACTAGTCTTCTTTGCTATTCTCTATCCACAACCGGAGTGAGTGTGGGCTCACACGTACAGCTCTTCCACCGGTGACTCTCCTTCCAACCAATAGAGAGAACCCAAAGCTAGTGCTCGTGATTTGTGAACAAAAGCTCTCAGGGAGTTGTCAGATGCTCACTAGAAGAGTATCACTCTTAATCTCTCAAATTGATCTGAGTAAATCATTAGACTCACTCCCTTTTTATACCTATTGGTCCTAGGGTCAGTCCATATCAGATTAGGTCTCAAAAAATCGAAACAGAATCAAGTTCGGATCAATATCTGATATGATCCACGTGAAAACGCGTAATCTTAACTGTCGTCGGTCGGCAGGCCGAACTTTCTGATAGGCAGGCCGAACAGGCCAGTTTGGCAAGCCGAACACGTCATCCAGCAGGCCAAACTGCTGAGAAAAAATCTCCGCGAATCTTTTATTTTCCACTCGAGATTCTAAAGGATAAAGTCTTAGTTTTGATTCAAATAGCCCAATAGAAAAGATATCTGATCAAAACAAACTTTATCAAGATAATCACTAAGAAAATAAATCAATTCACAATAATTCTATAAGTTTATCTTGTTCTAATTGTCCAAAATTAAAACAACCGATAAACAGACAAGAATGACCTGAACGCAATAATTCAACAAGTTCATCTTGAACTAATTTTCTTACATAATTAATTCAACCGATAAACAGACATGAATTATTTGATTCTTATAAATTTTAAACCAATCTGATAAATCCGACATAAGTCACCAATTATTGGAAAAGCACGCCGTGTCGTTACAGGATTTTGTGAGCTAGCAAAGGGGACCAAAATGGACCTATAAAGTTCAAGCTCATGATAATTATGAAACCCAATATCCCAGATATACATTGCACAATTATCAACTCCAACGCTACTCCACTAAAAGCTTGGAGCTGCACTCTCGAACTTTATAGAATTACGAAGCTCGTGTAGCTAAGTCTCCATGACATATCATAGTGTATCGCATCCCCATATGATCATCCATAATCGGCTTAAGGACAAGTTCTGTCTTACCTTCCCGATTATTTTTATCTTACGTTCCATTGTATCACCATTAGAAAACTTACCATCCAAAGATAGCATACCATCGGTTACACCTATGTATCCAAATGATTGAGCGCTCTAGTTTTCCAATTACAGGACAACGCATATAAGAGGATATCATTACTCCTAAAGAGGAGCTATGGATTCCATATCTTTGAATAACAAGTCTAAGCTATCAAGAGTCATGCCTCCAACGTACCGGCATGCATGCCACTATAGAGATGTGGGAGTCACCCATTGGTACATCAAATGACACAAGACGAGACAACAGGCCCATTATTCATCTCAGGATTAAGATACAATATAAATGATTGTCTAAAGTGAATCAATTTGCCAAGACAGAATTATTAATCCAAATCAATTCACTTTATGTCCCGATCCAACACATCGTCACCTTTGACAACGTACCAATGTTTCTATTCATGGAGTCCAACTCCGATGGTCAAGACAAACCATCTCCCAAAAGGGACATAGACAACATAACAATCTTTACATGAATAAAGCTCCCAAATTTATTCCCTCGATTGTGGATCATATGTTTTAGATCATATGTATGCCCTCATACTACTGTTTGCTTATCATATATTCAACAAATATGAACGTAAAGAGGACAATATTTGGTATATATAAATGAATAAATTCTTTATTGATAAAAATGTCTCCAAAAACGTATTACATTTTTACTTCTTAGAGCATACATGTCCAACAATAACATGATCACAAACTTGTAAATTTATGTAAAAACCATGGCTCTGATACCAATTGTTGGAAAAACGTGGCGCAGCAGAATTTTAAAATTTTCATTAGAGTAATTTCCAAAACACAAGTTTGGCATGCTATATGTATAAATTAAACAGATCTTACTAACCTTTGTGTGTGAAGAACCTCCGCAACCTGTGAAGAGAAGTGATGTTCCTTACGAGCCTCAATCAACTGGTCTTCTTTGTTATTCTCTATCCACAACTAGAGTGAGTGTGGGCTCACACGTACAGCTCTTCCACCGGTGACTCTCCTTCCAACCAATAGAGAGAACCCAAAGCTAGTGTTCGTGATTTGTGAACAAAAGCTCTCAGGGAGTTTTAAGATGCTCACCAGAAGAGTATCACTCTTAATCTCTCAATTGATCTGAGTAAATCATGAGACTCACTCCCTTTATGTAGCTATTGGTCTTGGGTCAGTCCTTATCAGATTAGGTCTTAAAAACTCAAAACAAAATCAAGTTCGGATCAATATTTGATAAGATCCGCGTAAAAACGCGTAATCTTATCACTCGCTGATCGGCAAACTGAACACGTCATTCGGCAGGCCGAACTCCCGTGCAAATATCTCTGGGAATCTTTCATTTTCCACCCAAGACTATAGGATAAAGTCTCAGTTTTGATTCAAATAACCCAATAGAGAAGCTATCTGATCAAAACAAACTTTATCAAGATAATCTCTAAGAAAATAAATCAATTCACAATAATTCTACAAGTTTATCTTGATCTAATTTATCCAAGATTAAATCAATCGATAAATAGACAAGAATTATCTTATCCCAATAATTCAACAAGTTTATCTTAAATTAATTTCTTACAAAAATTAATTCAACCAATAAACAGACATGCATTATTTAATCCTTTCAAATTTTAAACCAATCTAATAAATCCGACATAAGTCACCAATTATTGGAAAAGCACGCCATGTCGTTACAGGATTTTGCAAGCTAGCAAAGGGGACCAAAATGGACCTATAAAGTTCAAGCTCACGATAATTATGAAACCCAATATCCTAGATATACATTTCACAATTATCAACTCGAACGCTACTCCACCAAAAGCTTGGAGCTGCACTCTCAAACTTTATAGAATTACGAAGCCCGTGTAGCTAAGTCTCTATGGCATATCATAGTGTATTGTATCCCCATATGATAATCCATAATCAGCTTAAGGACAAGTTCTGTCTTACCTTCCCAATTATTTTTATCTTATGTTCCATTATCTCACCATTAGAAAACTTACCATCCAAAGACAGTATACCATTCGGTTACACCTATGTATCCAAATGGTTGAGCGCTCTAGTTTTTCAATTATAAGACAATGCATATAAGAGGATATCATTACTCCTAAAGAGGAGCTATGGATTCCATATCTATGAATAACAAGTCTATGCTATCAAGAGTCATGCCTCCAACGTACCGGCATGCATACCACTATTGAGATGTGGGTGTCACCCATTAGTACATCAAAAGACATAAGTCGAGACAACGGGCCCACTTTTCATCTTAGGATTAAGATACAATACAAATGACTGTCTAAAGTGAATCGATTTGCCAAGAAAAAATTATTAATCCAAATCAATTCACTTTATGTCCCTATCCAACACATCGTCACCTATGACAACGTGCCAATGTTTCTATTCATGGAGTCCAACTCCGATGGTCAAGACAAACCATCTCCTAATAGGGATATAGATAACATAACAATTTTTACATGAATAAAGCACCCAACTTTATTCCCTTGATTGTGGATCATATGTTTTAGACCGTCACCTTAAGAATCGTGTCTTCTGCATAATCAGTCCATCATATGCCCAATTCTTAAGGTTTAGACTGACAGTCTCAAGCTATTGTTTGCTTAACATACATTTAACAAATGTGAACATAAAGAGGACAACATTTGGTATATATAAATGAATAAATTCTTTATTGATAAAAATGTCTCCAAAAATTTATTACATTTTTACTCCTTAGGGCATACATGTCTAACAGTCTACAACTCATAAGGAGTTTTAAGAACCGATTTTGAAAGCACATTATTCAAAAGATAATATGCAGTTTGTAGTACATATCCCTAGAAGGACAAAGGCAAAATCGAATAACTCATCATAGACCTAACCATGTCTAACAAAGTCCTATTCCTTCTCTCAGCCATGCCATTTACTATGGAGTGCCTGGCGCAGTCAAATGAGAAAAAATCTCATTTTTTGATAAGTGTTCTAAAAACTCATTGAAGAGGTATTCTCCACCTTACTTGGATCGAAGTGCCTTTATGGGTTTACCTAATTGCTTCTCCGCTTCAGCTTGAAACTCCCTGAACTTGTCAAAAGTTTTGGTCCTATGATGCATTAGGTAGACATACTATATCTTAAGTAATCATCAACAAAAGTGATAAAATTCTTATACCCTCCTACACCTTGATGTTTATAGGACCATAAACATCACTATGCACAATTTCTACAAATTTCTTGGCTTAATTGCCCTTAGACCTGTATGGTCTTTTGGTCATTTTTCCCTCCAAATAAGATTCACATTGTGATATAGATTCCACCTATAAATGACTTAAAGGTCCATCTTTTACAAACCTTTGAATCCTATTCAGGCTAATATGACCTAATCACAAGTGCCAAAGATAAATCTAATTAAAGTGAGAAGTTTTAAGTCTTTAGAGCTATCGACAATCTTAGTATTAAATAGTGAGTCCATCTTAGGTTTCTTAAAATATAGGTTGTTTTCCATTCATCCACTACGGATAAAAGATTGTCTTTACAAATCACAATTTTATTATTAAAAGAAACAAAATAAGAGTCTTTAAATAAACAAATGACAAAAATTAAATCTTTTTAAGTTTAGGAACATGAAACAATTTCTCAAAACTAAGCTCCTATAGCTATCAAAATAAAAATGGACATCTCCCATTGCTTCAGCCAATACTAACAATCCATCACCCATCCAAAGAAGTGCTCATGTAGTAGAATTCTCGTTTCCTTGAACCTATGCAGAGAAACACAAACATGATTAGTTGCTGCAAAATCTATATGTTTGGGTCTAAAAGTGTAAGTCTGATATAACCTCAAGTATAAGGTTGCCCAAATAATAAAACTTAGTGAATTCGAGGTCAATCCCATAGGAAAAAGTTATTGCAAAGGTCTAATATATCAATTATAATATTTTTAACTAAAAAATTTAAGGATTAAAGTTAACTTTATTTATAATCTATTTATAATTTTTACATAATTTTTACTGTTTCCATTTTTAGATTTTTTTTTTTGTGATTTTTGGAATTTCAACAATAGAAAATGTGACCTAAATTTGAATAGTAAATGGAACTTTAATAATTGAAATTTAACTTAGAAGATGAAACTTTAACAATAAGTATAATTTAATTTAGAAGCAGCAACAATTTTGACAAATGTTGAGGATTAAAGGTTCAATTTTGACAATTAAATATGTTTTAGTTTTTCTAAAATTATTTATTACAAAGGTTTAAGAATGCTATATACTATCCTTTGTTTATAATAAATCAAGAGTTACCAAGCATTTTATGTGCCAATTCATGTCTATAATGCATCAAAAACTCATTTTTAACAAATGTGTACGATTCTAAAATTAACTAACTAAAATTACCAACAAAATTTACAATTAAACATTTACCGTGCCATTGCTTGTCTATGAATAATTAAAGCATTCCTAAGCATTACCATGTCAGCCTATGTCTATGATAAATCAAAACTTAATTTTGCAAGAGTTTTAGCTAAGTTAATATAAAAATCATAAGTTTTCTAAAAATTATTTTGACATTATTGGTTTGTTTGGTAAATGGATTCGAATTTGTAATTTGATTTTAGTTATGTGATTTGAATTAGGATTTAAGTTAGTGATTTGAAATACTATCCGTATTGATGTTTGGATATGCATTTAAGTTTTAATCTAAATATAGAATAAAATTGGAATTTGTGTTTGGAGAGGTAGTAAAAATAATTCTTTGATTTATTAACAATTCTAATAAAATCTTAATGTTAATGATCCTAAAAAATATGCAATATGGTTTTGATTTATTAGGAACACAATGAAAAAAAATCATCTCAATTGGATACCAAATGAAGAAGTTATGATTTTTTTCCTCAAATACAGGAGAAAGAATTTCACCTTTGACTGCAGCAAAGATATTCAAGTATCAAGTGTTTAGGGGGGAGTCAGAACTTTGAAACTTGGATTCTTGATACTTATTGGATTCGAATTTTAGGTGAAACAAACACGTATTCAAAGGATTCTTTAAGTCCAAAGAAAACATAAACCAAACAGATAATAGCTTAGAAAACTTTGAAAAACTAAAAATATTTACCTTAATTTTGCTAGAATATCCCCCTCTCTACTCAACAAAAAGGAAATTTAGAAAGATATGTTGATAGTAGAAACACACGTATTTTTACTAAACATAACTATTTTGCAACATGGAAATTAGAAATATTTTACATAAAACTAGAAACTAAGAAAACTAAAACTAAATTTAAAATTACATTTTTATAAGTGGGAAGAAATTTTTCCCAAGAAGGAGTGAAGAATACATGCCATAAAGTACTTATTATTTACAAGATTTTTTGCATTTTTTGTATATTATTTTTATTATTTTATTGGGATAATTTTAGGCTAAATATGAATAGGATGCAAATAGAGTGATATAGAATTTTTTGAATTAATTTACGCCAGCAGCCCATGTTTTGATTCAGCTTAAGTTTATCTGGATAATCCTGTGCGACATGGCTAAAGGATGGACGCACTAGCTGTTGATCATATTGATCATGGACTAATCAGGCAATGAGAAGACGCTAGGGTCAAGCTGATGAAAGAAGCAATTGGATCAGTCGCTGGTAATTCAATCGAAGGGCTGACAAGAAACGCTCAGTGGAACATGCCACACTGGATTCCGTGAAGGGCCCAGATCTCTTGGGAGATGCCAATCATGCGGCTAAGGTTGTGTCGCGTGTCAGATCTTGAATTTTATTTCTTTTTTTTTGATTTCTTGAGAATTTGAGCTCCGTTTTGCCCCTTTTTGCACCGTTTTGCTATGTTTTTTTCGTGTTTCTTGTATGTTTGAAATCTAAAATAAAATAAACAAACAAAAATTAATTATTTTACAAACATAATGTTAGACATGTATGCCCTAAGGAGTAAAAATATAATACGTTTTTAGAGAAATTTTTATCAATAAAGAATTTATTTATTTATATATACCAAATCTTGTCCTCTTTACGTTCATATTTGTTGAATGTATGATGAGCAAACAGTAGTCTGAGACTGTCAGTCTAAACCTTAAGAATTGGGCATATGATGGACTGATTATGCAGAAGACACGATTCTTAAGGTGATGGTCTAAAACATATGATCCGCAATCGAGGGAATAAAGTTGGGCACTTTATTCATGTAAAGATTGTTACGTTGTCTATATCCCTTTTGAGAGATGGTTTGTCTTGACCATCGAAGTTGGACTTCATGAATAAAAACATTGGCACGTTGTCATAGTGACGATGTGTTGGATCGGGACATAAAGTGAATTGATTTGGATTAATAAATCTGTCTCAGCAAATCGATTCACTTTAGACAGTCTTTTGTATTGTATCTTAATCCTGAGATGAATAGTAGGCCCGTTGTCTCGACTTGTGTCTTTTGATGTACCAATGGGTGACTCCTACATCTCTATAGTGGTATGCATGCCGGTACGTTGGAGGCATGACTCTTGATAGCATAGACCTGTTATTCATAGATATGAAATCCATAGCTCCTCTTTAGGAGTAATGATATCCTCTTATATGCGTTGTCCTGTAATTGAAAAACTGGAGCGCTCAACCATTTGGATATATAGGTGTAACCGAATGGTATACTATCTTTGGATGGTAAGTTTTCTAATGGTGAGACAATGGAACGTAAGATAAAAATAATCGGGAAGGTAAGAGAGAACTTGTCCTTAAGCCGATTGTGGATGATCATATGGGGATACGATATACTATGATATGTCATGGAGACTTAGCTACACGAGCTTCGTAATTCTATAAAGTTCGAGAGCATAGCTCCAAGCTTTTAGTGGAGTAGCGTTGGAGTTGATAATTGTGAAATGTATATCTGGTATATTGGGTTTCATAATTATCATGAGCTTGAACTTTATAGGTCCATTTTGGTCCCCTTTGCTATTTCACAAAGTCCTATAATAACACGACGTGCTTTTCCAATAATTGGTGACTTATGTCGGATTTATCAGATTGGTTTAAAATTTGTAAGAATCAAATAATTCATGTCTATTTATCGGTTGAATTAATTTTGTAAAAAATTAGTTCAAGATAAACTTGTTGAATTATTACGATCAGATAATTCTTGTCTGTTTATCGGTTGTTTTAACTTTGGACAAATTAGAACAAGATAAACTTGTAAAATTATTGTGAATTGATTTATTTTCTTAGAGATTATCTTGATAAAGTTTGTTTTGATCAGATAACTTCTCTATTGGGTTATTTGAATCAAAATTGAGACTTTATCCTTTAGAATCTCGGGTGGAAAATAAAAGATTCGGGAAGATTTTTTGTCGAGAGTTCGGCCTGCCGGATGAAGTGTTCTGCCTACCGAACTGGCCTGTTCGGCCTGCCGATCAGCGGGAGATAAGATTACGCATTTTCACGCGGATCTTATCAGATATTGATCCAAACTTGATTCTGTTTCAAGTTTTTGAGACCTAGTCTAATATGGACTACCCCATGACCAATAGGTATAAAAAGGGAGTGAGTCTCATGATTTACTTAGATCAATTTGAGAGATTAAGAGTAATACTCTTCTGGTGAGCATCTGAAAACTCTCTGAGAGCTTTTGTTCACAAATCACGAACACTAGCATTGGGTTCTCTCTATTGGTTGGAAGGAGAGTCACCGGTGGAAGAGCTGTACGTGTGAGCCCACACCCACTCCGGTTGTGGAAAGAGAATAGCACAGAAGACCAGTTGGTTGAGGCTCTTTTGGAACGTTACTTCTCTACACAGGTTGCGAAGGTTCTTCGGCACACTGAGGTTAGTAAGATCTATTTAATTTATACATATAACATGTCAAACTTGTGTTTTGAAAAATACTCTGATGATGAAAATTTTTAAAATTCTGCCGCACACTTTGTTTCCAACAATTGGTATCAGAGCCGAGGTTTTTACATAAATTTGCAAGTTTGTGATCATGTTATATGCATAAATTTTGTCATCTTAATCTCTCCTATGCTTGAATTGAATTTTATAGAAAGATGGCACTCTAGGTTTCTATATAATATATATGTTGTCATGGATTATGTGGTATGTTTATTAATTAATTATGGTTGATTAAATCATTGTTTAATTATTTATTAATTAATTAATACCGGTTGTGGTTCCTTAGAGGTTAGAATGTATATCTAGGTTTTTCATGTAATTAGATAGTGGACTATCATCTCCGTCTAGGAATTATTATTTAATTTTTAATTTGTAAGAATTTTGTAATTAAATAATTATTCGGAGAAGACGGAACGAGAAGTCGGATCTTGAAGATCGATGATGGTGCCTCTAGGTATTTCCTGAGTCTCTAATTTTATGTTTTTGAATTGTTGAAAATAAAATTGATGAATTGCATTAGTGGGGCATAAAATTTGGTGCTCTGCTGGCAGGCCGAACTTGCATGGATCAGTAGGCCTGCCGACTGAGAGCTGCTGGGTGTCCAGAAAAGGTGCAATTTTTTCGGTGCAGTTTTAATTTTATTTTTTGGACGATTCTGAGAAACATTAAATTTGGATATGATCGAAAATATGAAGTATTCGATTCATACGGGATTGAAGACTTGAAGATGGATATTACATGAAGAAGGATACAGCTTGAGGATTTAAGGATCAAGAATCGATAAATGTCTCAATTATTCTCTTGTAATCTTAGTTTTCTATTCTCTAGGGTGGAACCATAATATTACGGTTATTATTATTTTGCTTGTAGCTTCGCTTGATTGCTTTGCTTGTCTGTATTATAATATGATTTACCATGTATATTGATAACATGTCATATAGAATAGGGAGTGCCGCTCATATTAAAATTATTCATGCATAATTTTAAAAAAAAACTTTGACTTCAAAAGATTGAGTGGGAGAAGATTTTCGAATAGAGGACCTAAGGCCTCCATCGTTGGTCCATAGGAAGAACATGGTGGTCCCAACCCCTAGGAAGGGATTTCTATTATGTACCAGATTGGATCTCTAAAAGGATAAGGTATTTTAGTATGATTTATAGTTGCACACCCCTAGGTGGTGATTATAAATTATGGATAAAATATTAAAATGGTGGTTATACACTCACGTTAATTTTATTATTAACCTCCCCTAGGAGCTCTGTTAATAAAATTAATGGCCAAAGAAACGATTATTAGTATATGCTGGATCATACGGGTCCTGGATGGCATATATTAATAAGGAGGGCATCCGTGTTCCTGATTGAATTTGGCATGACTCCCCTAGGAGCTTGTTGAATTCTGAGTTGGGAATTATCGTTGTAAGGATGTGATATTTTCAAGGTTTTGACACATAAACACATTTGTATGATTTTTACATGATTTTGTTATCTTACTAAATTATTATATATGTTTGCTTATGTTTGGTATATGATTCTTTATTGTAGATTGAAAATGTCTAAAAACGCTTTATCATCGATACTTGACAAAAACCAATTAACCGGTGAGAACTATAACGATTGGAAGCGGAACCTAGACATTGTCCTATCCTTTGAGAAACTGAAATATCTACTGACAACTCCTTGTCCTCCCGAGCCTATGGGAGACTCAAGTAATGAGCAATTCCAAGCGTACGACCGTTGGAAAGATGCTAATGATCAGGCCCGTTGCTATGTTATGGCTAGCATGAACAACGTGTTGCAGGCTCAACATCAGGATTATGAGACTACAAAATAGATCTTGGATAATCTTGAGGACATGTTTGGAGGCCAGGCCATAACAAAGCGGCAAGGGGTGCTTTGAAAACTCTTAAACTGTAGACAGAGACCGGGGACATCTATAAAGGAGCACATGATGTTGGTCATGGGTTACCTCGCTGAGGCTCAAACCAATGGAGCCGACATCGATGCTAAAACTCAGATGACTATGGTCTTTGAGACTCTGTCTAAGGAATTTATTCCATTTAGAGCTACTTTTAATTTAAGCAATAGACGGGATATGACCTTGACAGAACTTATGAAACAGTTACAGGAGTTTGAACTGCTGATCAGGGACTCTCCTGCTGGTGGTGAGGCCAACGTGGTAGCTGCTTTTGGTTCCAATCCTAACTCTAGGAATGGAAATAAGCAATGGACCAAGAACGGGAAGTCTTCTATTCTTGCTGCTACAAAGAGCAAGAAGAAGAAGAAGAAGAACCCAAAGAAGCTTAAGTGCTTCTTTTGTGGTAAGGTCGGGCATATTAAGAAGCATTGCAAGGACTTCCTTTCCAAAGGACGTAGGTGTGATCTTCTATATTTAGAAACTTGTTTGGTTGAGGAATCCAGTGACATCTAGGTCATAGATTTTGGTGCAACTAATCATGTTTGTGTTTTTCTGCAGGGATTCAAAGAAACGAGAAGTCTACTTCGTGAAGACTTAACGCTTCGGATGGGCGATGGATACTTGGTCTCAGCGGAAGCAGTGGGAGATGTCCATCTTTACTTTGATAATTATAGGAATTTAATTTTGCGAGATTGTTTTATGTTCCTAAATTTAAAAGGAATTTAATTTCTGTATCTTCTTTATTTAAAGACTCCTGTGTGGTATCTTTTAATGAAAAAGTGGTGATTCGTAAAAACAAATCTTTTATCTGTTCTAGATGGATGCAAAATAATCTATATTTTATTAAACCTAAGATGGACTTATTGCTTAATGCTGAGATAAATGATAATGACTTAAAAAGACTTAAAACTTCTCACTCTAATAAGACTTATCTTTGGCATTTGCGCCTTGGCCATATTAACCTGAATAGGATTCAAAGGTTGGTAAGGGATAGACCTTTAAGTCACTTAAAGGTGGAATCTATACCTCAATGTGAGTCTTGTTTGGAAGGTAAAATGACCAAAAGACCATACGGGTCTAAGGGCAATAGGGCCGAAGGGGTTCTAGAACTTGTGCATTGTGCTGTTTGCGGACCGATGAACATCCGGGCACGAGGAGGGTATGAGTACTTTGTCACTTTTATTGACGATTACTCAAGATATGGCTATGTGTACCTAATGCACCACAAAAGCAAAACTTATGATAAGTTCAGGGAGTTTCGGGCTGAAGTGGAAAAGCAATTGGGTAGACCCATAAAGGCACTTCGATCTGATCGAGGTGGGGAATACCTTTCTGATGAGTTTTTGGGACACTTGTTAGAGAATGGGATTTTATCCCATTTTTCTATGCTGGGCACTCCGCAGCAGAATGGCGTAGCGGAGAGAAGGAATAGGACTTTGTTGGACATGATTCGGTCCATGATGAGTTATTCATCATTGCCTTTATCCTTTTGGGGATATGCACTACAAACTGCATGTTATCTTTTGAACAATGTGCCTTCAAAATCGGTCCCTAAAACTCCTCACGAGTTGTGGACAAGACGGAAGACTTTCTTAAACCATATTTGCATATGGGGATGTCCAGCTCATGTCCTGTTTAAGGATCCGAATAAGTTGGAAGCACGTTCAGAAGTTTGCGTGTTTGTAGGATATCCGAAAGGGACTAAAGGGGGTTAGTTTTATAACCTAAAGGAAAATAAAGTTGTGGTTTCAACTAATGCAACTTCCTTGAGGAGAGTTACATGGATGACTTTAAACCTCAAAGCAAAGCGGTGCTTGAGGAGTTAAGGGTTGATTTGTTCACTCCAAAGGTTCCGAACGAAACCATTCCAATCGGTGTAGAAAAACCAAACACACCTGAACAACAACCTCAGGGGCTCGGCGTAGTGGGAGGATCGAGTGTCAACCTGAGAGGTATATGTTCAATGGGGAGGTCTTCTTGGCTGAACCGGATGAACATGACAGGGATGCTTATACTTATGCAGAAGCCATGGAGGATGTTGATTCAAGACTCTGGACAGAGGCCATGAACATAGAGATGAAGTCTATGGAGACTAATCAGGTTTGGGAGCTTGTGGATCTTCCCGAAGGGGTAAAATCCATAGGGTGTAAGTGGATCTACAAGAGGAAAAGAGGAGTGGATGGAAAGGTCGAAACCTTTAAGGCTAGACTGGTAGCTAAGGGTTATACACAAAAGGAAGGAATCGATTATGAGGAAACCTTTTCGCCTGTAGCCATGCTTAAGTCCATCCAGATTCTCTTGTCCATAGCTGCCGCTCTTGACTATGAGATTTGGCAGATGGATGTCAAGATGGCTTTTCTGAATGGCTATCTTGATGAGTCCATCTATATGGAACAACCAGACGGGTTCAAGGTCGTGGGTCAAGAGGGTAAGGTTTGTAAGCTGCTAAAGTCAATTTATGGACTTATGCAAGCATCCCGTTCTTGGAACATAAGATTTGATCTAGTGATCAAGACTTATGGGTTCTCACAAAATGTGGATGAACCATGTGTTTACAAACACATAAAGGATGGGAAGGTGGTTTTTCTACTGCTCTATGTAGATGACATTCTGCTAATTGGCAATGACGTTGGGGCGTTGTCATCGGTCAAATTATGGTTGACCAAGCAGTTTGACATGAAGGACTTGGGTGAGGCTAATTTTGTTCTCAGTATCCTGATCTTTCGGGATAGGAAGAACAAAATGATAGCTTTGTCACAGGCCGGCTACATAGATAAAATTCTCAGGAGGTTTGAAATGCAAGATTCCAAGAAAGGTGGGCAACCATCTAGGTCTGGAATTACCCTTTCTAAGAAAGACTCTCCAAAGTCTTATGAAGAAAGAGAATACATGAAGAAGGTGCCTTATGCTTCGGCAGTGGGTAGTCTCATGTGTGCCATGCTTTGCACACGACCGGATATTAGCTATGCGGTTGGGATTGTAAGTCGATTTCAGGCGGATCTAGGACCAAACCATTGGGTTGCGGTAAAGCATATTTTCAAGTACTTGAGAAGGACTCGAGGGTATATGCTTGTGTATTCGGGTGAGGATTTAACTCCTCTAGGATACACTGATTTGGATTTTCAATCCTGCCTGAATTCTAGGAAATCAACTTCTGGGTTTGTGTTTACTCTTGGTGGCGGTGCCATCAATTGGAGAAGTGCGAAGCAAGATTGCACTTCAGATTCAATGATGGAGGCCGAGTATGTGGCAGTTAGTGATGCTTTGAAAGAAGCAGCGTGGCTCTGCAAGTTTCTTGGGGATCTTGAGGTAGTTCCTGGTATGGATAAAGCGGTATCACTGTACTATGATAACAGTGCGGCGGTAGCTAATGCTAAGGAACGAAGATTTCACAAGAAGAGCAAGCATATTGATAGAAAGTATCATGTGATAAAGGACTTCATTGAGGGCAGGCATGTCACGGTGTGCAAGATTGAGTCAGAGGACAATTTAGCTGATCTATTTACAAAGACACATACTAGGAGAGTCTTCGAGAGGCATGTGAAAGCTATGGGGATGCAAAATTTGCTGTATTTACTCACTTAGTGCAAGTGGGAGATTGTTAGACATGTATGCCCTAAGGAGTAAAAATGTAATATATTTTTGGAGACATTTTTATCAATAAAGAATTTTATTTATTTATATATACCAAATCTTGTCCTCTTTACGTTCATATTTGTTGAATGTATGATAAGCAAACAGTAGTCTAAGACTGTCAGTCTAAACCTTAAGAATTGGGCATATGATGGATTGATTATACGAAAGACACGATTCTTAAGGTGACGGTCTAAAACATATGATCCGCAATCGAGGGAATAAAGTTGGGCGCTTTATTCATGTAAAGATTGTTATGTTGTCTATATCCCTTTTCGGAGATGGTTTGTCTTGACCATCGGAGTTGGACTCCATGAATAGAAACATTGGCACGTTGTCATAGGTGACGATGTGTTGGATCGGGACATAAAGTGAATTGATTTGGATTAATAATTCTGTCTCGGTAAATCGATTCACTTTAGACAATCATTTGTATTGTATCTTAATCCTGAGATGAATAGTGGGCCCGTTGTCTCGACTTGTGTCTTTTGATGTACCAATGGGTGACTCCCACATCTCTAAAGTGGTATATATGCCGGTACGTTGGAGGCATGGCTCTTGATAGCGTAGACTTGTTATTCATAGATATGGAATCCATAGCTCCTCTTTAGGAGTAATGATGTCCTCTTATATGCGTTGTCTTGTAATTGAAAAACTGGAGCGCTCAACCATTTGGATACATAGGTGTAACCGAATGGTATACTATTTTTGGATAGTAAGTTTTCTAATGTGAGACAATGGAACGTAAGATAAAAATAATCGGGAAGGTAAGATAGAACTTGTCCTTAAGCCGATTATGGATGATCATATGGGGATGCGATACACTATGATATGTCATGGAGACTTAGCTACACGAGCTTCGTAATTCTATAAAGTTCGAGAGTGCAGCTCCAAGCTTTTAGTGGAGTAACGTTGGAGTTGATAATTGTGAAATGTATATCTGGGATATTGGGTTTCATAATTATCATGAGCTTGAACTTTATAGGTCCATTTTGGTCCCCTTTGCTAGCTCACAACATCCTGTAACGACACGGCGTGCTTTTCCAATAATTGATGACTTATGTCGGATTTATCAGATTGGTTTAAAATTTGTAAGAATCAAATAATTCATGTCTATTTATCGGTTAAATTAATTTTGTAAGAAATTAGTTCAAGATAAACTTGTTGAATTATTACGATCAGATAATTCTTGTCTGTTTATCGGTTGTTTTAATTTTGGACAAATTAGAACAAGATAAACTTGTAGAATTATTGTGAATTGATTTATTTTCTTAGAGATTATCTTGATAAAGTTTGTTTTTTTCAGATAACTTCTCTATTGGGTTATTTGAATCAAAACTGAGACTTTATCCTTTAGAATCTCGGGTGGAAAATAAAAGATTCGTGGAAATTTTTTATCGGGAGTTTGGCCTGCCGGATGATGTGTTCGGCCTGCTGATCATAATGTTCGGCCTGTCGATCAACGGGAGATAAGATTACGCGTTTTCACGCGGATCTTATCAGATATTGATCCGAACTTGATTCTGTTTCGAGTTTTTGAGACCTAGTCTAATATGGACTACCCCATGACCAATAGGTATAAAAAGGGAGTGAGTCTCATGATTTACTCAGATCAATTTGAGAGATTAAGAGTGATACTCTTCTAGTGAGCATCTGAAAACTCTCTGAGAGCTTTTGTTCACAAATCACGAACACTAGCATTGGGTTCTCTCTATTGGTTGGAAGGAGAGTCACCGGTGGAAGAGCTATACGTGTGAGCTCACACTCACTCCGGTTGTAGATAGAGAATAGCAAAAAAGACCAGTTGGTTGAGGCTCTTTTGGAACGTTACTTCTCTACACAGGTTGCAGAGGTTCTTCGGCACACTGAGGTTAGTAAGATCTGTTTAATTTATACATATAACATGTCAAACTTGTGTTTTGAAAAATACTCTGATGATGAAAATTTTTAAAATCTCGCTGCGCACTTTGTTTCCAACACATAATTTTTACAATAATTAAAAATATTTATTTTACAATAAAACACACAAAAATTACTAAAAATAGATAAAAACTTCTAAAATTAACTAACCTTAATAGATATGCTATTTAAGACTCAGGATTACTTTTAGAAATTACTATAAATATAATAGAACATATTTACAAATTTGAAACTTATTTACAATTATTTTGAGACTTAAAATAAAATCACACAACTTTATTTTTATGATTTTAATTAATTACAAACTAAAGGCATATTTAATATGCTAAAACAACTTCAAAAACTACCAAAAATATTATTAAACGTAAAAACATACTACAAACATTTTTTTAAACTTATTTTTATACAAACATACTAAAATCCTAATTATTACACAAATACTATAATTAAGGAATTTAATGAGAAATAAGAGCATAAATCAATGATATAATCCTTAGAAAATGTACATTTTTATGGTCTCATCACACCCCCTAATTGGCTTATTATTAGTCCCAGGCAATTAAAGCGATAAAGACATAAAAACAAACTAAATGATTGATTTTTCAAAAGCTTGTGACTTCTTTGCAAAACGTCCTCTGTGGTTGTTTCAGAATCATGGCCTAAAATAAAATGTAGATATTATTCAAGTTTATGCTCTATTTCAAGAACATTTCTCTATTTAAGATGGATTTTCCCATGTGTATATGCTACTCTATCACTAATCATTGTATACAAACCAGATAAATTTACACTAATATAAGCTAATTTATTTTAACAAAATCTTACAAGTTTGTTTTTTATTCCTCTCTCCACTACTGTGGAATAACAATAAATTAAGGATCATTAGGACTTTATTTGGCTTCTAATGTAAGGCTAAGGTAAAAAGGTAGGATGAAAGACAAGTTTGAAGCTTGATTTACCAATAATACACTTACATTATTCTCGGACCTTTGAAATGTACAAATTATTTCTTAAGTAAACTTTCATTTGACATCCACTTTTTATTCCATTTTCTATTTTTATTTCTTTCATTTTTTTATTTTTTCATTTTTTATTCTTTTTTTTAATTTACAGACGTACAAAATAAATAAACATGATTCATAACCCTTTCCATCCTCCTATAACATTAGCATAACCTAAAATACATCTAAACTTATCATATGCCTTATGAGTGAAACTTAAAAAGAAAGGATATGAAATTATTAAAAAGGCTAAGCTAAAAATTTATGAAGGACAAAAAAATAGAACACTAAGTATAGCGTGGTAACTAGGGATATAAAATATATGCAGGTAAGCTTGAAAGATTCAAACGATCCAAAGATGGCCTAAATTATGTCCTTAACTTAATATTATCTAGGATTTTGCTTTGCAAGGGATTCAAACAATTTATAAGATTTTATAAAAATAAACTTGATTTTATTAACATTAATAGTTTCTAAATTAGTATAACAAATTAGAGTTTAAGATTAAGTGCTCAAATTTTGGGAAAAATCAATCTAAATATGAGGTTAACACAAGGAACTAACGTAAGCTTGAACAATATCTTAATTTTATCGCAAGCCATGATATAAACAAGTTTCATCATTGGATAGGAGGCACTTTAAAAACAAAAACAAAGAAAACAAATAATTACAAAACATTTTTTTAGGTTTTTAATTTTTTAATTTTTATCTTTTTAGGATTTTTCAATTTTTATTTTTTTTAATGCAAATGCTAACAAACTCAACAGAATGAACTATGTTACGAACATGATTCAAACACGTCGCAAAAAAGCTAAAGACTCCATAACTCAACTATCCTAAACATGCATGCAACATGGAGAACATAAGCGTAAATGAAAATATATGAACGATGACATTTTCGGACCAAATCGAGACGCGTTTCAAACAACACAGCCATCCCGACATTAAAACAAGAATCTTAGCAGCTTTACAAACAACACACCTTTTTTTTTTCTTTTTAATTTTTCAATTTTTGGGGTTTTTTTAAATACACTTGGTTTTAGAACAAGTCCCATTTTAGACATAAAACAAACTCAAACTTAAAAAATAAATTTTGGCATAATTTTGAAAAATTTTAACACAAAAACTGTCTCCCCCCAAGCTAGATTGAACATTGTCCTCAATGTTTAACAAGATCAAGTAGAAAGAGTAACAACAGATATATTTACAAGAGCAGTTATTCAAAACAAATAAAGAAAAATAAACATAAACAAACATGCTATAGGTAAAAGTGAAAGATAAAAGAGTTTAAAGAGAAAGATCCAAATCTTATTTGTGCTTTCAGCAGAGTTTTGAAGCTGCAGTGTCTGCCTTAGGAGTGATGGCTTGCATTTTCTTGAGCAATTTGTCAACAGTAAGTGCAGAGATAAAAATATTTCTTCTTGACTCTACAAGACAGTTCTATTCCACAACATTATCTAATAAATTAAAAGACCATCAAAGAAACCATTAACATTAAGCATACGCAATGGTTTATTAAGAATACATAACTGATTCCAACTAGCTAGGACAAACATTTCTTCTAGGGTTCCTAGACCTCCTGGTAAAACAATGAATGCATCTGAGTGATGAATCATAAGTTTTAAATGATCAAGGATATTTTTGACTACTTTCTCGGTTCATATGATTTTACCACAAACATTATCTTAAGTAAGAAAACAAGGGATAATACCTAGGACTTCTCCTACTTTGGCTCCAGTTGCGACAGTTCCCATTAAACCAAGGCTACCCCCTCCATATACAAGGTTTATCTTTTTCTTAGTTGAGAGTTACCCTAAATAGAATGCAATGTTAAAGTAGTCAATACCCTTTCCTGAATTAAACCTTAAAACATACAGTTGTTTTCGAAATTCAAAGATAATTGGAACGAGGACTCCACAATGGTTTCTACGAAACTATGACTCTTTTTTTTATGTTTTTTAGATTTTTTTTTGAACACTTTTTACACTGCACTAAGTAAGATGCTAACGAGGAATGACATATATTACATGATTAAGTGTGATCGAAGACAAATAGGCAGGTGAAGACAAATGAAGATAGATGTGACTCAAATGTGAATCAACTATAGAACTTTTGAAAATTTTACTTGACAAGAACTATTCAACTTTTGAAACATTAAAACAAAAATGTACAACTTTTTGACAAAATGGGACAAAACCAAAATGTATATGACAACTAGAAATCTGACAGATAAGATAAAATATTAAAAGCAAACAAGACAAACACAATAATTGAGCAAACAACTATTGTAACAATCTTAAAAAACAAAAAAAATATTTTTTCATGTTTTCTTTTAATTTTTTGACAAAAATTTATTTGAGAATGAATGAAAACTCATGTTTATCAAAACACGTCCTTAGAAAATCTGTTACTCTACCATTTTTAATGATTTTTCACTAAAACCAAAATCATATCTCAAACATTTTTTAAAGAAAGGAAAAACACACTAAAGCAAAGAAAAACTTTATAGATCTTGCTTCGAACTAGAGGGATCTTAAGTCTGCTTCCCATCTAACATTCTTGCAATGAGCAATTGGGTCTTTTGACGTCAGATTCCATAGACGTTCTTTTTCTACATGACACTGCGACTAAATTTTACAAATGGCTCCTTGAACATAACCACTAGGATGGTCTAAAAAAGAATCTTGAAGATCATCTTAGTTTTCTTTTGAATGGCCCTCTTTATAGAAAATATTTTATCCTACCTATTTACAGATGTAAGACTTTTGACTTACACTTATGCTCACAATTTTGACGAGAAAACTTAGGACACTTTAAAGCCAAAGCTTGGGCTTTTCTTTTCCTAGCACAAACACTTGTACCCATCCCAAAGAGACCTTTATTTGTGACATCACTAGGACAAACAAGACCTTCTATATACATTTTTACATTGGTTGGAAGTTTAAAACGAGAAAGGTGGCCCAAAGACAAGTGATTCAAGTTTTGTACTTCTTCCTGATTTCTTTCTAAGAAAGGGAAGGAAAGTATTTCTTCAGGTAATTATATTTAGGATCTACGATTTGAGATAGAAAAATAGATTCTTTAGAGTGAATTGAAAGGCTTTAAGAGAGTATTGAATAGATTTTGTGCGATTAAGGAAGAAAAGATTGAAGAAAATTTCAGAGCAAGTGTTTAAAGATCAAGGAAGCTTTGAAGGGTTTTTGGAAATTTTTGAGGAAAGCTTTGAAGATTTAGAGAGAAGGCAGAGAGAAAATGAGAGCTCAGAGAGAGAAAGAAAATTTTAGAGAAAGAAAGAGCTGAGAATTCTAGGCTTGAATATATAGTGAATGGTTTTATAGATAAAGGATCAGTACTGCTTAAACACGAGGGAAACTATTCTTACACGTATGAAAGGTTTATCTAGACTGGGCTAAACAAAAATTAGGTTAAGTAATAGTAACCTAATGGATTGCTAAACACAGTAAAAACTAACTTAAAATATTTTTATGCTTTTGAATTTTTTGGATTTTTTTGTTTTTTAATTTTTTTAACTTTTTTTAGAAAAATTTTCTAAAATTTAGAAAAATTTGTTCTAATCATTTCATTAAAGTGCGTATCTAGAGGTTGTTGATACAATGTACCAATTAATCAAACTTGATTATATCCTCCATAACCTCACCCACTTTAAATGGATTTTTGAAACAAAAATTTTCAATTTTTAGAAAATTACATTAAAAGAAACGGTAAAGAGTCATCAAAAAGCAGTTTTTTCTCATCAAAAGTGTCAAAAGATACCACATATGTGTTTTGTATGATTGTGCCCCCCAGATTGGAAAAATTAAAAACATTTGAGCTTGTGTGACTTGGATTCATTTCATTGTCATGGTAAGTCCATAGGAATGATGCTAGAGATGATAGAGGAGGTGGAGGCCACATAGGATCATGGTAAGTGTAGTCTTCTATAAATTCTAATGGCAACATTGGTTCAAAACCTAAGACTAAATGTAGTGATTGTTCATTTTCTATGATCAAGTCTTTTAGCTCTTCAACAATTAAAGATTGTTTTTCAAACATTTCTAAGAATTCCACTTTACTAGGTTGCTAAAAACAAATGGGTTCTAAATTTTTTTCTTTTTCCAACACACTCTTCAAGGATTCAAAATATTCTCTTATGATTTCCTAACTTTCTATTTTAGAAGAATTTGATGAATTTTGAGTTCAACAATTGGTTTTAAAATTTCAAGTTAAGTGTCTAGCCAAGGTTCCAAAAAGGTTGAATTGCCTAAATTGGTTTCAAAGTTATTCAATCTCCAATAATCATACTCAACCATATCTTCCAACATACAACAAGTTTCGTCTACTGGTAATTGGTAAAGAGTGGTGGATCCATCTCCTCTCTTTGCCCAATTTTAGTTTCATGACTTAACTCCTCTAGAAAAATTCCTAACAGATCATCCCAAGAAAAACCATGATGAGGAAACCTATCTAGCAAATCCTTATATCTCCACCAAGCACTATACAGTGGCTCCAAATGTTGCTAGGAAAAATTTGCAATGTTTTTTCTATGAACTTCCCTAAACATTTTTATGACATATGAAGGAAAAAAAACAAAAAAGAAAAATAAGCAAAGTTTAGTCTACATGAATAGTAACCTGGCACTAACATACAAACGATGTAAACAAAAACTATTTTGGTTTTTTTACCTTTTTTAATTTTTATTTTTCTGTTGTTTTTGGTACTTGCAAAACAAAGAAAATTAATAAACAATATTAATAGAAATATTAACAAGATTGGACGATACAACCATCCCTTTAAGATAAAAGAAAATTAAAAATGCTAAAAAGTAAAAAGTTAGAAATTAGAAGTTAGAAGTTAGGTTGTTAGATGTGAGATTGAAGTTAGATTAGATAGTTAGAAAGTTAGAAGTGCTAGAAAAATGAAAAGTTAGTTGTTAGAAAGTTAAAAGGAAAAATAAAATATAGAAAAATAAAAGTGTAGAAATATATATATATATATATATATATGTATGTATGTTAATAAGACAGGTTATCCAACCAAATATATTATATACTAATATATTGTCCTTAGCCTGTTTATTTCACGGCAACGGTGTCAAAAACTTGTTTGGGTCTAAAAGTGTAAGTCCAATATAAGCATAAGTATAAGGTTGTCTAAGTAACAAAATTTAGTGAATCCGAGGTCGATCCCACAAGAAAAAGGTATTGCACAGGTCCAATATATTGGTTATAATATTTTTAGCAAAAAAATTTGAGGATTAAAGTTAATTTTCTTTACAATCTATTTACAATTTTTACACATCTCTTACTTTTTCTATTTTTAGATTTTTTTGCTATTTTTGGAATTTCAAGTACAAGAAATGTGACTTAAATTTGAATAGTAAATAGAACTTTAACAATAACTGTAATTTAAATTAGAAGAAGCAACAATTTTAACAAATGCTGAGAATTAAAGGTTCAATTCTAGCAATTAAATTAAATATGTTTTAGTTTTTTGAAAATTATTTAGTAAAAAGGTTTATGAATGCAATATGCTATCCTTTATTTATAACAAATCAAGAGTTACTAAATATTTAATGTACCAATTCATGCCTATGTTAGACATGTATGCCCTAAGGAGTAAAAATGTAATTCATTTTTGGAGACATTTTTATCAATAAAGAATTTATTCATTTATATATACCAAATCTTGTCCTCTTTGCGTTCATATTTGTTGAATGTATGATAAGCAAATAGTAGTCTAAGACTGTCAGTCTAAACCTTAAGAATTGGGCATATGATGGACTGATTATGCGAAAGACACGATTCTTAAGGTGATGGTCTAAAACATATGATCCACAATCAAGGGAATAAAGTTGGGCGCTTTATTCACGTAAAGATTGTTACATTGTCTATATCCCTTTTGAGAGATGGTTTATCTTGACCATCGGAGTTGGACTTTGTGAATAGAAACATTGGCGCGTTGTTATAGGTGACGATGTGTTGAATCGGGACATAAAGTGAATTGATTTGGATTAATAATTTTGTCTTAGCAAATCGATTCACTTTAGACAGTCATTTGTATTGTATCTTAATCCTGAGATGAATAGTGGGCCCGCTGTCTCGACTTGTGTCTTTTGATGTACCAATGGGTGACTCCCACATCTCTATAGTGGTATGCATGCCGGTACGTTGGAGGCATGACTCTTGATAGCGTAGACTTGTTATTCATAGATATGGAAATCATAGCTCCTCTTTAGGAGTAATGATATCCTCTTATATGCGTTGTCCTATAATTGGAAAACTAGAGCGCTCAACCATTTGGATACATAGGTGTAACCAAATGGTATACTATCTTTGGATGGTAATTTTTCTAATGGTGAGACAATGGAACGTAAGATAAAAATAATCGGGAAGGTAAGACAGAACTTGTCCTTAACCCGATTATGGATTATCATATGGGGATACGATGCACTATGATATGTCATGGAGACTTAGCTACACGAGCTTCGTAATTCTATATAGTTTGAGAGTGCAGCTCCAAGCTTTTAGTGGAGTAGCGTTGGAGTTGATAATTGTGAAATGTATATCTGGGATGTTGGGTTTCATAATTATCATGAGCTTGAACTTTATAGGTCCATTTTATTCCCCTTTGCTAGCTCACAAAATCCTGTAACGGCACGGCGTGCTTTTCCAATAATTGGTGACTTATGTCGGATTTATCAGATTGGTTTAAAATTTGTAAGAATCAAATAATTCATGTCTGTTTATTGGTTGAATTAATTTTGTAAGAAATTAGTTCAAGATAAACTTGTTGCATTATTGCGATCAGATAATTCTTGTCTGTTTATCGGTTGTTTTAATTTTGGACAAATTAGAACAAGATAAACTTGTAGAATTATTATGAATTGATTTATTTTCTTAGAGATTATCTTGATAAAGTTTGTTGTGATCAGATAACTTCTCTATTGGGTTATTTGAATCAAAACTGAGACTTTATCCTTTAGAATCTCGGGTGGAAAATAAAAGATTTGCAGAGATTTTTTCTCGGGAGTTCAGCCTGTCGATCAGCGGGAGATAAGATTACGCGTTTTCACGTGGAACATTTCAGATATTGATCCAAACTTGTTTCTGTTTCGAGTTTTTGAGACCTAATCTGATATGGACTGACCCCTGGACCAATAGGTATATAAAGGGAGTGAGTCACATGATTTACTCATATCAATAGAGATCAATTGAGAGATTAAGAGTGATACTCTTCTAGTGAGCATCTGGAAACTCCCTGAGAGCTTTTGTTCACAAATCACGAACACTAGCTTTGGGTTCTCTCTGTTGGTTGGAAGGAGAGTCACCGGTGGAAGAGCTGTACGTGTGAGCCCACACTCACTCCGGTTGTGGATAGAGAATAGCAAAGAGGAATAGTTGGTTGAGGCTCTTCTGGAACGTTACTTCTCTACGTGGATTGCGGAGGTTCTTCGGGACACTGAGGTTAGTAAGATCTGTTTAATTTATACATATAACATGTCAAACTTATATTTTGGAAATTACTCTGATGGAAAATTTTTAAAATTCCGCTGTGCACTTTGTTTCCAACAATTGGTATCAGAGCCGAGGTTTTTACATAAATTTGCAAGTTTGTGGTCATGTTATATGCATAAATTTTGTGATCTTAATCTCTCTTTTGCTTGAATTGAATTTTATAGAGAGATGGCACTCTAGGTTTCTAGATAATATATATGTTGTCATGGATTATGTGGTGAATGTTTATTAATTAATTATGGTTGATTAAATCGTTGTTTAATTATTTATTAATTAATTAATACCAGTTATGGTTCCTTAGAGATTAGAATTTCTATCTAGGTTTTTCATGTAATTAGATGGCGGACTATCATCTCCGTCTAGGAATTGTTATTTAATTTTTAATTGGTAAGAATTTTGTAATTAAATAATTATTCGGAGAAGACGGAACGAGAAGTCGGATCTTGAAGATTGATGATGGCGCCTCCAGGTATTTCCTGAGTTTCTAATTTTATGTTTTTAAATTGTTGAAAATAAAATTGATAAATTGCATTAAAATTGTATTTTCTGGATTGAGGGTTTTTTGCTCGGACGGTATGCCGAACCTCACAGTTCGGCAGGCCGAATGTCACAGATCTGCAGAACGGACGTGTGGTCCGACAGGCCGACAGTGGGGCAAAAATTTTGGTGCTCTACTGGCAGGCCAAACTTTCATGTTCGGCAGACCGAACCTCCATGATCGGCAGGCCGATCACACAGATCGGTCTATCAACTGAGAGCTGCCAGGTGTCCAGAAAAGGTGCAATTTTTTCGGTGCAGTTTTAATTTTATTTTTGGGACGATTCTGAGAAACATTAAATTTGGATACGACCAGAAATATGAAGTATTCGATTCATACGGGATTGAAGACTTAAAGATCGATATTACATGAAGAAGGATACCGCTTGAGGATTCAAGGATGAAGAATTGAAAAATGTCTCGATTATTCTCTTGTAATCTTAATTTTCTATTCTCTAGGGTGGAACCATAATATTACGGTTATTATTATTTTGCTTGTAGCTTTGCTTGATTGCTTTGCTTGTCTGTATTATAATATGATTTTCCATGTATATTGATAACATGTCATATAAGATAGGGAGTGCCGCTAATGTTAAAATTGTTCATGCATATTTTTAAAATAAAACCTTGACTTCAAAAGATTGAGTGGGAGAAGGTTTTCGAAGAGAGGACTTAAGGCCTCCATCGTTGGTCCATAGGAAGAACATGGTGGTCCCAACCCCTAGGAAGGGATTTCTATCATGTACCAGATTGGATCTCTGAAAGGATAAGGTATTTTAGTATGATTTATGGTTGCACACCCCTAGGTGGTGATTATAAATCATGGATAAAATATTGAAACGGTGTTTATACACTCACATTAATTTTATTATTAACCTCCCCTAGGAGCTCTGCTAATAAAATTAATGGCCAAAGAAACGATTATTAGTATATACTGGATCATACGGGTCCTGGATGGCATATATTAATCAGGAGGGGATCCGTGTTCCTGATTGAATTTAGCATGACTCCCCTAGGAGCTTGTTGAATTCTGAGTTGGGGATTATCGTTGTAAGGTTGTGATATTTTCAAGTTTTTGACACATAAACACATTTTTATGTTTTTACATGATTGTGTTATCTAACTAAATTATTATATATGTTTGCTTATGTTTGGTATATGATTCTTTATTGTAGATTGAAAATGTCTAAAAACACTTTATCATCGATACTTGACAAAAACCAATTAACCGGTGAGAACTATAACGATTGGAAACGAAACCTGGACATCATCCTTTCCTTTGAGAAACTAAAATATGTACTGACAACTCCTTGTCCTCCCAAGCCTACGGAAGACTCAAGTAATGAGCAATTCCAAGCGAACGACCGCTGGAAAGATGCTAATGATCAAGCTCGCTGCTATGTTATGGCTAGCATGAACAACGTGTTGCAAGCTCAACATTAGGATTATGAGACAGCGAAGCAGATCTTGGATAATCTTAAGGACATGTTTGGAGGCCAGGCCATAACAAAGCGGCAAGGGGCGCTTTGGAAACTCTTAAACTGTAGACAGAGACCGGGGACATCTGTAAAGGAGCACATGATGTTGGTCATGGGTTACCTCGCTAAGGCTCAAACCAATGGAGCCAACATCGATGCTAAAACTCAGATGACTATGGTCTTTGAGACTCTGTCTAAGGAATTTATCCCATTTAGAGCTACTTTTAATCTAAGCAATAGACGGGATATGACCTTAACAGAACTTATGAAACAGTTACAGGAATTTAAACTGTTGATCAGGGAGTCTCCTGCTGGTGGAGAGGCCGACGTGGTAGCTGCTTCTGGTTCTAATCCTAACTCTGGGAATAGAAAGAAGCAACGGGCCAAGAATGGGAAGTCTTCTATTCCTACTGCTACCAAGAGCAAGAGGAAGAAGAAGAAGAACCCAAAGAAGCTTAAGTGCTTCATTTGTGGAAAGGTCGGGCATATAAAGAAGCATTGCAAGGACTTCCTTTCCAAGGGAGATAGGTGTGATCTTCTATATTTAGAAACTTGTTTGGTTGAGGAATCCAGTGACATCTGGGCATAGATTCTGGTTCAACTAATCATGTTTGTGTTTCTCTGCAGGGATTCAAAGAAACGAGAAGTCTACTACGTGAAGACTTAATGCTTCGGATGGGCGATGGATCCTTGGTCTCAGCGGAAGCAGTGGGTGATGTCCATCTTTATTTTGATAATTATAGGAGTTTAATTTTACGAGATTGTTTTTATGTTCCTAAATTTAAAAGGAATTTGATTTCAGTATCTTCTTTATTTAAAGACTCCTACGTGGTATCTTTTAATGAAAAAGTGGTGATTCGTAAAAACAAATCTTTTATCTGTTCTGGATGGATGCAAAATAATCTATATTTTATCAAACCTAAGATGGACTTATTGCTTAATGCTGAGATAAATGATAATAACTCAAAAAGACTTAAAACTTCTCACTCTAATAAGACTTATCTTTGGCATTTGCGCCTTGGCCATATTAACCTGAATAGGATTCAAAGGTTGGTAAGGGATGGACCTTTAAGTCACTTAAAGGTGGAATCTATACCTCAGTGTGAATCTTGTTTGGAGGGTAAAATAACCAAAAGACCATACGGGTCTAAAGGCAATAGGGCCGAAGGGGTTCTAGAACTTGTGCATAGTGATGTTTGCGGACCGATGAACATCCGGGCACGAGGAGGGTATGAGTACTTCGTCACTTTTATTGACGATTACTTGAGATATGGGTATGTGTACCAAATGCACCAAAAAAGCGAAACTTATGATAAGTTCAGGGAGTTTCAGGCTGAAGTGGGAAAGCAATTGGGTAGGCCTATAAAGGCACTTTGATCTGATCGAGGTGGGGAATACCTTTCTGATGAGTTCTTGGGACACTTGTTAGAGAATGGGATTTTATCCCATTTGACTGCGCCGGGCACTCCGCAGCAGAATGGCGTAACAGAGTGAAGGAATAGGACTTTGTTGGACATGATTCGGTCCATGATGAGTTATTCATCATTGCCTTTATCCTTTTGGGGATATGCACTACAAACCGCATGTTATCTTTTGAACAATGTGCTTTCAAAATCGCTCCCTAAAACTCCTCACGAGTTGTGGACAAAATGGAAGACATCCTTAAACCATATTAGCATATGGGGATGTCCAGCTCATGTCCTGTTTAAGGATCCGAATAAGTTGGAAGCACATTCGGAAGTTTGCGTGTTTGTAGGATATCCAAAAGGGACTAAAGGGGGTTATTTTTATAACCCTAAGGAAAATTCAGTTGTGGTTTCATCTAATGCAACTTTCCTTGAGGAGAGTTACATGGACGACTTTAAACCTCGAAGAAAGGTGGTGCTTGAGGAGTTAAGGGGTGATCCGTTCACTCCGGAGGTTCCGAACGAAACCATTCCGATCAATGTAGAAAAACCAAACAAACCTAAACAACAACCTTAGGGGCTTCGGCGTAGTGGGAGGATCGGGCGTCAACCTGAGAGGTATATGTTCAATGGGGAGGTCTTTTTGGCTGAACTAGATGAACATGATAGGGATCCTTATACTTACGCAGAAGCAATGGAGGATGTTGATTCAAGACTCTGGACAGAGGCCATGAACATAGAGATGAAGTCTATGGAGACAAATCGGGTCTGGGAGCTTGTGGATCTTCACGAAGGGGTAAAACCCATAGGGTGTAAGTGGATCTACAAGAGGAAAAGAGGAGTGGATGGAAAGGTCGAAACATTTAAGGCTAGACTAGTAGCTAAGGGTTATACGTAAAAGGAAGGAATCGATTATGAGGAAACCTTTTTGCCTGTAGCCATGCTTAAGTCCATCCGGATTCTCTTGTCCATAGCTGCCGCTCTCGACTACGAGATTTGGCAGATGGATGTCAAGATGGCTTTTTTGAATGGCTATCTTGATGAGTCCATTTATATGGAACAACCAGACGGGTTCAAGGTCACGGGTCAAGAGGGGAAGGTTTGTAAGCTGCTAAAGTCAATTTATGGACTTAAGCAGGCATCCCGTTCTTGGAACATAATATTTGATCAAGTGATCAAGACTTATGGGTTCTCACAAAATGTGGATGAACCATGTGTTTACAAACACATAAAGGATGGGAAGGTGGTTTTTCTACTACTCTATGTAGATGACATTCTACTAATTGGCAATGACGTTGGGGCGTTGTTATCGGTCAAATTATGGTTGACCAAGCAGTTTGACATGAAGGACTTAGGTGAGGCTAATTTTGTTCTCGGTATCCAAATCTTTCGGGATAGGAAGAACAAAATGATAGCTTTGTCTCAGGCTGGCTACATAGATAAAATTCTCAGGAGGTTTGCAATGCAGGATTCCAAGAAAGGTGGGCAACCATCTAGGTCTGAAATTACTCTTTCTAAGAAAGACTCTCCAAAGTCTTATGAAGAAAGAGAATACATGAAGAAGGTGCCTTATGCTTCGGCAGTGGGTAGTCTCATGCATGCCATGCTTTGTACACGACCGGATATTAGCTATGTTGTCGGGATTGTAAGTCAATTTCAGGCGGATCCAAGACCGAACCATTGGGTTATAGTAAAGCATATTTTCAAGTTCCTGAAAAGGACTCGTGGGTATATGTTTGTGTATACGGGTGAGGACTTGACTCCTCTAGGATACACTGATTCGGATTTTCAATCCTGTCTGGATTCTAGGAAATCGACTTCGGGGTTTGTGTTTACTCTGGGCAGTGGTGCCATCAGTTGGAGAAGTGAGAAGCAAGATTGCACTTCGAATTCAACGATGGAGGCCAAGTATGTGGTGGCTAGTGATGCTTCGAAAGAAGCAGTGTGGCTCCGCAAGTTCCTTGGGGAGCTTGAGGTAGTTCCTGGCTTGGATAAGGCGGTATCACTGTACTGTGATAACAGTGCAGTGGTAGCTAATGCTAAGGAACCAAGATTTCACAAGAAGAGTAAGCATATTGATTGGAAGTATCATGTGATAAAGGACTTCGTTGAAGGCAGGCATGTCACGGTGTGCAAGATCGCGTCAGAGGACAATTTAGCTGATCCATTTACGAAGGCACTTACTAGGAGAGTCTTCGAGAGGCATGTGGAAGCTATGGGGATGCGAGATTTACAGTATTTACTCACTTAGTGCAAGTAGGAGATTGTTAGACATGTATGCCCTAAGGAGTAAAAATGTAATACGTTTTTGGAGACATTTTTATCAATAAAGAATTTATTCATTTATATATACCAAATCTTGTCCTCTTTGCTTTCATATTTGTTGAATGTATGATAAGCAAATAGTAGTCTGAGAATGTCAATCTAAACCTTAGGAATTGGGCATATGATGGACTGATTATGCGAAACACACGATTCTTAAGGTGATGGTCTAAAACATATGATCCACAATCAAGGGAATAAAGTTGGGCGCTTTATTCATGTAAAGATTATTATGTTGTCTATATCTCTTTCGGGAGATGGTTTGTCTTGACCATCGGAGTTGGACTCCGTGAATAGAAACATTGGCACGTTGTCATAGGTGACGATGTGTTGGATCGGGACATAAAGTGAATTGATTTGGATTAATAATTCTGTCTTGGCAAATCGATTCACTTTAGACAGTCATTTGTATTGTATCTTAATCCTGAGATGAATAGTGGGCCTGTTGTCTCGACTTGTGTCTTTCGATGTATCAATGGGTGACTCCCACATCTCTATAGTGGTATGCAAGTTGGTACGTTGGAGGCATGACTCTTGATAGCGTAGACTTGTTATTCATAGATATGGAAACCATAGCTCCTCTTTAGGAGTAATGATATCCTCTTATATGCGTTGTCCTATAATTGGAAAACTGGAGCGCTCAACCATTTGGATACATAGGTGTAACCAAATGGTACACTATCTTTGGATGGTAAGTTTTCTAATGGTGAGACAATGGAACATAAGATAAAAATAATCGGGAAGGTAAGACAGAACTTGTCCTTAAGCCGATTATGGATTATCATATGGGGATATGATGCAGTATGATATGTCATGGAGACTTAGCTATGTTAGACATGTATGCTCTAAGGAGTAAAAATATAATACGTTTTTGGAGACATTTTTATCAATAAAGAATTTATTCATTTATAAATATACCAAATATTGTCCTCTTTATGTTCATATTTGTTGAATGTGTAATAAGCAAACAATAGTCTGAGACTATCAGTCTAAACCTTAAGAATTGGGCATATGATGGGATAATTATGCGGAAGACACAATTCTTAGGGTGACGGTCTAAAACATATGATCTGCAATCGAGGGAATAAAGTTGGGCGCTTTATTCATGTAAAGATTGTTATGTTGTCTTTATCCCTTTTGGGAGATGGTTTGTCTTGACCATCGGAGTTGGACTCCATGAATAGAAACATTGGCACGTTGTCAAAGGTGATGATGTGTTGGATCGGGACATAAAGTGAATTGATTTGGATTAATAATTCTGTCTTGGCAAATCGATTCACTTTAGACAATCATTTGTATTGTATCTTAATCCTGAGATGAATAATGGGCCCGTTGTCTCGACTTGTGTCTTTTGATGTACCAATGGGTGACTCCCACATTTCTATAGTGGCATGCATGCCGGTACGTTGGAGGCATGACTCTTGATAGCGTAGACTTGTTATTCATAGATATGGAATCCATAGCTCCTCTTTAGGAGTAATGATATCCTCTTATATGCGTTGTCCTGTAATTGGAAAACTGGAGCGCTCAACCAGTTGGATACATAGGTGTAACCGAATGGTATACTATCTTTGGATGGTAAGTTTTCTAATGGTGAGACAATGGAACGTAAGATAAAAATAATCGGGAAGGTAAGACAGAACTTGTCCTTAAGCCAATTATGGATGATCATATGGGGATGCGATACACTATGATATGTCATGGAGACTTAGCTGCACGAGCTTCGTAATTCTATAAAGTTCGAGAGTGCAAGCTCCAAGCTTTTAGTGGAGTAGCGTTGGAGTTGATAATTTGTGAAATGTATATCTGGGATATTGGGTTTCATAATTATCATGAGCTTGAACTTTATAGGTCCATTTTGGTCCCCTTTGCTAGCTCACAAAATCCTGTAACGACACGGCGTGCTTTTCCAATAATTGGTGACTTATGTCAGATTTATCAGATTGGTTTAAAATTTATAAGAATCAAATAATTCATGTCTGTTTATCGGTTGAATTAATTATGTAAGAAATTAGTTCAAGATGAACCTGTTGAATTATTACATTCGGGTAATTTTTGTCTGTTTATCGGTTGTTTTAATTTTGGACAATTAGAACAAGATAAACTTGTAGAATTATTGTGAATTGATTTATTTTCTTTGAGATTATCTTGATAAAGTTTGTTTTGATCGGATATCTTTTCTATTGGGCTATTTGAATCAAAACTGAGACTTTATCCTTTAGAATCTCGGGTGGAAAATAAAAGATTCGAGGAGATTTTTTCTCAGCAGTTTGGCCTGCCGGATGTTGTGTTCGGCCTGTCGAACTGGCCTGTTCGGCCTGCCTATCAGAAAGTTCGGCCTGCCGACCGACAACAGTTAAGATTACGCGTTTTCACACGGATCTTATTAGATATTGATCCAAACTTGATTCGGTTTTCGATTTTTTGAGACCTAATCTGATATGGACTGACCCTAGGACCAATAGGTATAAAAAGGGAGTGAGTGTAATGATTTACTCAGATCAATTTGAGAGATTAAGAGTGATACTCTTCGAGTGAGCATCTGAAAACTCCCTGAGAGCTTTTGTTCACAAATCACGAACACTAGCTTTGGGTTCTCTCTATTGGTTGGAAGGAGAGTCACCGGTGGAAGAGCTATACGTGTGAGCCCACACTCACTCCAGTTATGGATAGAGAATAGCAAAGAAGACCAGTTGGTTGAGGCTCTTCTGGAACGTTACTTCTCTACACAGGTCGCGGAGGTTCTTCGGCACACTGAGGTTAGTAAGATCTGTTTAATTTATACATATAACATGTCAAACTTGTATCAGAGCCAAGGTTTTTACATAAATTTGCAAGTTTGTGATCATGTTATATGCATAAATTTTGTGATCTTAAACTCTCCAATGCTTGAATTAAATTTTATAGAGAGATGGCACTCTAGGTTTCTATATAATATATATGTTGTCATGGATTATGTGGTGAATGTTTATTAATTAATTATGGTTGATTAAATTGTTGTTTAATTATTTATTAATTAATTAATACCGGTTATGGTTCCTTAGAGGTTAAAATGTGTATCTAGGTTTTTCATGTAATTAGATGGCGGACTATCATCTCCGTCTAGGAATTGTTATTTAATTTTTAATTTGTAAGAATTTTGTAATTAAATAATTATTCAGAGAAGACGGAACGAGAAGTCGGATATTAAAGATTGATGATGGCGCCTGCAGGTATTTCCTGAGTCTCTAATTTTATGTTTTTGAATTGTTGAAAATAAAATTGATGAATTACATTAAAATTGTATTTTCTAGATTAAGGTTTCTTCTGCTTGGTCGGCATGCCGGACCTCACAATTCGGCAGGCCGAAGGTCACAAATCAGCAGGCCGGACGTACGGTCCGGCAAGCCGACAATGGGGCAGAAATTTTGGTGCTCTGTCGGTAGGCCAAACCTTTATGTTCGGCAGGCCGAACCACCATGATCGACAGACCGATCACCCAGATCGGACTGCCGACCGAGAGCTGCCAGGTGTCCAGAAAAGGTGTAATTTTTCCAATGCAGTTTTAATTTTATTCTTGGGACGATTCTAAGAAACATTAAATTTGGATTTGACCGGAAATATGAAGTGTTCGATTCATACGGGATTGAGGACTTGAAGATGGATATTATATGAAGAAGGATACAGCTTGAGGATTCAAGGATGAAGAATCGATAAATGTCTCGATTATTCTCTTGTAATCTTAATTTTCTATTCTCTAGGGTGGAACCATAATATTACGGTTATTATTATTATTTTGTTTGTAACTTTGCTTGATTGCTTTGCTTGTCTGCATTATAATATGATTTACCATGTATATTGATAACATGTCATATAGAATAGGGAGTGCTGCTCATATTAAAATTGTTCATGCATGTTTTTAAAATAAAACCCTGACTTCAAAAGATTGAGTGGGAGAAGGTTTTCGAAGAGAGAACCTAAGGCCTCCATCGTTGGTCCATAGGAAGAACATGATGGTCCTGACCTCTAGGAAGGGATTTCTATCATGTACCAGATTGGATCTCTGAAAGGATAAGGTATTTTAGTATGATTTATGGTTGTACACCCCTAGGTGGTGATTATAAATCATGGATAAAATATTGAAACGGTGGTTATGATAAATGTTATCACATTTAACTACTGTTGGGTTTGGTGCCCTAAAAGCTGTGACATTGTACATATTGTTAATAAATAAATAAAATGACATTTATTATTATTTTGGTTGATTATATGTATTATGAATACATTTATAAACATCAAGAAAATTCCATGATTATTTATGTGACTATAAATTTAGCATATAAGTGTTATTTGCTTGGGGATAAAATTTATAGATAATAATCTAAATAGTCTGTAATAATTAATTAAAGTTTGGGATCTTTAATTAAAAATTACAAGTACGGTCCAATCTCATCTAAAATGAAATAGTCATTATCCGGACTATTAATGTAGAGACATTGGGTTGGAGGTACTTTATATAATGAGATTATATAGGACTGGACCAGATAAATTATGAAATCTCTAATAATCATCCGTTACAAATAGAGTATTCAAATTTATCACTATGATGATCATATATTTGACAGTCTTAATCCTGAGTATTTATTAGACTCCCTATTTATTACATTATGTTTTTTGACTTGCATGGTAAGATTTGTCTAAGCACAGATTATAACTTAGCATCTTGGAAACATAAAGTAATAAATGGCTGGGAATAATATTATACAGATATGGAATCTATTCCTTCCCTATGGAAGTTAGAAAAATAGTTCTCTTGAGTGATAATTCAAGGTTTGAACAGTAGAGCGCTCGTTCATAATAAGATTATGAATTAATTGTTCATTAGAGAATTATTGGAACTCAAGGATAAAGATGTAATAAGAGAGGTGAACGGAAATTGAACCTAGCTCTTATTATGAACTATTTATGGAGGACTGACTTATATGTAATGATTATATCAATGGACTACTCGTTAATTTTCTTTGAGTAATTTTACTATAATCTCAAGAGTTCAGTTTCAGGTTTTTAGTGGAGTAACACTGAAACTAATAAATTTGGCACATTAATTAAAGAGTTTGATTAAATGTCAAATTTATTAGAGCTTGGGTTATAGGTCCATAGGTCCCCAATACCACCTCTGTAACACTATATTGGATTTTGCCATAGAATGAATCATACATGTGTAATTTTGAATTTTTGAATTCTGAATTAATTTTTCACACTTGAATTATTAACGTGACACAGAAAAATGTTCTCTGTGACACATAATGTAATGTGATAAATGTTATCACATTTAACTGAGCATTAGTTAATTAATTGATTGTTGTTAAAATCTATTCTTAAATAAATATGATTTATTTTTGAATTGAGTTATATATATATATATATGGTTTTGAACCAAATCTTTTTATATATATAAAAGATTTTATAATATATTAATATAATATTATAAATATAAAAAAAAGGGAAAGCCGTGAATCAGATTCACGCTTCCCCCCCCCCCCCCCCACACACACATATATATTCGGTCAAAGTCAAAGTCAAAAAAAAAAAAAAAAAGAAGGGCAAGTTTCTTTCTTTCACGGTGACTTAGACTTATATATACATATGTATATGTGTGACCGAATCACACGTAGTGATTCGGGAAAGAAAAAAAAAAGAAAAGAAGAAAAAGGAAAGGAAAAGAAAAGGGGAAGAAAAATTACTAATGGCTCAGTTATAAAAAGGACAAGATAACAGTTATCTCAGTAATTTTTATTCACATAATTTTTAGAGAGAAAAACTAAGAGTTCTTCTCTAAAGAAAAAGGCCTGCTATCTCATGTGTTGAGTACATAGCAGATTCAGAAAAGTGTGAGAAAAATTCATTATTGCAGTTTGACGCCCACTCGTCTTTCCATTAGTGTGGAGGCCTGGTTTGGAAGATCGTGGTGTCAAAGAGGAAAGCTAGGATACCCTGATAGTCTTCAAAAGGTTAGTAAAAATTCCTAAAGCTTTCTGTAATTAAAATTATATATCTATTCCCGATAAACAAAGTTTTCAGAAAATTTTTGTTTGTCAACGATCCGTTCCTTCCGCTACGTTTCATGTTTTAATTCCTACAAATGGCATCAGACCAGGTTATAGCATATATAATTTTAATTAAACATGATTTTATTTTGATAATATCATGTTTTTGATGCATGTTCGTGGGCACTTTGCATCTTTGTTAATTTTTATTCATGTGATGAATGGTTGTTTAATGAAAGGATTTTTGGTCGTTAATTATATGGTCCTTTTGGATTAATAATTTTATTTTTAGTTTGATTAGATCAATCTGTGTAAACCCATTAAGGGGTATAGGCTTTTTGTAATTTATTATTATTATTTTTTCTTCTCTCCTCTCTTTCACTTGCTACACGTGGAGTGATGAAGAAAAGATGTCCATTGGATTTTTTGGCCCAGTTGAGAACTATGGGCCTATCAGATTTCAAAGCCAATCCAGCAAATTGTTGCACAATAAACCATTTGATGAAGACTACTAAATTGGAGCAGGGAATTATGTATAAATTACAAGAAGACCCCTATAATTTTATTTTTTATTTTTTGGGTTGTAATTTTAATTATCCAAAAGGACCCGGTCAAAAATTCATTGTTTATTTTCATTTTTATTTTCATGTGATGATTATGATAACATGTTCATGCATGATGATAACATGTCATCTAGGAAAGTGCCCACTTATAGTTATTCTAACATGACATGCATACGCTTAGCATATTATTTTTATAAAGGAGTTTATAAAATGATTTAATATGTGTTAGTATTAATTTAATGGGATTAAATTAATTAGGTTGGTTTTATATAAACTTAATTTATTAATCAACCAAATAATGTGAATTTAGTTTTAACAGTTAAGACTTGGTAAAATTCACATTAATTCTAAGTTATCTAATTTTAAATTGTTTAATATTTGGTAACTTAGACAATTCATAATAAATTTAGATTTTTAGAAAATCTGGTAATTTATTTAAGTGTAAATAGAATGAGATTCTATTAACACATAATATAATCTAGTAATTAAAATTTTTTTTTAACTACTAGAATTATGAAACATATGATGTTTTATAAGATAAAACACATCTTCTAAAATAATGAGTAGGAGAAGGTAATATGACAATATAACCTGCGGTGTCCACTATTAGTACAACACCGTGAGATTTAGGTGGCGCCTCGCGACGCTTTGATTTCGTCCTCCCTACGGAGGGTGTCCATTTAAATCAATATCAAGATTGGCTTCCTTGAGATAGGATTTTATAATGTATTTCAAAATTGACCTACCCTACGGCGGCAATTTTGAGTTAAGTTGTTAAAATCCAAAATAGTGGGTTACACTCATAAAGACATAATTAAATTGTTAATTATATCTTGACCAAAATAAACGGTTATTAATAAATATAGAAAATATGAGATATTTTGAATATATTTATTAATTGAGAATGTCTCAATTCAATTCATAAATAATTTGACCTACCCTACGGCGACACTTTATTTATTAAAATTGAATAATCGTGGAATTAGTAAAATATTTTTTGTGTTTTTCATATGCATCATGCATCACGTTTACTATTCCAAAACATATATGATGTTTATGCAACCGTTTTAATTTATGCTATTTTATTTATTTATTACAGCAACAATGTCTAATCCAATCATCGTAATTCTCTCAAATGAAAAATTAACCGGAGATAATTTTGTCAAGTGGAAGAGTAACATGAACATTGTACTAATTTACGAAAGTTACAAGTTTGTCCTGACGGAGGAATGTCCTCCAGAGCCTGCTTCCAATGCTCCTCGTAATGTACGGGAAGCATATGATCGTTGGATCGAGGCGAATAATAAAGCCCGCTGTTTTCTTTTGGCTGGGATGTCTGACGTGCTTAGGATGAAGCACGAAAGCATGGAGACCGCTTATGAGATAATGCAGTCTCTACAAGACATGTTTGGTAAACCTTCTAAAAAGGCACGCCACGAAGCCGTTAAGGCAGTAACGAATGCAAAAATGAAGGCAGGGATTTCGGTCAGAGAACATGTTCTCAACATGGTTAACTATCTCCATGAGGCCGAGGTCAATGGGGCTATGATAGATGAAGCCACACAGGTGGGGATGATTTTAGAAATCCTCTCCCCTGCGTTCCTTCAGTTCAAAAGCAACTATTTCATGAACAAGCTGAAATATAACATGACTGAGTTGCTTAATGAGCTTCAAACCTTCGAGTCTATTTCGAAAGAAAAGACTAAAGAAGCTGAGGCAAATGTTGTAGAAGCTCAACCTTCCTCTTCTGCCCAAAAGAATAAGAAGAGGAAGGGGACTGAAGGAAGTGGTAAGTCTAAGAATGGAGGGCAACCGAAGAAGAACAAAAGCAACAACAACAAAAAGAGATCCAACCAAAAGAAGCCTAAAGGAAAATGTTTCCACTGCGGCATAGTTGGGCACTAGAAGAGAAACTGCAAGAAGTATCTTTAGGAGCTCAAAGAAAAGAAGAACAACGGTAAATCAGATTTACTCGTTTTAGAAGCTTGTTTAGTTGAAGATGATTCTTCACCTTGGATAATTGATTCATGGGCAACTAACCATGTTTGTTCTTCTTTGCAGATGCTTAGTTCTTCAAGGGAACTTGCCGATGGGGAACAAACGATGAGAGTGGGAACGGGAGAGGTTGTTTCGGCAAGAGCAGTGGGAGTTGTTAAACTTTATTTTATAAATAAGTTTTTAATTTTAGATAATGTTTATTACATTCCTTGTTTTCGTAGAAATTTGATTTCTGTTTCCAGGTTGTTTGAACAAATGTTTAATGTTTCTTTTAATAATAATTATGTTAATATTTCTAGAAATGGTTTGGATATTTGTTCTGCGCATCTAGAAAATGGGCTTTACACCTTAAGGCCCAACGAAAAAGCACTGCTCAATACCGAAATGTTCAAAGTTGAACAACCTAAACCCAAGAAGCAAAAGATTTCTTCTAATAATGAAACATACCTATGGCACCTTAGATTAGGTCATGTCAACCTTGATAGAATTAACAGACTGGTAAAGGAGGGTCCTTTAAAAGAGCTAAAAGTTAGTTTTCTACCAGTTTGTGAATCTTGTCTTGAAGGTAAAATGACTAAGAGGCCTTTCTCTGCAAAAGGCGAAAGGGCCAAGGAACCACTTGAGCTAATACATTCAGACGTCTGTGGTCCAATGAATGTACAAGCCCGTGGTGGTTACGAATATTTCGTCACATTTATTGACGATTATTCAAGGTATGGTTACATATTCCTAATGCAAAGGAAATCTGAAACTTTTGGAAAGTTCAAAGAATTCCAAGAGGAAGCTGAAAAGCAATTAGGAAAGACGGTGAAGAGTCTTCGATCTGATCGAGGAGGAGAATACCTTGATACTGAATTCAAGGATTATATGATAGAACATGGTATTCTATCACAACTCACCGCACCTGGAACACCACAACAAAATGGTGTTGCAGAGAGAAGAAATAGAACGTTGCTTGATATGGTGAGATCCATGCTTAGCTACTCATCATTACCCACTTCATTTTGGGGATATGCACTACAAACTGCAATATATCTTCTAAACATAGTTCCATCTAAGTCTATTTCAAAAACACCTCTAGAGTTATGGAATGGTCGCAAACCTAGTATGCGACATATCCGTATATGGGGGTGTCCAGCACATGTGCTGAAAGGTAAGACTGGGAAGTTGGAACCACGTTTTGAAGTATGCTTATTTGTGGGATACCCAAAGGGAACGAGGGGAGGTTTGTTTTATAGTCCATAGGATAAGAAAGTATTTGTATCGACAAATGCCACTTTTCTCGAGAATGATTATATGACAAACTATAAACCTCGTAGCAAAATTGTACTTGAAGAGTTACTTTCTGATCAGATCAAACTGCAACCGACAACTGTTGTCGAAGGACAAAATGAGGAGGCCACATCTTCCTATCAGAATGTCATACCACCTCGACATAGTGGGAGGGTTGTGAGACCACCTGCTCGCTACAGGGAACTTGGAGAAGCAAATGCTGCTATCTCTGATAATGGTGAGGATGATCCATTGACATATCGTGATGCAATGGAAGTTTCTGAGAAGGAAAAATGGCTGGAGGCTATGAACCTTGAAATGGAGTCCATGTACTCCAATTCAGTCTGGGATCTTGTAGACCTACCTGAAGGGATAAAACCCATAGGGTGCAAATGGATTTACAAGAAGAAAAGAGGAGTGGATGGGAAAGTTGAGACTTTCAAAGCTAGGCTTGTGGCAAAGGGTTATACCCAAAAGGAGGGAGTTGACTATGAAGAAACTTTCTCGCCTGTAGCTATGCTTAAATCCATTCAGATTCTTTTATCCATTGCTGCTTGTCTTGATTATGAGATATGGCAAATGGATGTCAAGACTGCCTTTTTGAATGGCTATCTTGAGGAAAGCATCTATATGGTGCAACCAGAAGGGTTTGTAGTTAAAGGTCAAGAGCAAAAAGTTTGCAAGTTGCAAAGGTCCATCTATGGACTCAAGCAAGCTTCAAGATCTTGGAACTTGAGATTTGATGAAGCGATCAAATCTTATGGTTTTGATCAAAATATTGATGAACCTTGTGTTTACAAGTACATCAAAGATAAGAAGGTGGTCTTCTTGGTTCTTTATGTAAATGATATCCTACTCATTGGGAATGATGTAGGGGTATTATCTGATGTAAAGAAATGGCTCGCCAGCAATTTCCAAATGAAAGATTTAGGAGAAGCAAGTTATGTTCTTGGAATCCAACTCATAAGAGATCGCAAGAACAAACTGTTGGCGCTGTCTCAGGCATCGTATATCGATAAGGTGCTTATCAGATTTTCGATGCAAAACTCCAAGAAAGGTAATTTGCCTACACGTCATGGAGTTTATCTTTCAAAAGAGCAGTGTCCTAAGACACCTCAAGAGGAAGAAAATATGAGACGGGTACCCTATGCATCTGCAGTAGGAAGTCTAATGTATGCCATGTTGTGTACAAGACCTGACATTTGCTATGCGGTGGGTATAGTCAGTCGGTATCAATCCAACCCAGGATTAGATCATTGGATAGCGGTTAAACATATTCTCAAGTATTTTATTAGAACGAGAAACTATATGCTAGTTTATTCTGGTGAGAATTTGACTCCCATTGGATACACTGATTCTGATTTTCAATCAGACAAAGACACACGTAAATCTACGTATGGATCAGTGTTTACTTTTGGTGGTGGAGCCATAGTTTGGAGAAGCATCAAACAATCTTGTATTGCTGATTCAACTATGGAAGCAGAATATGTGGCTGCTTGTGAAGCAGCTAAAGAAGCTGTTTGGCTCCGTAAGTTCTTAAATGATTTGGAAGTAGTTCCAGACATGGATAAACCACTCACACTGTATTGTGACAACAGTGGTGCAGTGGCAAATTCAAGAGAACCTAGAAGCCACAAAAGAGGAAAGCATATAGAAAGAAAATATCATTTGATTAGAGAGATAGTGCATCGAGGCGATGTGGAAGTTGTGAAGATAGCGTCGGAAAACAACCTTGCCGACCCTTTCACCAAGACGTTACCTGCAAAGAGCTTTGAGGGACACTTGGAAGGCTTAGGTCTTAGAGACATGTCTCACCTGCTTTAGGGCAAGTGGGAGATTGTTGGGTTTGGTGCCCTAAAAGCTGTGACATTGTACATATTGTTAATAAATAAATAAAATGACATTTATTATTATTTTGGTTGATTATATGTATTATGAATACATTTATAAACATCAAGAAAATTCCATGATTATTTATGTGACTATAAATTTAGCATATAAGTGTTATTTGCTTGGGGATAAAATTTATAGATAGTAATCTAAATAGTCCGTAATAATTAATTAAAGTTTGGGATCTTTAATTAAAAATTACAAGTACGGTCCAATCTCATCTAAAATGAAATAGTCATTATCCGGACTATTAATGTAGAGACATTGGGTTGGAGGTACTTTATATAATGAGATTATATAGGACTGGACCAGATAAATTATGAATCTCTAATAATCATCCGTTACAAATAGAGTATTCAAATTTATCACTATGATGATCATATATTTAACAGTCTTAATCCTGAGTATTTATTAGACTCCTATTTATTACATTATGTTTTTTGACTTGCATGGTAAGATTTGTCTAAGCATAGATTATAACTTAGCATCTTGGAAACATAAAGTAATAAATGGCTGGGAATAATATTATACAGATATGGAATCCATTCCTTCCCTATGGAAGTTAGAAAAATAGTTCTCTTGAGTGATAATTCAAGGTTTGAACAGTAAAGCGCTCGTTCATAATAAGATTATGAATTAATTATTCATTAGAGAATTATTGGAACTCAAGGATAAAGATGTAATAAGAGAGGTGAACGGAAATTGAACCTAGCTGTTATTATGAACTATTTATGAAGGACTCACTTATATGTAATGATTATATCAATGGACTACTCGTTAATTTTCTTTGAGTAATTTTACTATAATCTCAAGAGTTCAGTTTCAGGTTTTTAGTGGAGTAACACTGAAACTAATAAATTTGGCACATTAATTAAAGATTTTGATTAAATCTCAAATTTATTAGAGCTTGGGTTATAGGTCCATAGGTCCCCAATACCACCTCTGTAACACTATATTGGATTTTCCATAGAATGAATCATACATGTGTAATTTTGAATTTTTGAATTCTGAATTAATTTTTCACACTTGAATTATTAACGTGACACAGAAAAATGTTCTCTGTGACACATAATGTAATGTGATAAATGTTATCACATTTAACTGAGCATTAGTTAATTAATTGATTGTTGTTAAAATCTGTTCTTAAATAAATATGATTTATTTTTGAATTGAGTGTTATATATATATATATATAGTTTTGAACCAAATCTTTTTATATATATAAAAGATTTTATAATATATTAATATAATATTATAAATATAAAAAAAAGGGAAAGCCGTGAATCAGATTCACGCTTCCCCCCCCCCCACACACACACATATATATTCGGTCAAAGTCAAAGTCAAAAAAAAAAAAGGGCAAGTTTCTTTCTTTCACGGTGACTTAGACTTATATATACATATGTATGTGTGTGTGACCGAATCACACGTAGTGATTCGGGAAAGAAAAAAAAAAGAAAAGAAGAAAAAGGAAAGGAAAAGAAAAGGGGAAGAAAAATTACTAATGGCTCAGTTATAAAAAGGAAGAGATAACAGTTATTTCAGTAATTTTTATTCACATAATTTTTAGAGAGAAAAACTGAGAGTTCTTCTCTAAAGGAAAAGGTCTGCTATCTCATGTGTTGAGTACATAGCTGATGAGACTGTAAAAGTGTACATTTTTTAAGGCTTAAATCATTTATTTACGCTTTTATTTCTCATTAAATTCTCTAATTAATAGCAATTTTGTCTTAATAAGTATTTTTGTATCTTAGTGTGAAAATATGTTTAAAAATGTGTTTTTAGTGTGTTTTTATGTTTAATAGAATTTTTAGTAATTTTTAGAGTCATTTCGGTGTGTTAAATAAGTGTCTAGTCTGTAAATAGTCAAAGCCGTAAAAGTAATGCGGTTATTTTTTTTTGCATTTTAGAGTGTTTAATAGTGTGTTTTGAGTTTGTAAATATATTTTATTATATTTTTAGTAATTTCTAAAAATATTTTCAAGTCATAAAAATTATATCTGTGCCAAACCGTAAGAGACTAGAAATTTTAGGAGTTTTTATTTATTTTTGTGTGTTTTAATATAAAATAAATATTTTTAATATTTTTGTAAATATTATTTTTGTAAAATAATTAATTTTAAATGTGTTTGTGATTCTTAGATTTGAAATCTGGAGGAAAAACGGAGCAAAACGACACCAAAACGGACAAAATCGGACATCAAATACATCGAAAAGATAAAAGAAATTTGAATTTATATTAAATGGGACACGTGGTGAGTTTCTAACCGTTCGATCACCTGCCAAATCAATCTCAGCCGTCCGAGGAAGAGACCCGTGTCAACGCATCATCCGGTGCGTCAACGGAATCTCAAGGTACAGTCCACGTGTCGAGGAACGATTGGCGCGTGTAATTCACGCGCCGACAAGCTGCAGACACGTCAGAGCGGAGTCGCAGGCCGTGTCTGCTCGCGTGTGGGTGAGTCCATGTGCAGCTGTTCTTCCAGCCGTTCGATGCGATGACCGAGATCAATCTGACGGTCCAAGATTGCTGTCCCACTGGCCCCACCTGGACCCATTCTCGAGCGCCTCTGCCAGTCGTTCGATCATGCAATTAACGTTCCAGATCGAGCCATTTTAGTCCTACCATGAGCCGCAAAGCACATGATTTTGAAGTTTAACATGCACACCGAAGAGCAAATCTCAGTGTGAAGAAAAGAGAATCAAATTTTTAAACGCGAGCAGTTATAAATAAATGAAAGAATCTTTCAACAGTGATTTTAAGCTCTATAAATACTGAGGCATTTGCCTCAGTGAAGAACATCCCTCAAGGCCTTCAGGCCTCCCTTTCCCCTTCTCACATTTTTTTTCTTTTCCCTTTTTTATCTCTTAGGTAATATATATATATATATATATATATATGTTTAATTTAGTGTAGAGAGTTTGGTGAGACAGAAAGATGACCTTGTATGCGTAGTACTCTGGTATGGGTTTTAACTCTATATTTGTGTGTTAATGCTTATATTTTTGTGGAATAAATTATATCTTTATGTTTTCAATAATTATTGTTACTGTTGTTATGCTGCCAATTTTTACATAAATTCAGTCATGCTTTCTTTATGTAATTTAATTGTGTTGCATAATTAATATTAATAATACTAAAGTCATGCTCATTTATTAAGTTGAGTTTCTGCTACATTATAGACATAGACTGGCAAAGTAAATGCTTGGTAATTCTTGATTTATTGTAGACAGAGGATGGCATAGTGTATTCTTAAACCATTTAATAAGTCGAGGTGCTGCCGAAATTAACGCAATAATTTATTCCATAAAAATATATTAATTTTGATTTGTTATTATCTTTTCTATCTTAAAATTTTGTTAATTATAATTGAGTGACAACGGTTATAATTTTCATGATTAGTGCACCAAATCATTAGTGACAGATGATTATTTTGCTAATTTTTATAGGAATACCCTTACTGCATTATGGCTTGCTATATTGTCGATTTAGGTTGACCTATATTATTAGTAAAAAGTGCTTGCAATTAATGAGAAAAGATATAATGAATCAAATGCTTTAGATAATTATTATTTAGAGTTAAAATTCCATATCAGTTGCGAAACACACAAGGGATTCTCAAAGCTTCACCGTTTTAATTTTACGCTTTAAATTTTGAATTAAATAAAATAAAAACCACAAAAATATTTCTTTGCTTTCAACAAGTGCTTGCCTTTTTGACCGTTTATTTTTATCAATCTCTCGAGTTACAAATTTTCACATCCCTGTGGATACGACAATCTTTCTATACTACATACGTCTGCCGTTTATTATTACAAAGAATAAACATCATTTTGGGGCGCGTACCAATAGCAGATTCAGAAAAGTGTGAGGAAAATTCATTCTTGCAGTTTGACGCCCACTCATCTTTCCATTGGTGTGGAGGCCTGGTTTGGAAGATCGTGGTGTCAAAGAGGAAAGCTAGGATACCCTGATAGTCTTCAAAAGGTTAGTAAAAATTCCTAAAGCTTTCTATAATTAAAATTATATATCTATTCCCGATAAACAAAGTTTTCAGAAAATTTTTGTTTGTCAACGATCCGTTCCTTCCGCTGCGTTTCATGTTTTAATTCCAACAGGTTATACACTCACGCTAATTTTATTATTAACCTCCCCTAGGAGCTCTGTTAATAAAATTAATGGCCAAAGAAACGATTATTAGTATATGCTGGATCATACGGGTCCTGGATGGCATATATTAATCAGGAGGGGATCCGTGTTCCTGATTGAATTTGACATGACTCCCCTAGGAGCTTGTTGAATTCTGAGTTGGGAATTATCGTTGTAAGGTTGTGATATTTTCAAGGTTTTGACACATAAACACATTTGTATAATTTTACATGATTGTGTTATCTTACTAAAATATATATATGTTTGCTTATGTTTGATATATGATTCTTTATTGTAGATTGAAAATGTCTAAAAACGCTTTATCATCTATACTTGACAAAAACCAATTAACCGGTGAGAATTATAATGATTGGAAACGGAACCTAGACATCGTCCTATCCTTTGAGGAACTGAAATATGTACTGACAACCCCTTGTCCTCTCGAGCCTACGGGAGACTTAACTAATGAGCAATTCCAAGCGTACGATCGCTGGAAAGATGCTAATGATCAGGCCCGCTGCTATGTTATGGCTAGCATGAACAACATACTGCAGGCTCAACATCAGGATTATGAGACTGCGAAGCAGATCTTAGATAATCTTGAGGACATGTTTGGAGGCTAGGCCATAACAAAGCGGCAAGGGGCTCTTCGAAAACTCTTAAACTATAGACAGAGACGGGGGACATCTATAAAGGAGCATATGATGTTGGTCATGGGTTACCTCGCTGAGGCTCAAACCAATGGAGCCGACATCGATGCTGAAACTCAGATGACTATGGTCTTTGAGACTCTGTCTAAGGAATTTATTCCGTTTAGAGCTACTTTTAATTTAAGCAACAGACGGGATATGACCTTGACAGAACTGATGAAACAGTTATAGGAGTTTGAACTGTTGATCAGGGAGTCTCTTGTTGGTGGTGAGGCCAACATGGTAGCTGCTTCTGGTTCCAATTCTAACTCTGGAAATGGAAAGAAGCAACAGGCCAAAAGTGGGAAGTTTTCTATTCCTGCTGCTACCAAGAGCAAGAAGAAGAAGAAGAAGAAGAACCCAAAGAAGCTTAAGTGCTTCTTCTATGGTAAGGTCGGGCATATAAAGAAGCATTGCAAGGACTTCCTTTCCAAGGGAGGTAGGTGTGATCTTCTATATTTAGAAACTTGTTTGGTTGAGGAATCTAGTAACATCTGGGTCATAGTTTCCGGTGCAACTAATCATGTTTGTGTTTCTCTGCAGGGATTCAAAGAAACGAGAAGTCTACTTCGTGAAGACTTAACGCTTTGGATGGGCGATGGATCCTTGGTCTCAGTGGAAGCAGTGGGAGATGTCCAGCTTTATTTTGATAATTATAGGAGTTTAATTTTGCGAGACTGTTTTTATGTTCCTAAATTTAAAAGGAATTTAATTTCTATATCTTCTTTATTTAAAGACTCCTACGTGGTATCTTTTAATGAAAAAGTGGTGATTCGTAAAAACAAATCTTTTATCTATTCTGGATGGATGCAAAATAATCTATATTTTATCAAACCTAAGATGGACTTATTGCTTAATGCTGAGATAAATGATAATGACTCTAAAAGACTTAAAACTTCTCACTCTAATAAGACTTATCTTTGACATTTGCGCCTTGGCCATATTAACCTGAATAGGATTCAAAGGTTGGTAAGGGATGGACCTTTAAGTCACTTAAAGGTGAAATCTATACCTCAATGTGAGTCTTGTTTGGAGGGTAAAATGACCAAAAGACCATACGGGTCTAAGGGCAATAGGGCCGAAGGGGTTCTAGAACTTGTGCATAGTGATGTTTGCGGGCCGATGAACATCCGGGCACGAGGAGGGTATGAGTACTTCGTCACTTTCATTGACGATCACTCAAGATATGGGTATGTGTACCTAATGCACCACAAAAGCGAAACTTATGATAAGTTCAGGGAGTTTCGGGCTGAAGTGGAAAAGCAATTGGGTAAACCCATAAAGGCACTTCGATCTGATCGAGGTGGGGAATACCTTTCGAAAGAGTTCTTGGGACACTTGTTAGAGAATGGGATTTTATCCCATTTGACTGCGCCAGGCACTCCGCAGCAAAATGGCGTAGCGGAGAGAAGAAACAGGACTTTGTTGGACATGATTTGGTCCATGATGAGTTATTCATCACTGCCTTTATCCTTTTGGGGATATGCACTACAAACCGCATGTTATCTTTTGAACAATGTGCCTTCAAAATCAGTCCCTAAAACTCCTCACGAGTTGTGGACAAGACGGAAGACATCCTTAAACCATATTCGCATATGGGGATGTCTAGCTCATGTCCTGTTTAAGGATCCGAATAAGTTGGAAGCACGTTCAGAAGTTTACGTGTTTGTAGGATATCCAAAAGGGGCTAAAGGGGATTATTTTTATAACCCAAAGGAAAATAATGTCGTGGTTTCAACTAATGCAACTATCCTTGAGGAGAGTTACATGAACGACTTTAAACCTCGAAGCAAAGTGGTGCTTGAGGAGTTGAGGGGTGATCCGTTTACTCCGGAGGTTCCGAATGAAACCATTTCGATCAGTGTAGAAAAACCAAACAAACCTGAACAATAACCTCAGGGGCTTCGGCTTAGTGGGAGGATCGGTCGTCAACTTGAGAGGTATATGTTCAATGGAAAGGTCTTTTTGGCTGAACCGGATGAACATGACAGGGATCCTTATACTTACACAGAAGCTATGGAGGATGTTGATTCAAGACTCTGGACAGAGGCCATGAACATAGAGATGAAGTCTATGGAGACTAATAGGGTCTGGGAGCTTGTGGATCTTCCCGAAGGGGTAAAACCCATAGGGTGTAAGTGGATCTACAAGAGGAAAAGGGGAGTGGATGGAAAGGTCGAAACCTTTAAGGCTAGACTGGTAGCTAAGGGTTATACGCAAAAGGAAGGAATCGATTATGAGGAAACCATTTCGCCTGTAGCCATGCTTAAGTCCATCCGGATTCTCTTGTCCATAGCTGCCGCTCTCGACTACGAGATTTGGCAGATGGATGTCAAGACGGCTTTTTTGAATGGCTATCTTGATGAGTCCATTTATATGGAACAACCAGACGGGTTCAAGGTCGTAGGTCAAGAGGGTAAGGTTTGTAAGCTGCTAAAGTCAATTTATGGACTTAAGCAGGCTTCTCATTCTTGGAACATAAGATTTGATCAAGTGATCAAGACTTATGGGTTCTCACAAAATGTGGATGAACCATGTGTTTACAAACACATCAAGAATGGGAAGGTGGTTTTTCTACTACTCTATGTAGATGACATTCAGCTAATTGGCAATGACGTTGGGGCATTGTCATCGGTCAAATTATGGTTGACCAAGTAGTTTGACATGAAGGACTTAGGTGAGGCTAATTTTGTTCTCGGTATCCAGATCTTTCAGGATAGGAAGAACAAAATGATAGCTTTGTCACAGGCCGGCTATATAGATAAAATTCTCAGGAGGTATGCAATGCAGGATTCCAAGAAAGGTGGGCAACCATCTAGGTCTGGAATTACTCTTTCTAAGAAAGACTCTCCAAAGTCTTATGAAGAAAGAGAATACATGAAGAAGGTACCTTATGCTTCGGCAGTGGGTAGTCTCATGTATGCCATGCTTTGCACTCGACCGGATATTAGCTATGCGGTCGGGATTGTGAGTCAATTTCAGGCGGATCCAGGACCGAACCATTGGGTTGCGGTAAAGCATATTTTCAAGTACCTAAGAAGGACTCGAGGGTATATGCTTGTGTATTTGGGTGAGGATTTAACTCCTCTAGGAGACACTGATTCGAATTTTCAATCCTGTCTGGATTCTAAGAAATCGATTTTGGGGTTTGTGTTTACTCTAGGTGGCGGTGCCATCAGTTGGAGAAGTGCGAAGCAAGATTGCACTTCGGATTCAACGATGGAGGCTGAGTATGTGGCGGCTAGTGATGCTTCGAAAGAAGCAGTGTGGCTCCGCAAGTTCCTTGGGGATCTTGAGGTAGTTCCTGGTATGGATAAGGCGGTATCACTGTACTGTGATAACAGTGCGGCGGTAGCTAATGCTAAGGAACCAAGATTTCACAAGAAGAGTGAGCATATTGATCGAAAGTGTCATGTGATAAAGGACTTCGTTGAGAGCAAGCATGTCACGGTGTGCAAGATCGCGTCAGAGGACAATTTAGCTGATCCATTTATGAAGACACTTACTGGGAGAGTCTTCGAGAGGTATGTGGAAGCTATGGGGATGCGAAATTTGCAGTATTTACTCACTTAGTGCAAGTGGGAGATTGTTAGACATGTATGCTCTAAGGAGTAAAAATGTAATACATTTTTGGAGACATTTTTATCAATAAAGAATTTATTCATTTATAAATATACCAAATATTGTCCTCTTTACGTTCATATTTGTTGAATGTATAATAAGCAAACAGTAGTCTGAGACTATCAGTCTAAACCTTAAGAATTGGGCATATGATGGGATGATTATGCGAAAGACACAATTCTTAGGGTGACGGTCTAAAACATATGATCCGCAATTGAGGGAATAAAGTTGGGCGCTTTATTCATGTAAAGATTGTTATGTTGTCTTTATCCCTTTTGGGAGATGGTTTGTCTTGACCATCGGAGTTGGACTCCATGAATAGAAATATTGGCACGTTGTCAAAGGTGACAATGTGTTGGATCGGGACATAAAGTGAATTGATTTGGATTAATAATTCTGTCTTGGCAAATCGATTCACTTTAGACAATCATTTGTATTGTATCTTAATCCTGAGATGATTAATTGGCCCGTTGTCTCGACTTGTGTCTTTTGATGTACCAATGGGTGACTCCCACATTTCTATAGTGGCATGCATGCCGGTACGTTAGAGGCATGACTCTTGATAGCGTAGACTTGTTATTCATAGATATGGAATCCATAGCTCCTCTTTAGGAGTAATGATATCCTCTTATATGCGTTGTCCTGTAATTGGAAAACTGGAGCGCTCAACCATTTGGATACATAGGTGTAACTGAATGGTATACTATCTTTGGATGGTAAGTTTTCTAATGGTGAGACAATGGAACGTAAGATAAAAATAATCAGGAAGGTAAGACAGAACTTGTCCTTAAGCTGATTATGGATGATCATATGGGGATGCGATACACTATGATATGTCATGGAGGCTTAGCTACACGAGCTTCGTAATTCTATAAAGTTCGAGAGTGCAACTCCAAGCTTTTAGTGGAGTAGTGTTGGAGTTGATAATTGTGAAATGTATATCTGGGATATTGGGTTTCATAATTATTATGAGCTTGAACTTTATAGGTCCATTTTGGTCCCCTTTGCTAGCTCACAAAATCCTGTAACGACACAGCGTGCTTTTCCAATAATTGGTGACTTATGTCAGATTTATCAGATTGGTTTAAAATTTATAAGAATCAAATAGTTCATGTCTGTTTATCGGTTGAATTAATTATGTAAGAAATTAGTTCAACATGAACCTGTTGAATTATTGCGTTCGGGTAATTCTTGTCTGTTTATCGGTTGTTTTAATTTTCGACAATTAGAACAAGATAAACTTGTAGAATTATTGTGAATTGATTTATTTTCTTAGAGATTATCTTGATAAAGTTTGTTTTGATCGGACATCTTTTCTATTGGGCTATTTGAATCAAAACTGAGACTTTATCCTTTAGAATCTTGGGTGGAAAATAAAAGATTCGCGGAGATTTTTTCTCGGCAGTTCGGCCTACCGGATGACGTGTTCGGCCTGCCTATCAGAAAGTTCGGCCTGCCAACCGACGACAGTTAAGATTATACGTTTTCACGCGCATCTTATCAGATATTGATCCAAACTTGATTCGGTTTTCGATTTTTTGAGACCTAATCTGATATGGACTGACCCTAGGACCAATAGGTATAAAAAGGGAGTGAGTCTAATGATTTACTCAGATCAATTTGAGAGATTAAGAGTGATACTCTTCGAGTGAGCATCTGAAAACTCCCTGAGAGCTTTTGTTCACAAATCACGAACACTAGCTTTGGGTTCTCTTTATTGGTTGGAAGGAGAGTCACTGGTGGAAGAGTTGTACGTGTGAGCCCACACTCACTCCGGTTGTGGATAGAGAATAGCACAGAAGACCAGTTGGTTGAGGCTCTTCTAGAACGTTACTTCTCTACACAGGTCGCGGAGGTTCTTCGGCACACTAAAGTTAGTAAGATCTGTTTAATTTATACATATAACATGTCAAACTTGTATTTTGGAAAATACAGTGATGAAATTTTTTAAAATTCTGCTGCGCACTTTGTTTCCAACAAGCTACACGAGCTTCGTAATTCTATATAGTTCGAGAGTGCAGCTCCAAGCTTTTAGTGGAGTAGCGTTGGAGTTGATAATTATGAAATGTATATCTGGGATGTTGGGTTTCATAATTATCATGAGCTTCAACTTTATAGGTCTATTTTGTTCCCCTTTGCTAGCTCACAAAATCCTGTAATGACACGGCGTGCTTTTCCAATAATTGGTGACTTATGTCGGATTTATCGGATTGGTTTAAAATTTGTAAGAATCAAATAATTCATGTCTGTTTATCGGTTGAATTAATTTTGTAAGAAATTAGTTCAAGATAAACTTGTTGAATTATTGTGAATTGATTTATTTTCTTAGAGATTATGTTGATAAAGTTTGTTTTGATCAGATAACTTCTCTATTGGGTTATTTGAATCAAAACTGAGACTTTATCCTTTAGAATCTCGGGTGAAAAATAAAAGATTTGCAGAGATTTTTTCTCGAGAGTTCGGCCTGCCGGATGACATGTTCGGCCTGTCGATCAGCGGGAGATAAGATTACGCGTTTTCACGTGGATCTTATTAGATTTTGATCCGAACTTGATTCTGTTTCGAGTTTTTGAGACCTAATCTGATATGGACTGACCCCTAGACCAATAGATATATAAAGGGAGTAAGTCACATGATTTACTCATATCAATAGAGATCAATTGAGAGATTAAGAGTGATACTCTTCTAGTGAGCATCTGAAAACTCCCTGAGAGCTTTTGTTCACAAATCACGAACACTAGCTTTGGGTTCTCTCTGTTGGTTAGAAGGAGAGTCACCGGTGGAAGAGCTGTACGTGTGAGCCCACACTCACTCCGGTTGTGGATAGAGAATAGCAAAGAAGACCAGTTGGTTGAGGCTCTTCTGGAACGTTACTTCTCTACACGGATTGCGGAGGTTCTTCGGGACACTGAGGTTAGTAAGATCTGTTTAATTTATACATATAACATGTCAAACTTGTGTTTTGGAAATTACTCTGATGGAAAATTTTTAAAATTCCGCTGCACACTTTGTTTCCAACAGCCTAATGCATCAAAAACTCATTTTTAACAAATGCGTATAATTTTAAAATTAACTAACTAAAATTACGAACAAAATTTACAGTTATGCATTTATCATGTCATTTCTTATCTGCGAATAATCAAAGTGTTTTTAAGCGTTACTTGTGCAAGCCTATGTCTACGATAAATCAAAACTTAGTTTTATGAAAGTTTTAGCTAAGTTAATATGAAAATCGTAAGTTTTCTAAAAATGATTTTGACATGATAACAGCTTAGAAAACTTAGGAAAACTAAAAATATTTACCTTAATTTTACTAGAATATCCCCCTCTTTCTTCAGTAAAAAGGAAATTTAGAAAGACAGGTTGATTGTAGAACACACATATTTTTACTAAACACAACTATTTTACAATATAGAAACTAGAAATATTATAAATAAAACTAGAAACTAAGAAAACTAAAACTAAACTTAGAGCTACATTTTTGCAAGTAGGAAGAAATTTCTCACAAGGAGGAGTCAACAACACATGCCATGGAGGGGGTATTTATAGTAGAGGAAAATTTACTATTTAGAAGATTTTTTACATTTTTATATTTTATATTATTTTTATTATTTTATTAGGATATTTTTCAGTTGAATATGAGTAAGATGCAAATTGAGTGATATAGAATTTTTTTGAATTAATTTGTACCAGTAGCCTACGTTTTGATTCAACATTTATTTATTTTTTCTCTTTTTTTTTCTTTTTTTCTTCTCTTGGATGAACCTAGACAGTTTGAGTTTATCTGGATAATCTTGTGTGACATGGCTGAAGGATGGATACACTCTGGACGTTTATCGCGTTGAATGATGACTAATCTGGCAGCAAGGAGACGTTGGGCTTGAGCTGAAGAGAGAATCCATCGGATCAGTCGCTAGAAATTCAACCGAAAGGCTAACAAGAAACGCTCGCTGGAATGCGCCACACTGAATTCCATGGGGGAAGAGGTTGACATGGATGGCCCAGATCGCCTAGGAGATGCCAATCATACGATTAAGGTAGTGCCACATGTTAAATCTTGAATTTCGTTTTCTTTTTTTTATTTTTTGAGCATTTGAGGTTTGTTTTTTCTGCTTTTTGCGTTGTTTTGCTCTATTTTTCTTGTAGATTTTAAGTCTAAAATAAAATAAACAAACAAAAATTAATTATTTTATTAACATAATTTTTACAATAATTAAAAATATTAATTTTATAATAAAACACACAAAAATTACTAAAAATAGATAAAAACTTGTAAAATTAACAAACCCTAACAAATATGCTATTTAAGACTCGGGATTATTTTTAGAAATATAATACAACATATATACAGACTTGAAACTTATTGACAAATACTTTAAGACTCAAAATAAAATCACACGACTTTATTTTTACGGTTGTGATTAATTACAAACTAACGCGCATTTAACACACTGAAATAACTCTAAAAATTACCAAAAATATTATTAAATATAAAAACAGACTAAAAGCATGTTTTTAAACATGTTTTCATATAAACACACTAAAATACTAATTATCACACAAATACTACGATTAAGGGATTTGATAAGAAATAAAAGCATAAATAAACGATTTATCCTTAAAAAATGTACACTTTTATGGTCTCATCACTATGTCCCAAGTGTCATTTGATTCCTCAACTAAACAAGTCTCAATAACCAGAAGTTTGCACTTGCATCCTTTAGATTGGAAGTCCTTGTAATTCTTCTTTATGTGCCCAACCTTCCTATAGATAAAACACTTTAGCTTCTTTGGATTCCTCTTCTTTTTCTTATTTTCTTTGCCTTTTTTTGGAATAGAGGACTTTTCGTTCTTAGCCTTTTGCTTCTTTCCCTTCCTAGAGTTGGAATTGGAACCAAATGCAACCGCCAAGCTCATCTCGCCACCAGCCATAGCTTCTCTGATCAGATTTTCAAACTGTTATAACTACTTCATCAGCTCAACTAAGGTCACATCTTGTCTATTACTCAAATTATATAAAGCTCTAAACAGGATGAACTCCTTGGAAAGAGTATCAAAGACTATAGTCATCTGTGACTTAGCATCAATGTCGAGTCTATAGGTTTGTGCCTTAGTGAGGTAACTCATGACCAACATCATATGCTCCATCATAGGCGTCCCTAGCCTTTATTTGCAGTTAAGAAGCTTCCAAAGAGCCCTTTGTAGCTTCATCAAGGCTTGGCATCCAAACATATCCTCTAGATTGTCCATGATTTTCCAAGCAGTCTCATGATCTTCATGTTAAGTTTGTAGCATGTTATTCACGGTAGCCATGATATAGCAGCAGGCCTAATCATTAGGATCCTTCCAGCAATCATGCGCTTGGATTTATTCATTAATGGATTCACTAGTTGTACAGGAGGACACGGATTCACCAATTCATGCAGGAGGACACAATGTTGTTAGTACAATTTTTAGTTTCTCAAAGGATAGGATAATATTTAGCTTATGTTTCCAATCATTATAATCTCAGCAGTTAAAGTGTTCTCATCAAGTATTGAAGATAAACTATTTTTATACATTTTGATTTACAATAAAGAATCATATACTAAACATTAGCAAACATTCAATAATAATTTAGTAAGGTAACACAATCAAGCAAGAATGCAATGTGTTTATGTGTCCAAAGCTTGAAAAAATCACAACCTTATAACAATAATCCCTAACTTAGAATTCAACAAACCACCTAGAGGAGACTTGCCAAGTTCAATTAGGTACATGGACTCCCTCCAATTAGTATATACCATCCAAGACCCATTGATCTAGCATATACTAATAATCATTTTGTTTGGCCATTAACTTTATTAACAGAGCTCTTAGAGGACATTAATAATAAAATTAATCTTGTATGTATAACTATCGTTTCAACTATTTTATCCATGATTTATAATCACCACTTAGGAGTGTACAACGATAAATTATGCTAAAGCAAATTATCTTTTCGAAGATCTAACTTTATACATGATGCAATCCCTTTGTAGGGGTCGAAACCACCATGTGTTACCTATGGACTAACGATGGAGTCCTTAGATCCTCTCTTCGAAAACATTGTCCCATTCAAAAACAAAAATAAAAATTGCACCAAAAAACACATTGTTTTAAAAAACAGTTCCATTTGCTACTGGCCTACCAGTATGCAACCATCAACCTGTCAGTACAGGGTGATTGGCCTGCCGACCGATGCTGAACCAGCGTTTTTCTAAACTTTTGTAAAAATAATTTTTTAGCAATTTTTACTTTATTTTTCAACAATTCAAAAACATAAAAGCTTATAAACACAAAAAAAAAAACACATAGAATTACAATCATCTCCATCCTCTAGATCCATCTTCTCTTCAAATAATTATTTGAATACAAATTTTATAAATCAAAATTAAAATAATAAATCCTAGATGGTGGTGATAGACACCTAGATACACATTCTAACCTTCAAGAAACTATAACTAGCAAAATTAATTAATAAAAATAATAATTAAAATAGAAACTTAATTAACCATAATTAATTAATGAACATTCACAATATAATCTCATGGCAACATATAATTATATAGAAACTCTGGAGTGTTACCTCTCTAAAATATATAATTCAAGCATAAGAGAGAATAAGATCACATAATTTATGTATACAGCATGATCACAAAACTGTAAAATCATTGTAAAACTATGGTTTTGATACCAATTGTTGAAAAATAAAATGAGTGGAATTTTAAAAATTTTTTAAATCAAAGTTTTTTCCAACAAGTTTGATATGCTAAGTACATAAAATAATAAAAGATCTTATGTACATCTTCAGTAGACCAAAAATTGTAAAAACTACAATTAGAGAAAAGCATCCTGGAAGAGCCACAACCAGCTAGTGTTCCTTGCTATTCGCTTTCCACGATCAGAATGTGGGTAGTCACACCCCATATAGTTTTTCCTCGCATAACCTCTACTTCCAACCACAAAAAACTAAGAGCTAAGGTTCTAGATGTTGAACAATAGTGTAACACCCGCCATTTTCATGTAACGGATTCAGTTAGATATTTAACCACGTAAAGTATTTTCTTATGAAATAATGTCACTAACCGTTCTATTTTGAGTATTATGATAGGTGGCAGTCCCGTAGAATTGGTGTGCTCAAGATGTTCATGTCATTTATTATGGTATACATGATAATTATTAATGTCCTATTGTATTTTATTATCTCTTCAAAATGACAGGCCGAAGACTACTAGCGAGGAAATCAACAAATAATTCCCAAAATTGTGGCATTGATGATTTAATTTGATTTGTTGTGAAATTTTAGGAGATTGGTTTATTTTTATCTCTTTCCTCATTCAAATTAAGGACAATTTGACTTATTTTAAAAGATTAGATTTTGTGATAAGGTTTCCTAAATTGTTATAATAAGATTTGATAATTAGAGCAAATCTTGGACTCTTTCTTTGTCTTTCTCTCTATATAACACGCATATTTATCTTACTAAAAACAAAAATTTGCCTCAAATTTAGGAGATTATTTCTTCCTTCACACCACTCTTATTTTCATGTAAACCATCTCTCTCTCTATCGTTTTCTCTCTCACAAAAAAAGTTTCCTGTCTCTTTCCTCCACGAAAATTTTCCTTCTCTCTCTTAAATTTTCCTGCAAATAATTGAATGAAACTTTGAATCTTTTCTTGGTGAATTTGATGAAAATTTGAGAAGAAACATTTTGAGGTAAGAAACTCATTCTCGGTTCATTCCTAAAATTTTATTTCCTCTGTGTTCCAACTCCCATAACTTTGTCTACGAATTTCCTTTTTCAACGAAATTTTAAAATGATGTTCATGCATGTGCTATGTGATATTCCTTAAAATTTCATCCGAATTGGAGTTTTTTATGCTGAGATATGAAATTTTTATTCTTTGCCACTCACAATGTAAGGACTGCTGATTGGTATGTTGCACAAAAAGTATAACCATTGTTCAAAGAGCAAACGAATTGTGAATTTAACAAAATTTTGTGAGGATATTCTTAAATATGTTAGGTTATGATTTACAAAATTTAGTGTTGATTTGTTGAATATTTGATGAGTTCATGAATTTTCTTTAAGATAGGTCTTTATGGCTGATAATCAGTGAATTTTGGACTTCTTGATTTTGTGAGCTTTTTGTATGACCAAACGAATTTATTTGACAATGAAACTTTTTGTTATAATGTATTTATATGTTGGTAGGTTTTCATAAAAATTTTAGGGTCAAAAAAAATTTTCTTTTAATTATTTGAGTATGATGATCGCATGTTACTCACTGCCTACTGTGTTTAGAGTTTATTTTGTTTTTGGATTCTAATGCATGTTTTGAATTGTTAAAAATTTATTTGAAGCCAATTTTTGGATATGTTATAGTTTTAGGTGTCTATTGTATGTACGATTTTTATGAAATTATTTTAGGATGTAGATAATTTATTTTATGAATGTTAGATAGGGCTGCTCACTGTTTTGTTATTGTTGTCAGTTTTTGTGTTGTGTGTTATGTGACTTATTTTAATTGTCTAATGGAATTTATATAACTAATGAAAAATTTGGGTAATCTATATATATGTTAATAATGTCTCTACAAAGTCCCATGCTTTAATTGTGTAGGAATTTTGAATAATTGAATTGTTTATCCTTAGGGGTCAGGCAGGTTGTTAAATTATAGATTTTTTTTTTTGGCATGAATGCTTGTAAGATGGTAAATTGTATTTGTGCGCTTGTGTTACTTGAGACGGAAATATGAGTGTTTTCTTATAGTATTGGATGATTTCATGAAATTGCAAAAAAAAAATTAATTAATTTTAATTGTATATGAATGTATGACATGAACACACCAAAAAGTGAGCACATCGAGACCCTAGTGACGTCATCTAAGATAAGGTTTAAGTAAGTAAGTCAAGTAAGCACATTCTCACTTACAACATGATAAGGTTTATGAAAAGTTTAGATATATGTTCATGATGATTTCCATGATGATTTTAATGAGAATTTTATATAATGTTTTATTATGAAAGATTTGAAGTGCAAGAATGTTCAATGCATGTTTTGATGATGACGTATTTCAAAGTTAAAATATATATATGTCTCACCTAATTAAGTGTTACACACAGTATGTTTACGTTTATGTTTATGTTTATGATGTCCAAAGTTGGACTTGTCATGTTTGGTTTGGGATTAGTTATTTCTCTCCTCTCACGGCGGTGCGCCTATGATCTTGATGTTTATGGAGCAACACTTGGGCCCTCAAAGATAAAATGAATGAAGTTTTAATATGGATAATGTTAATGAAACTGTGCCTAGTGCACTACTTTGTTTATGATGATTACGATTATGAAGTTTCATAAAGATGTTCATAAAATGTTTTAAGTCGTGAGATAGGAAAGTGTACTTACTATGCTTTTGCTTACTTAGCTTATGATCATGTTGCAGATAAAGGTAAGAGGACTTTGGAATAGGTGGAGGACAAAGACTAGCATGTGAGCAAAGAACGATGGATTGAAAATGGAAGAATGCCAAGGAAGAAATTTAAAGTTATAAATTATGTTTTATTTCTGAGTATGTTTATTTAAAGAGTTTTAAAGCTTTGAACTATGTCTCTATAACTTTATATGATTATTATTTATCTTTTTGCACTTTGAAATTTTGAGATTTGTTTTAAATTAAATTTTTATTTTTAACAGTAGATCGGCCTTTCAATCGTCACTAATTGGATTGCCGATACTATAATTAGGCTGCCGATTACCCTGTATCGGTCGGCTGAGCCAAGTGTTTTTTTAACCCTGATTTTGTAGAGCCTCGGATAGCTTGCCGGTGGTTGAAGCTTGGACTACTGGTCATGTTCGGCCTACCAATGTCTGAAGTTTGGCCTACTTAACTGTTTAAAATAGATTTTTAAATTGTTTGAATTTTATCCAATCCATGGTTTTATTAAATTGGCATTGGTAAGCTATTTTAACAAATATGAAAGGATTCTAAAATATTTGTATTAAGAAAAAAAATTATGCATGGATCCTAGGATATGCATAGTAAACTTTACTTTATTTAAATGGTTTATCTTAAATAATGTTGACAAGGATGAATGTAACGACATCTGTGACGTCCGTAAGGGGGCATCACAAATAGCTCCTTAGGAGTTTTAAAGTTTCTCTTGCTGGAAAACCCTCTCTATACTTTTCAAACAATCTAGGAGTAATAAAAAATAATTCCCTTTATATAGTGGTTGAATTTGGGGTTAATCCATATCAAATTAGGCTTAAAAATTCTAGTCTGGATCAATTTTTGATCAAAAACGCTTCAAAAATAGTAATAAGATTATCACACAGTCAACCTATTGGCTCCAAAGTTTTATAAAGTATTTTTAAACTTGTTTTGATGATAACAAATACAATTTTGTGTATATGTACAAATATGTTTTTTTGAGCTAATGGAACTCTTGAGTATTGATTGCAAAGCTTAAGTTTCAAGCAAAATCAAGCGAGGAACATTCAAGAAGTTTAGAGTTATGTACGCAACAAGGAGTGGACTCACATGGACTTGAAGATTACAAGATTTTATAAGTTTTTAGTCCAAATATAAGTGAGTTATTTTTAATTGAAAATATGGTCAAATAGAAGCTCAAATTCATATACACACATATGCATTCATAAATGTTTTTAATCTTTACTTAAATGTGTTCAAAGCATTCAAAATGTTCTATTGTGTGAAAAGGTTTCAAAACTATATATAAGGTACTTAAACAGGATTTTATAAAGATAGGATTTTAGAACTTATTTTCTAGCAATTTTAGGCATCATAGATCGGCCTGCCGGCCATTTTTCGTTGGCCTACCAATGGCTCAAGATTAGACTACTGAATGCCTTACCAAACTTCAAGATCAACCTGCTAATGGCATCATATGCTCGGACGGCCTGTCGAACTTCAAGTTTGGCCTATTGGTGATTGGAGTTTTGGTTTGCCAAACTGCCACAATGTCCTACCGATCAGATGACCATTTGGAGTCCAGATTGTAATTTTCAAACTTTGGCCTGCATAACCTGTTTTTTGGCCTACCAGACTGTTTATAATGGCTAGTTTTCTATATGTTAGAACTCTACTAGCAACAATCATTTTGATCTAAATTCAAGTTTTTAAGCTAAAGTTGAGCACTTGGAAGCTAAATATAACCCTCCATTCATTGTGCAACCAACTAAGAATCACAAGAGAGTTATTGAAAGCATTCTTACATTGTTTCTTAAAGCATACATTACATACAAATTCTCTTGAGCTCAAATTTTTTTTTTCAAGAATTGCTCACACCTCCAAAACAATCATCACCCTATATTTATTTTTTTTGGATAGATTATTTTATGAGTGTACCAAAATTCTTATATATTCAAACCTATAAGCTTTAGGTTTCCAAGTCTTATAAATTTGGGGTATCTTGGTTAGATAATCTCTGTTAAAATTGTCATTTTATAACAAGGTGTGGTGAGCCTCGAGTAGAGCAAGTCACTAGCTTTGTACAAGGAGTGATCGTATCAAAAAGACTATCGTATAGTGCAAGAGGTCAAGTGAAGGTTTTGCTCAGCGACAATGGACGTAGGCATTTCGTCGAACCATTATAAATAGCGTTTGCATTTCTTCTCCTTATACTTTTATTTTAATGCAATTATATTCACCTACACATTTTAAATATCTTTGTTTGTGTGTTTATCGCTTAAGCATTTTTGTCTAGAATTTCCAAATAATTGTAAAAAGTTTTTAAACCCAATTCACCCCCTTCTTGGATAGCTATTCTTGGGCTAACAATTGGTATCAGCCTGGGAAGCTCGATTTAATTTTTCAAAAAGATTTAACAATCTTGAGTGTGGCTACTCAAAATTTTCAAAACTTTGAAGGTCAATCCACATATAGACCCCCCTCCCCCCCTTCTTTAATAGAACCGATTACGATCATTGGAAAACTAGGATGTCAATTTACTTGCAATCTGTTGACTATGATCTTTAGACCATTTAGACCTATGAATGAATTAGACAAAATTTTGGTACCAAAAGAACCCAAAGAATATAGCGATGAGGGTAAAAGAAAATTGTTTTTAAATGCTAAAGCTATAAACATGTTATATTGTGCACTAGATAGAAATGAATTTAATAGAATCATCTCTTGCACAAGCACACAAGATATTTGGTGCACATTACAAGTAGTACATAAAGGGACAAATCAAGTCAAACAAACTAAAATCAATTATCTCCTTCATGACTATGAAATGTTTAAAATGAAAGAACATGAGACTATTACCAAAATGTATGCAAGATTTATGGATATTGTTAATTGTCTTAAGTCTATTGGTAGGATGTTTACTACAAGTGAATTAGTGAGAAAGCTTGTTCAATCTTTACCTCCTTCTTGGCTTGTCAAGAGAATAACCTTAGAAGAAGCAAAGGACCTATCAACTCTACCACTTGAAGAATTGATCGGTTTTCTCATGATGCATGAGATAACTTGCAAGCAAAATTAACTAGAACAAAATAAAAGAAAGATGGGAATAAATAGTCTTAAAAGCATCCTTTCTCGATGATGAAGATGATGATGATGACAAAGGCCCCAACACAAAGGATTTCAAAGAAATGACAATGATAGCCAAGAAGTACACAAAGTTCTATTGAAAATTCAACCATAGCAAAAGTTATGAAAAAGAAAAATGATCAAGGTGAGAAATCAAAGAAAGGTGATATTATTTGCTATGATTATAAGAAACCTGGTCATATTAGAGCAAAGTGTCATTTGAAAAAGAAAATAGGTAAAAAGGAGATGAAGAAAGCATTCCAAGCTACATAGGACGATCTCGGGTCTGATGACTCAGATAAGGAAGGTCCAAGAGAATTCACCAATATGTGCTTCATGGCAATTGATGACGATGATAAGGTAAGTAGTTCATTTTCTTTTGATAATGATGATGAGAATGATGCAATAGACTTCAAAGAATTATCCAAAGCATTTGATAAATTACATGATGATTATGAGAAGTTAGCTCTTAAAAACTCCATGCTTAAAAAGAAAATATTGATGCCTTAAAAAGAGATAGATACTTTGAAAACTAAGAAAACTAAATATGATGCCTTGATTGTTGAAAATTAATCCTTTAAACAAAAGGTTGATGACTTATAAAAGTGGTTTTAAAATTCACCAAGGGTAAGAAAAATTTTGAATTGATGCTTGGTGAACAGAAATGTGCTTTTAACAAAGGTGGTTTAGGATATAAACTGCACATTGACCAAAAGTATTTCAAAAACTATTTTGTTAAAGTATCAACAAATTCTAAATATGTGTGTACTTATTGCAATCAAGATGGACACATATCCTTTTATTGCCCCATTAAGAAAAATGCATACTTTGGAATCAAGCAAACGTGGGTTCCAAAAGATACAAAAACTAACATTGATAGAACCAAAGTTATATGGGTACCGAAAATCAAGAATTAAATTATTTTTGTAGGTACCGAAAAAGGAGAAGGAAAAATGGTTCTTAGATAGTGGATACTCAAAACATATGATGGTGGACCTATCATTATTCTCAAATTTCACCAAGAAGAAAGGTGGATATGTCACTTTCGGAGACAATGCTAAAGGATGAATTCTTGATGTAGGCGATATCGATAACAACTCCTCTCCTTTGATTGAAAATGTGTTTCTAGTTGATAACTTAAAGCATATTTTACTTAGTATAAGTCAATTGCATGATAAAGGGTATAAGGTCACTTTTTAGTCTTCTAAGTGTTTAATTGAAAACATTTGTAATAGCGAAGTGGTGTTCATTGGTGATCGACATGATAATGTTTATACAATTGATATTGAAAAATATTCAAATCAAAATCAATGTTTTTTGGCTTTAAATGATGAAACATGGCTTTGGCATAGAAGACTCAGTCATGCTAGCATGCATTTACTTTCAAAAGTTTCCAAAAATGATCTTGTTAGAGGATTACCAAAACTTAAATTTGAAAAAGATAGAGTATATGATGCATGCTGCTTCAGAAAACAAGTTAAAACTTCTTTCAAATCAATTTTTGAAATTTCAACTACTCGATCGTTGCAACTTTTGCATATGGATTTATTTGGCCCTTCTAAGACTATAAGTTTAGGTGGTAAACACTATGCCTTTGTCATTGTTGATGACTTTTCAAGATACACTTGGGTTTTATTTTTGGAAAATAAAAATGATGTTTTACAATTGTTTTCATATTTTTGTAAAAGAATTCAAAATGAACAAGGCTATATGATTACTTCAATTAGAAGTGATCATGGGGATGAGATTAATAATGATGCTTTTGAGTTGTTTTGCAACAAAAAAGGCTATGAACATAACTTTTCAACACCAAGAACATCATAACAAAATGGAGTTGTAGAAAGGAAAAATAGTGTTTTATAAGAAATGGCTAGGACTATGCTAAATGAAAATAGTTTATCTAAATATTTTTAGGCCGAAGCCGTTAATACTACATTCTATGTGATCAATAGAGTTCTAGTTAGACCAAAAATGAATAAAACTTCTTATGAGCTTTGGAGGGGTAGAAAAGCCAATATCGGCTATTTTAAAGTCTTTAATTGTAGATGTTTTATTTTAAACACCAAAGATAATTTAGGAAAATTTGACTCAAAATTCGATGTTGGAATTTTCCTTGGTTACTCTACCACAAGCAATGCTTATGGAGGTTTTAATAAAAGAACTCTTATTGTAGAAGAATCCATAAAAGTTATATTTGATGAGACTTATATTTCCATGAAGAGAAAAAAAAATGATGATGATTTAGGTTTGGAAAATCAAATGAAGAATATAGAGATCAAAGATACTGGAAAAGACACACAAGGAGATTCTATAACTTTTAAGCTTCACCAAAAGAGAATCAACATTTAGAAGAATCATCCAAAGTTGAAGATACATCACAACTATTGCCTAAAGATTGGAGGTATCATCCTTATCACCCTGGCACCGATATAATTGCTTATGATAGTCTAACACATGGGGTGAGAGCTAGAGTATCATTTAGAAATATTTGTAGTAATTTAGCTTTTCTTTCTCAAATTGAACCAATATGTTTTAAAGATGGCAAAAATGATGAGTTTTGGATTTCTGCAATGCAAGAAGAGCTAAATCAATTTGAAAGAAATGATGTTTGGGAACTTTTTCCTATGTAGTTCTCAATCCGTAATTGATACTAAATGGGTGTTTAGGAACAAAAAGGATGAGCAAGATGTTGTTGTAAGAAACAAGGCTAGACTAGTGGCCCAAGATTTCAATTAACAAGAAGGAATTGATTTTGAAGAAACATTTGCACCGGTTGCTCGTTTAGGGTCTATTAGAATGTTACTTGCTTTTGCATGCCACAAAGGATTCACCTTTTATCAAATGGATGTAAAAAGTGCATTTGTAAATGGACACATTTTAGAAGAAGTATATGCAGCACAACCACCTGGTTTCAAAAACCATAAGTATCCAGATCATGTTTATAAATTGAAAAAGGCTTTGTATGGTCTAAAAGAAGTTCCTAGAGCTCGGTATGATAGACTTAGACAATTTTTAATAAAAAATGATTTTTGTGTTGAAAAAATGGATACTAATCTTTTTACAAAAACCAAGGATAATGACTTAATTATTGTTCAAATTTATGTTGATGATATAATATTTGGTGCTACTAATCATGTCTTGTGTGAGGAATTTTCAAAATGCATGCATAGTGAATTCGGAATGAGCATGATGGGAGAATTAAATTTCTTCCTTGGACTTCAAATTAAGCAATCTAAAGAAGGAGTTTTCCTTAACCAAGCTAAGTGTGTCAAGGATCTTCTCAAACGCTTTGATATGGAGTATCTAAAGCCAATGCCAACTCCCATGAGCTTCTCAATCAAATTGGATAGGATGAAGGTGACAAAATGGTATACATCACCAAATATAGAGGTATGATTGGATCTTTACTTTATTATATGCTCATAGACCAGATATCATGTTTAGTGTAGGGTTATGTGCTAGATTTCAATCAATTCCAAAGGAATCCCATCTTAGTACCGTTAAGCTAATTTTTAGATATTTAAGTAGTACTAAGAACTTAGGACCATGGTATCCAAAAGGCACATATATTTACTCAATGAGTTACTTCGATGTCAATTGGGCCGGTTGCACAATAGATTGAAAGAGCACAAGTGGAACATGTCATTTTATAAGCTTTGCATTAGTCTTCTAGTTTAGCAAGAAACAACCCTCAGTTGCACCATCAACCATGGAAGCTGAATATATTTCGATGGCTAGTTGTTGTGCATAAATCCCATAGATGAAGCAAATACTTAAGGACCTACTTAAACTACGATCATGTTCCTACACTATGTGATAACACAAGTGCAATCAATTTATCTAAGGATCTAATTTTGCATTCATGGATGAAACACATAGAAATTAGTTATCATTTCTTGCTTGATCATCTACAAAAGATATTACTTTGGAGTTCATAAGCCCAAATGATCAATGAATAGACTTTTTCACAAAACCTCTTGCTTTAGAACAATTCTCATATCTATAAAGAGGACTTATTCTTATAGATCCTTTGGATTTGCACATGCTTGATCAATGATGATTTTTCATGCAAAATTGTAACATTCACTTTACATGATTTGTGTTTTTGATGTGCTCTTTTTGTTTGGATGATCAATCTATTGTTAGGTATGTTTTTTGAATGATAATGAATGCTTTTATGCTCTTAAAATGGTTAAAATTTGCATTTTTACAATTTTTCTTAAAGGTGCTTGGCTATAGTGTTCAGATAGCTACCTTGTAAGGTTTAGCCTATTGAATTAGGTAGGTTCAACCTACTGATCTGGGGGATTGGCCTACCGATCTAGGGAATATCGGGTGTTTAAATACCCAAAACTTGAAGCAAACCGTACTTTCTTCTCATATTTCTTCTCTCCATGCCGCTTCTCACCCTAAAGAGCATGAAAATCCTTGCCCAAGCCTCAATCTTACAATTTCTTGTTATTTTCCTTCAATTTTGTGAGTTTCTCTTGAAGTCTCCCACTTTTCATCAAATATTTTGAGTTTTCATCATTTATCTCTCTTCTTCCTCTCCAATCCATGACCACTTTCCATTTTATCCCTCATTCTCTTCCTTCAAAGCACACAAAATCTGGTGCAAACAAGCCATCAAACAAAGTGGAACTCTTGAAGAATTTTCCAATGCCAAGTTTGTAAAATTCTTTTTGGGTAGAAAAATTATAGATGGAAAATATGTGTTGTTTGGTGATTTTGCTAGTTTTGGTGTAGACATGTTATTTGAAAGATTGCAATGGAAAAACATAATGACAATAAGAGAGGATGTATACCTTAAACTTATTAAGGGATTTTATGCTAACTTAGATGCTTCCTATGACCCATTATTTCTATGAATTTGAAAAATTGGGAGATTGAATTGACACTATCAATTTTGTGAGAAATACAAGAAATGCCCTTAGATGGAAATGATATTCATAGTGTAAGGACATGGATGTTTGATAAGGAAAATATGGCTCAGGTCATTTTTGAAAATTATGATGGTAGATTACCCCAAAAGTTAAATGCATCATCCTTGCCCCATAGGAGTCACCTCATTCATATACTTATCACCAATCATTCTCCTAAGGGTCGGTCACAAAGATGAAGTTCACTTGTTAGACCTACACCTCGTCTACTATATTCTAACCAGAACTAGGATAAACCTACCTCTTTTGTTAGTGCATTGGATGATTGATGTGTTTGAAGAAAAAAAAGAGTGCTGAGTTGCCTTATGGTATGCTTTTCACAAAATTTTTTAAATATTTGGATATATGCATTACCGATGAGAAAGACGTTGCTCACTACAAACCTCACCTAGCTTTTGATGCGCTCGCCATTAGCAAGATGGGCTTTGAAGAAGTTCATGGCCAATGGGTACAGGCTAGTGGACGACTACTCCACAAGGTGAGCAAGGGAAAGAAAAAGCTGAAATGGCAAATATCAAGGCTCAAGGAGAAGAAGAAAAGGAAGGAGCCACAATGCTTCAACAACTCTATTCTCATCAGTAAGAGCTTTTTGCTTATCAACACCAACTTTATGAGCAACAACAAAAGATGGGCAACGACATCGCAAGCTTACAAGCTTGCCAACAAGAAATGCTTCAACTCCTTCGCCAAATCCATTTTAGTGGAGGATCTTCTAGCCAACCTTAAATGTTTTATGTTTTATGTTCTTCTATTTATGCTTATGGTTTCATGGATTAAGTGATGTTCTTTTTTGGTTTGATAAAGGGTTCTAAGTTTTTGACAATACCATGAAATTTCAGTGCTTGTAATTTTACTTTTTGCATGATGACAAAAAGGGGAAGAAATTGTGGTATTTTTTATTGTGGAGGAAAGGTTGGTGGTAATTGAACAATGATTGAGATTTGTGAATTATGTTTTGAGATTTTGCTATGATTGTGATTGGAGAAGTTGTTTTGTATAATGATTGTGGAGTAAGGGATGGTGGTAATTGATATTTACTTATTGCTATTTTAATTTGTAATTCATATTATGCGAAAGTGGGAGTGCTCATTTAAGGGGGAGCTTTTGAATTTTTGTTTCAAAATTCAATTTTAAAACCTTTGTACATATTAAGGGGGATCAAAATGAATTAACTTTTAAGACAATCAAAAATTTTTTTGTCATCATAAAAAAGGTGGAGATTGTTGGCTCCAAGGTTTCATAAAGTATTTTAAACTAGTTTTGATGATAACAAGTACAATTTTTGCGTATATGTACAAATATGTTTTTTTGAGCTGATGGAACTCTTGAGTGTTGCAAAGCTTAAGTTTCAAGCAAAATCAAGTGATGAACATTCAAGAAGTTTAGAGCTATGGACACAACTAGGAGTGGACTCACATGGAATTGAAGATTACAAGACTTTATTAATTTTTAGTCCAAATGTAAGTGAGTGATTTTTAATTGAAAATATGGTCAAATAAAAGCTCAAATTCACACACACACACACATGCATTCATAAATGTTTTTAATCTTGACTTAAATGTGCTCAAAGCATTCAAAACGTTTTATTGTGTGAAAAGGTTTCAAAACTGCATATAAGGTACTTAAATAAGATTTTACAAAAATAGGATTTTAGAACTTATTTTTTGGCAACTTTAGACATCACAGATTGGCCTGTCGACCATTTCTAGTCGGCCTACTGATGGCTCATGATTGGCTTGCGAAATGCCCTGTATCGGCCTGCCTATCTAAGGGTTTATAAGCCTAATTTTGCCGAGGTTCGGTCGGCCTATCAAACGTCAAGTTTGGCCTGTCGATGGCAAGAGTTTCACCTTGCCAACTACCACATCGGCCTGTCGATCTACTGACCGTTTGGAGTCTTCATTTAAATTTTTCAAACTTCGGCCTACCAAACCTATTTTTTGACTTGCCAAACTATTTATAACGGCTAGTTTTCTATTCGTTAGAACTCCATTATCGATGGTCATTTTGATCTAAATTCAAGTTTTTAAGCTAAAATTGAGCACTTGGAGGCTATATGTACCCCTCTATTCATTGTGCAACCAACTAAAAATTAGAAGAGAGTTATTGAAAGCATTCTTACATTGTTTCTCAAAGCACACATTACATACACATTCTCTTGAGCTCAAATTTGTTCTATATTTTCTTGAGAATTGCACATGCCTCCAAACAAGCCTTACCCTTTATTATTATTTTTTGGAGAGATTATTTTATGAGTGTACTAAAATTCTTATATATCTAACCCTATAAGCTTTAGGTTTCCAAGCCTTAAAAATTTGGTATATATTCGTTAGACAGTCTCTATTAAATTGCCATTTCTTAAAAAGGTGTGGTGAGTCTCGGGTAGAGCAAGTCATCGACTTTGTAAGAGGTCGAGTGAAGGTTTTTACTCGGCAATAGTGGATTTAGGCATTTCGTCGAACCACTATAAATAGCATTTGCATCTCTTCTCCATGCATATTTTAACGCAATTTATATTCGCCTATACATTTCAAATATCTTTTTTTAGTGTGTTTATCACTTGAGCATTTTTGTCTAAAATTTTCCAAAAATTATAAAAAGTTTTTAAAACCCACTTCACCCCCCCCTCTTGGGTTGCTATTCTTGGGGTAACACGGCCTTACAAACTCCAGCATCGGCCTACCAAACTTGGCTACCCGCCTACCAACCGAGCGATAATCTAGAAGTCTAAGAATATCTTATTTCATTCAAAAATCTTAGATAAAGCCTTAGTTTTAATTCAAATAACCGAATAGAGATGTTATCTGATTAAAACAGTCATATACAATAATCATATATCAAATAAAATATTATCCACATAATTTAACAAGTATATCTTGAATTAATTTACAAAATTAATTCAACCGATAAACCAACATAAATTATTAAATCCAATCAATCAAATTTTAGTCAATCTAATAATTAACATAAGTCATCAATATGTCAGAAAAACATGTCGTATCATCTCAGGAATTATTATGAGCTAAAAAAGGGGACTTGATGGATATATATAGATCAAGCTCCGATAATTATAAAATAATATATCCTAGATACATATATTTTATAATTATAAACTCTAACGCTACGCCCCAAAAAGCTTAGAACTGTACTCTCAAACTATATAAAATTACGAAGCTTCAATAAGCTAACCATCCATAACATATCATAATATGTAACATCCCTATAAAATATTCATAATCAGCTTAAGGATAAATTCTATTTTACCTTCTTAATTATTTTTATATTAAGTTCCATTATCTCATAATTGGAAAAATTGCTATCCATAAATAGTATACTATTTAGTTACACCTATGTATCCAAATGGTTGAGTGCTTCAGTTTTTCAAATACAAGATAATACCCATAAGAGAATATCATTAACTCTACAAAAGAGCTATGGATTCCATATTTACAAATAACAAGTCTATGTCAATCAAGACTCATGTGTCCAGCGTACCGGTGTATGTACCATCATCAAATCAGGATGTCATTCTTTGGTACATCAAAAGACACAAGCCAAGAATACAGGCCCATTAATTCATTTTAGGATTAAGATGCAACACACATGATTGTCTAAAGTGAATTGATTTAAACAAATAGAATTATTAATCAAATCAATTCAACTTTTTTCCCCAATCCAATATATCATCATCAAAGACAATATACCAATGTTTCTATTCATGGAGTCTCACTCTGATGACTGAGATAAGTTATCTTTTGTTAGGGATGTGGACAACTTAACAATCCTAATAAGAATAAAGCGTCCAACTTTATTCCCTCGATTGTGAAGCTTGTCATTTAGACTATCACCTTTAAGATTTATGTCTTCTACATAATCTATTCATCATATGCACAATCTTAAAGGCTTAAACTGACAGTTTCAGACTTTTGTTTGTGTATCACATATTTAATATAAATGAATGTAAAGAGGATAATATTTCATATATGAATCATATATAAACTCTTTATTGATTAAACGTCTCTAAGAACTTATCACATCATTTAATATTTAAGCATCTATTCTAACAACATTGTCATCGGTCAAAGTTTAGTTTACCAATCAGTTTGACATGAAGGACTTGGGTGAAGCTAATTATATTTTTAGTATCTAAATCTTTCAATATAGAAAGAACAAATTGATAGCTTTATCCCAAGCTTCTTACATAGATAAAATTCTTGAAAAGTATGCAACATAGAATTCTAAGGAAGGTGGGCAATTATCTAGGTCTAAAATTACTCTTTCTAAAAAAGACTATTCAAGGTCTGATGAAGAAAGAGAATACATGAAGAAGGTGCCTTATGCTTTGGTAGTGGGTAGTCTCATGTATGCTATGCTTTGCATACAACCTGACATATGCTATGCAGTCAAACTAGTAAGTCAATTTGAGTCAAATCTAGGACCGAACCATTGGGCTATGGTCAAGCATGTTTTTGAGTACTTGCGAAGGACTAGAGACTATATGCTAGTGTATTTTGGTGAGGATTTGACACATCTTGGGCACACTGACTCAGATTTTCAAACATGCTTAGATTCGAGGAGATCAACTTTAGAATCTGTGTTTACTCTAGGAAGAGATGGCATTGTTTAAAGAAGTGTTAAGCAAGATTGGAATCCTAATTCAAAGATGGAAGTCGAGTATCTGGCTGCTAGTGAAGCTTCAAAAGAGGTTGTATGGCGCCACAAGTTCCTTGGAGATCTTAAGGCAGTTCCTAGCATGGATAAACCAATAAAGTTGTATGGTGATAACACTGCAGCTATAGCTAATGCCAAGGAAGCTAGATTTCACAAGAAAAGTAAGCACATACATCGAATGTATCATGTGACAAAGGACTTCATAGAGAGTGGGCATGTCATAGTTTTCAAGATTACATTTAAGGACAACATAGTTGATCCTTTCATGAAGACACTACCAATGAGGACTTTTGAGAAGCATGTAGAGGCTATGGGGAACGTAACATGTCACATTTACTCACTTAAGCAAGTGGGAGATTGTTAGATTAGATGCCATAAGGATTAAATGATATAATTGTTTTTAAGACATTTAATTAATAAAGAGTTTAATATTTATTTCATATATCAAATATATCTTCTTTATGTTCATTTTTGTTAAATGTATGATAAGCAAACAAAAGTCTAAGAACGTAAATTTAAACCTTTAAGATTGTACATTTGGTGGACTAATTATGTAGAAGACATAAAACAAAAAGTGATAGTCTAAATATAAAAGATCTACAACTGAGGGAATAAAATTGGTCACTTTATTTATGTTAAGATTGTTATGTTGCCTACATCCCTAAAAAGAGATGGCTTGTCTTAGTCATCGGAGTTGAACTCTGTGAGTAGAGATATTAGTATATTGTCCTTAGTGATAATATATTGAATTGCGACTAAAGATGAATTGATTTACTTAATAATTCTATTTGAATAAATCAATTCACTTTAGATAGTTATGTGTATTACATCTTAATCCAAAAATGAATCAGTGGGTCCATATTCTTGACTTGTGTCTTTTGATGTCCTAAAGGGTGACATCCTAAATAATATGAAGGTATGCATACTGGTATATTTGATACATGACTCTTAAATGATGTAGACTCATTATTCATAGATATGGAATCAATAGCTCTTTTGTAGAGTCAATGATATTCTCTTATATGTATTATCCTATAATTAGAAACTAGAGCAGTCAACTATTTAGGTACATATATGTAACCGAAAAGTATACTATTTGTATTGGTTATGAATAGTAAGTTTTTCAATTGTGAGATAATAGAGCATAAAAAAAATGTATTCAAGAAAGTAAAACAGAATTTATCCTTAAGCTGATTATGAATATCCTATGAGGATGTTGCACATAATTGTATGTCAAGAACGTTTAACTTATTAGAGTTTCATGTTATATTTATAGTTCGAGAGTGCAGCTCTAAACTTTTAGTGGAATAGCTTTAGAGTTGATAATTATAAATTATGCATGTCAGGGATATGTTATTCTATAATTATAGGAGCTTGATCCATATATGTCCATCAGGTCCGTTTTTCTTGCTTACATATTTTCCTATAACGATACAATGTGATTTTCCAACATATTAGTAATTTACGTTAATTCTTAAGATTGGCATAAATTCTATGAATTGGATTTAAAAATTCATGTTTAGTTTATTAATTGAATCAATTTTATGAATTAATTTAAGAAAAATATGTTGAATTATTTGATATATATTTTATTTGAATGTAGAATTATATGTATATAATTGTTTTAATTATATAACTTCTCTGTTGGGTTATTTAAATTAAAATTTAGGTTCTATAATATATATCCACGTTAAATAAAATGTAATCATCCAATCGGTTTAAATTGGGTTAATCAGATAAATCTTAGAAGCTGGGAAAACATGTTACAAGGATTATCCATGACCAGGCGTTCAACCACCCCTAGTGTATGGTAGTTGACTGCCCTGCTAGGTTAGCGATTTGCTTATTATGCATTTTCATTTCAAGTTGAACCAAACTCAAATTTAAAAGCCTAATCTAACAAGAATGAGCCTTAATCTAACCATTATAAATAGGAAACATTTTCCTCTGGTTTTATATCATAAGTGATGCCACTTGAAAGGTTTAAAGAGAGAGAAATTCTCACTTTAAAAGAGTTGTTGTGCAATATCTAGAACAATAATTTGTATTATTCTCTAGTGTTTGTAGGGAGTAGTTACCAAGGAAGAATTTATCGATGTGCCCATCCACACTTTGGTCAGGAAAAAGAGAATAACAAAGAAGACCAGTTGGTTGAGAGTCTTCCAGACATATTCTTAGTAGTAATTATGCCATTGCAATTTCCTATAAGAAGTGCGGTTTTGATTTCACAAGGTACAAAAGATCTTTTATTAATTTATCATATATGGCATGTCTAATTCATTTATGGAAAAGAGTATTTATTAAAATTTAAAAAATCCACCTCATACTCCTTTTCCAATACTTGTGGGTCTAAACATAATTGGAGCACAGTAATAGAGGGCTTAGTTTGGCTAAAGCTCATCTTAACAAGGCTATGAGTTGTATTCAATGGCATTCTTTTTTCTTGAGAGCTTTTGTCTAGGTCCTTCCTGGTTCTTTCTCTAATCACTCGCCAGTTTTGCTTGAAATGTACAGAGAAGCAAAGCTAAAGCAGTTATTTAAGTTTGAGGGCATATGGATAGGGGACCCTAGGAGTAAATTGGTTATTAAGAAATCTTGGGAGTCTATGGTTTGTTCAGTTCCTATGGGAAAGCTGATGCCCCATCAGGGTGTCTAGAGCAACTCTTAAGACATGGAATACTCATCAATCTGGCAATACCCATCACTAGATCAGAGTGTTCACAATCAATCAGCAGAGCTTAGTGAGATGCTGAGTAGAGCAGCTAAAGTGGATCAAGTTTGAATTTGTCGTGCCTATTTGGATGAGCTTCTATCTACACAGGAGGTTTTATAGAAAAAAGAAGTCAAAGGTATAGTGGTTAAAGGAAAGAGGTAAAAGTACAAAATTTTTTCACTTGTCCACAATTGTGAGGAAGCGATGTAATTGGATTATGTCTATTTAAGGTGGTGATTGCCCTTTTATAGCTGGTGGTGATGACATTTCAGCTACATTTTGTGATCGCTTCTATAAGACTTCTTATGGCAGTCCAGCGAACTTTCCTCAAGATCTTGATGTGTTGCTTTCACCCTCTTTATCTCTGGGAAAGAACCACATTCTTGGTGAAATGGCATCTAAAGTCGAGATTACAAGTGTTGTTTTTTGGATATATCCCTAGAAATCCCTAGGCCTTGATTGATTTTCAGGCATTTTCTATCAATTTCATTGGGATGTGGTGAAAAACGAAGTGGTCAACATGGTGTCGGACTCTTGCAGAGCTGAGTTTTTTTTCGTTAGCTTAATTGTGCTAATATATGCATGCGGCCCAAGGTAGAGCACCCTTTATCCTTGAATGACTATTGGTTAATAGCCTTTGTAACTTTGTTTATAAGGTGTCTTCCTAAGTTAGTTTCCCTAATGCAAGTGACATTTTTCAAAGGAAGGTTGAGCTCAGACAATTTGATTATCACACAAGAGGTTATTAATAGCGTGAGACAAAAGCAAGGAAAGGGTGGGACAATGCTTCTTAAGCTGGATATGGAGAAAGCTTATGACAAGGTGAGTTGGAAATTCTGTGAGCGAGACCTTTGGAGTTTTAGTTTTGATTGCAATTGGATTGATTGGGTGATGGGATGTGTGAAGTTTGTGTCCTTTACTCTTATACTCAATGGTAATCCTATCGGCGAGTTTGGGGCCTTGAGTGGTATTCATCAAATCCCTTGTCGGCTCACCTCTTCATCTTGTATGCCAAAGTGTTGTCTTGTCTATTGTTACAGGCCTTCAATTCAGGGGATCTTAAGAGTGTGGAGCTTTCAAGGGCAAGCTTGGAGCTTACTCATATGGCTTTTGTAGATGATGTAGTTCTTTTTGGCAAGGAAACCATAAGAGTCGCTTGGGCCATGAAGTGGTGTTTGGAAACATATTGCAATTGGTTGGGGCAAAAGGTGAACATGGATAAGTATCCAGTGCTTTTCTCTAAGAAAATTGATCAAAGCTACTCTCGTCTGATTTTTGAAACTTGAGGCATGAAAAGAATGCATAACAACTTGAAGCATCTCGGCCTACCTCTTAAGCTCTCAACAAGTCGTGTTTCAGATTGAAACTTTGGGTTCAAAAGTGGGTGGAAGGTTGGAAGTCTTCCCTCTTGTCTAAGGTGGGTAAAATGACGTTGATACAATTGGTAGGTCAATTGCTCCCAACATATGCCGTGATGACCAACGTGTTGCCTAAGTCTATTCTTAGAAATGTTTATGCTAGTTTGAATAATTTTTTATGAGGTTCTAACAAACTTAGGAGAGCTAAAATTCTGATTCTATTTGTAAAGCCAAGGAAGTAGGGGTTCTTGGGTTGAGGACGCTTGTTGATGTTAATAGAGCTTGCTTTGCTAGATGGGCATAGATGTTATTCAAGAGGAGAAGACTCTTTTAGTTAAGTTACTCTATGAGAAGTGCTTAAAAAAATTTAGGGGATTTAGAGGCAAAACTATTGTTTTCCCCCTTTCAGAGAGGAGTTTTGGAGGCTAAAGTAACATTAAAAAAGGTGTTGTTCGTTGTGTTTGTAATGGAGAATCCTTTGATCCCTTTGAGATCCTTGGGTTCCATGCTGTGAGAATTTTAAGCCTATTTTTTGTCAAAATCTGGTTCTTGGTCCTTTTAAGGCAGCAGACTTCACACTTGAAGATTGGCAGTGGGATAGATTGGAAAACAATACATAGCAGAATTTAAAATTTTAAATCAAAGTATTTTTTAAAACACAAGTTTGACATGCTAAATAAATAAATTCTTGGCAGATCTTACTAGACTCTTTTATTAACCAAAAAGTAGCAGGAATCCATGAAGAGAAGAACCTTCTAGAAGAGCCTTAACCAACAGGTCTTCTTTGCTATTCTCTATCTACAGTCAGAGTGTGGGTGGTCACACATCGTACAACATTTCCTTTGGTGACTCTCCTTCTAACCACTTAAGGCAGCAGACTTCACACTTGAAGATTGGCATTGGGATATATTGGAAAACAGTACGCAACAGAATTTAAAATTTTAAATCAAAGTATTTTTTAAAACTTAAGTTTGACATGCTAAATAAATAAATTCATGGCAGATCTTACTAGACTCTTTTGTTAACCAAAAAGTAGCAGGAATCCATGAAGAGAAGAACCTTCTACAAGAGCCTTAACCAATAGGTCTTCTTTGCTATTCTCTATCCACAATCGGAGTGTGGGTGGTCACACATCATACAGCATTTCCTTTGGTGACTCTCCTTCTAACCACTTAAGAAAACCTAGAACTAAGGCTTTTGATGTTGAACAACAACTCTCAGGGAGTTTCAAAGTTTCTCTCACTAGAGTACCCACTCTATGCTTCTCAAGTTATCTAAATAACTAAGAAAACTTACTCCTTATTTACAATGGTCGAATTTGGGGTTAAACCTTATTAAATTAGGCCTCAAAATTTGAGTTTAGATCAACTTTTGACTAAAAAACACATAAACGTGTTTCTGACTTTACTATCGCAGTCGACCACGATACGAAGGCATGATCGACTAAGCTATCGTGACCCTAGAGTTTGAACCAAATTTGAACTCCTCAAGTTGATCTGATTGATCCAATCTCAACAATTGGATAAATCCTATCTTATTTGGCCTGAGTATCCTTTATAGAGCCTCAATTTTAATTCAAACAACCCAATAGAAAAGTTATATGAGTAAAATAGTCATGTATAGATAAACCCATACAAATAAAATACTATCCAATTAGCTCGAATTTTAGCCAATCTAATAATTTAACATAAATCACCAATATGTAGGAAAAAACATGTTGTATCATTACAAGGTTATTATGAGCTAGCAAAGGGGACTTGATGCACATATATAGATCAAGCTCCAATAATTATAAAATACAATATCCCAGATAACATTACTCCACTAAAAGCTTAGAGCTGCACTCTTAAACCATATAAAACTACAAAGCTCCAATAAGCTAATCGTCCATGACATCTCATAATGTGTCACATCCCATAGGATGTTTATAATCGGCCTAAGGATAAATTCTATTTTACCTTTCTAATTATTTTTATCTTATATTCTACTATCACACCATTGGAATACTTACCATCCATAGATAGATAGTATACCATTCAGTTACACCTATGTATCCAAATGGTTGAGGGCTCTAATCTTCCAATTACAGGATAATACATACAAGAGAAGATCATTAACTCTACAAAAGAGATATGGATTCTATATCTATGAATAACAAGTCTACATGAATCAAGAGTCATTTCTCTAATGCACCGATATACATACCATCATTAAATCAAGATGTCACATTTTGGTCCATCAAAAGACATAAATCAAGAATAGGTGCCCATTAGTCCTTTCAGGATTAAAACACTACACATATGATTGTCTAAATTGAATTGATTTGAAAAAATAGACTTATTAACTAAATCAATTCAACTTTTTGCCCAAATCCAATACATCGTCACCTATGTCAATGCTCAAATGTTTCTACTCACGGAGTCCCATTCCAATGAACAAAACAAGCCATCTCCCATTAAGGATGTAGACAACATAACAATCTTAGCATGAATAAAATGCCCAACTTTATTCCCTTGATTGCAAATCTTATCATTTAGACCATCACTTAAAATATTCATGTCTTTCGTATAATCTATCCATCATATGCATAATTCTTAGAGGTTTAGACCGATAGTCTCAGACTTTTTTTTACTTATCATACATTCAACAGACATGAACATAAAGAGGACAACATTTGATATATGTCTCCAAAAACATATTACAACACTTTACTCCTTAGGGCACTATGTCTAACAATCTCCTACTTGCAGTAAGTGAGTAAATATGACATATGTTGCATCCCTATAGCCTCTACATGAGCCTTGAAAACTTTCATAGTTAGTGTCTTTATGAAAGGATCAGCTAAATTTTTCTCAGATGCAATTTTACATACTATAACATGCCTAGCCTCAACAAAGTCCTTTATCACATGATACTTCTGATGAGCATACTTACTCATCTTGTAATATCTTGGTTCTTTAGCATTAGCTATCACTGCAATGTTATCACAAGATAGCAATACTGCCTTATCTATACTAGGAACTACCTTAGGATCCCCAAGAAACTTGTGTAGCCATACTACTTCCTTTGAAGCATCACTATCTGCCATATACTCGGCTTCCATCATTGAATCCAAAGTGCAATCCTACTTGATACCTCTCTGAGTAATGCCACCTATACCCAAAGTAAACACAAAACCAAAAGTCTATCTTCTTGAATATAGACAAGATTGAAAATCGGAATCGGTGTATCCAAGAGGTGTTAAATCCTCACCTCGATGGAACCGAAGTGCCTTTATGGGTCTAATAAATTGCTTTTCCACTTCAGCTCGAAACTCCATGAACTTGTCATAACTTTTTCTTTTATGATATATTAGGTAGACATACTCATATCTTGAGTAATCGTCAATAAAAGTAACGAAGTACTCATATCCTCCATATACCTTGATGTTCACAGGACCACAAACATCACTATGCACAAGTTCAAAAACCTCTTTGACCCTATTGCCCTTAGACCTAAATTGTCTTTTGGTCATTTTGCCCTCCAAACAAGATTCATATTATGGTACAGATTCTACATTTAAATGACCTAAAGGTCCATCTCTTACCAACCTTTGAATCTTATTCCAGCTAATATGACCTAATCGCAAATGTTAAAGATAAGTCTCATTAACATGAGAAGTTTTAAGTCTTTTAGAGTTATCATCAACCTTAGTGTTCAATAATGAGTCCCTATTAGGTTTGATAAACTATAGCTTGTTTTGCATCCATCCACTACAAATAAAAGATTTGTTTTTACGAATCACATCTTTATTATTTAAAGAAAGTGAATAAGAGTCTTTAAATAAACAAGCGACATATATCAAATTCTTTTTAAGTTTAGGAACATAAAAACAATCTCTTAAAACCAAAGTCCTATAATTATCGAAGTAAAGATAGACATCTCTCACTGTTTCAACCAACACTAAGGATACATCACCCATCCGAATCGTTAAGTGCTCATGTAGTAATCTTCTCATTTCCTTATATTCCTTCAAAGAAACACAAACATGATTAGTCACACAAGAATCTATGACCAAGTGTCACTTGATATTTTGACTAAACAACTCTCAATTACCAAAAGGTCGCATCTACTTCCTTTAGATAGGAAGCCATTGTAATTCTTCTCTATGTGCCTAACCTTCCCATAGAAAAACACTTTAGTTTCCTTAGGTTTCTCTTATTTTTCTTCTTATCCTTGCCATTTGTCAAAATAGAAGATTTCCCATTCTTGCCCTTTGCTTCTTTCTATTCCTAGAAATGGAATTGGAACCAGATGCAACTGCCAAGTTTGTCTAGCCACTAGCCAGAGCTTCCGTGATCACATTTTCGAACTCCTGTAACTGTTTCATCAGCTCAGTCAAGGTCACATCCTCTCTATTGCTCAAATTTTATGAAGTTTTAAATGGGATAAACTCCTTAGATAGAGTCTCAAAGACCCATAGTCATCTATGACTCAACATCAATGTCAGCTCTATGGGTTTGAGCCTTAGCAAGGTAACCCATGACCAACATCATATGCTCCTTCATAGGAGTCCCCAGTCTTTGTTTGCAATTGAGGAGCTTTTGAAGCCCCTTACTATTTTATCAGCACTTGACCTCTAAACATGTAATCAAGATTATCCAAGATCTGCCAAGCAGTCTCATAATCTTTATGTTAAGCTTGTAGCATATTATTCATGCCCACCATGATATAGCAGCCGGCTTGAAATCAACTTCCTTCCAACGATTATACACTTAGATTTGGTCATTAGTAGATTCGCCAATAGGTGCAAGAGGACACGGTGTGATTAGCATAAATTTTATTTCTCAAAAGAAAGGACAGTATTCAGGTTCCTTTTCTAATCATTTTAATTCCACCAATTAACATGTCCTTATCGAGTATCAATGATAAAGCATTTTTAGACATTTTAATCGATAATAAAGATTTATATACCAAATATAAGCAAACATTCCACAATAGTTTATTAAGATAACATAAAAAAGTAAACATACAATTGTGTTTATGTGTCAAAACCTTGAAAATATCACAACCTTACAATGATAATTCCTCACTCAAAACCCAACAAGCTGCCTATAGGGGACTTGTCAAATTCAATTAGAAACACGGATCCCCTCTGATTAATATATGCTATTTAAGACCCATCTGATCTAGCATATACTAATAATCATTTTCTTTGGCCATTAATTTCATTAATAGAGCTCCTAGGGGAGTTTAATGACAAAATTAATCTTGAGTGTATAACCGTCATTTTAATTATTTTATTTGTAATTTATAATCATCACCTAGGGGTATACAATGATAAATTATTCTAAAATAAATTATCCTTTTGGAGATCCAGCCTGGTATATGATGAAATCCTTTCCTAAGGGGTCGAAACCATCATGTGCTACCTATGAATCAATAATGGAGGCCTTAGGTCCTCTCTTCAAAAACCTTCTCCCACTCAACATTTTACAAATTAAAATTTAAAAATAAATCCTAGACGGTGATGATAGACTACCATCTAATTACATGCAAAACTTAGATACAAATTTTAACCTCTAAGGAACCATAATCGGCAAAAATTAATTAATAAATAATAAAAATATAAATTTAATCAACCATAATTAATTAATAAACATTTATCACATAATCTCATGACAACATTTAATAATATAGAAACCCTAGAGTGCCAACTCTCTACAAATTAAATTCAAGTATAGGAGAGAATAAGATCATATAATTCATGTAATAGCATGATTACAAACGTGTAAAAACCCGGCTCTGATGCTAACTGTTGGAAAATAGTATGTAGCAAAATTTTAAAAATTTTAAATCAGAGTAGTTTTCAAAGCACAAATTTAACATGCTAAATATATAAATTAATGATAGGTCTTATTAACCTTTTTATGAACTAAAAAGCGGTGGGAATCTACGAAGAGAAAAACCTTTCAAAAGAGCCTCAATTCTCTATCCATGATTAGACTGTGGGTGGTCACACGTCGTATAGCTTTTCCTTTAGTGACTCTCTTTCCAACCACTTAATAAAACCTAAAGCTAAGGTTCTTGATATTGAACAATAACTCTTAGGGAATTTCAAAGTTTATCTCACTAAAGTACTCACTCTATCTTGCCAAGTGATCTGAATAACTAAGAAAACTCACCTCCTATTTATAGTGGTCAAATTTGAGATTAAACCTTATCAAATTAGGCCTCATAATTTGAGTTTGGATCAACTTTTGAATAAAAAATGTGTAAACGCATTTCTGATTTTTAACTATGGCAATCAACCGTGATACAAAGGAGCGGTCGACCATGCTATCATGATCCTAGAGTTCGAACCAAATTCGAGCTCCTCAAGTTGATCTAATTGATCTAATCTTAACCAATTAGATAAATCTTTTCTTATTTGACCTGAATATTCTTTATAGAGTCTCAAATTGAAATAACCCAATAGAAAAGTTATCTGATTAAAATAGTCATATACAGATAAACTCATACAAATAAAATATTATTCAAATAGTCCAAAATGTTTATCTTGAACTAATTTACAACATTAATTTAATCGATAAACTAACATGAATTATTAAATCCAATTAACTCAAATTTTAGCCAATCTAATAATTTAACATAAGTCACCACTATGTTAAAAAATACACTGTATCATTACAGGATTATTATGTGCTAGTAGAGGGGACCCGATAGAAATATATAAATCAAGCTCTTATAATTATAAAATACAATATCCCAGATACATATTTTATAATTACCAACTCTAACACTACTCCATTAAAAGCTTAAAGTTACACTCTCAAACTATATAAAATTACAAAGCTTTGATAAGCTAACCATCCATGACATATCATAATGTGTCACATCACATAGGATATTAATAATTGGCTTAAGGATAAATTTTGTTTTACCTTCCTGACTATTTTTATCTTACGTTTCATTGTCGCACCATTAAAATACTTACTATCTATAGATAGTGTGCCATTTGGTTACATCTAAGTATCTAGATGGTTAAGCGCTTTAGTCTTTCAATTATAGGATAATGTATATAAGAGAGTATCATTAACTCTACCAAACACCTATGGATTCTATATCTATAAATAACGAGTCTACGTGAATCAAGAGTCATGTCTCCAATGTACCAGTATGCGTACCATCATTAAATCAGGATGTCACCCTTTGATACATCATAAAACATAAGTCAAGAATACGGGCCCATTAGTCATTTTAGGATTAAGACACAACATATGATTGTTTAAAGTAAATTAATTTGAACAAATGGAATTATTAGCCAAATCAATTCAACTTTTTGTCCCGATCCAATACATTGTCACCTATGAAAATATACCAACATTTTTACTCGTGGAGTCCCACTCCGATGACCAAGACAAGTGATCTTCTATTAGGGATGTAGACAACATAACAATCTTAGCATAGATAAAGTGTCTAACTTTATTCCCTTGATTGCGGATCTTATCATTTAGACCATCAACTTTAAGATTCATGCCTTCCGTATAATATGTCCACCATATGCACAATTCTTGAAGGTTTAGACCTATAGTCTTAGTCTTTTGTTTGTTTATCATACATTCAACAGAAATGAACATAAAAAGGACAACATTTGGTATTTGAATAATAAATAAACTCTTATTTGATTAAATGTCTCCAAAAACATATTACAACATTTTACTCCTTAGGAAACTATGTCTAATATGATATTGCCTAATCGAGATCCATTTTTAGGCCTGCTGATATTGCTTCCATTTTCAAAATTTTGCTTACTAATAGTGATATGGCAAATTCTTGGGTCTAGGCTCTTAAGGCCTTTGAAAAGTTCTCCATTAATTCAGCCTATGCTTTGGATCAGCATAATCGATTTGCTTCTATTCCCCTCACAGTTAAGAGTTGGAAGCATCTCTAGCATTCCAAACTCCATCAATGACATGAAGTTATTTGGTGGCAGTTGATTTAGGGTATTCTTCTAGTTTGTGTTGTTATTGGTACCAAGTTTGCTTTGCCTTTTCGCTCAGAGAGCAAGAAAACAGCTTTTCACTTGATGTTTGCTTGCCCTGGGATTCGAACCTTGTGATTTTCATTGCCAATTGGTTTCAAGATATATTTGCTTTCCTTGAGTTCATTCGCGGAAGCCTTTGACATCATTTTGGACATAAGCCCAAATTTTGAGTTATTGTTGCTAATGTCAATTGGATTGGATCATATATGGCATGCCAAAAATGATTTAGTCCATGATCAATGTACATTTAATATTGGCAGATGTAAACTTAGCATTCTTTCCAACTTCCATGAGTTTTAGAAGGCTTTTGCGCTTTCTGGAATAGGGCTTATTTTGGTTTGCGAGTGGCAGCCTCCTCCCCAAGGATAAATCAAGGTGAATTCGAATATTGCCTTTCATGAAGACCAATATTTTGGGGCAGATGTTGCGTGAAATTCTAATGGTGTTGTAGTTTAGGCTGTTACTAAGATGGGTAGCTTTGACTCGATTGAGATTGGCAAAGTTGAGGCATTAAGGATTGGTGTCAAACCATCCTTAAGGTGTAAAGAAGATGTTGCATTTTTGAAGGTGATTGTAGTAAAATTGTCCTTTATTTTAGCAACCTTTCTAAGCATTGTGCTACCTCTTCTCTGGTCATGCTTCACAATGTGGTGAGTTTTCTCCGTAATTTTAAGTTCTGGGATGTTGGCTGGTTAGTAGAGAGGTGATTTTTTTTTTCTTTTGGCAATGTGGTGCCAGGAGTCTAATTTGGTGGGGGACATTGATGCAATGTTAATTCCTTTTTTTTTTTTTCTTTATGTCTCCACTGGTCCTTTGGCCGAGTTTATGGGAATGTTCCCACTGGTTAATGTTTTGTTGTTTGGATGTTATTGCCTTTCTTTTAATGAAGTATCTTTCATTAAAAAAGGATTAATACTATATCACTGGACCACCAATGGTCTAGCGAAGTTGCCGATAAAGTTTTGTACACATTAATACAATATTACTAGGTTAATACTGTTTTTCTCGTCCATCAATAAGAAAAGGGTGGGAGATATTATGGAGAAAGAGGTGGGAGTATTTTGAGGATTTTGTTCTCAAATTCTCATGAGATATTACTCAATTTCTGATGATATGCCATTTACTTCACATTTTGATACTTTATGACTTTATTTACTAAGGGTTCATTTGCTAAATATTATGTGATTTGAATTGCCATATGAATTGACGTTTGGATGTGCATTTAAAGTGTTTATCTGAATCTAAATTGGTAATTGGAATTTGTGTTTAGATCAAAAGTGGAAAAAGTTTTTTTATATATTAACAAATCTAACAAAATCTTAATGTTCACAATCCTAAGAATCTGTGATATAGATCTTAATTTATTCTTCTATTTATTAGGAACACAATGAAAGAAGAATCACCTCAATCAGATATCAAATGAAGAAGTTATGATTTTTTTTCCTTAAATATAGGGGAGAGAATTTCAACTTTTATTGTAGCAAATATATCTGAATCCAAAGAGTTTTAGGGGGAGGTAAAACTTTAAAAACTTGGATTCGAAGGATTCATTATTTTTGAATTTTGAAAGAAACAAACATGTATCTAAAGAATTCTAAAGATTTAAATTCAAAAAATTGACTAAATTTACAAAACAAACGGGCCCAAAATTTTAACCTAAATATGCTATTTTACATCGTAGAATGAGTTTTCAAAATAATTCTAAAGCACCCATGAATCGGCTTACATTGTTATATAAACTTAATTATTCAATATGTATATATTCATATCTATTTGGCAATAATATGCTCACATAATTTTTCACAATTTTTTGACAATTTTTTTTATCTTTTTTATCTTCTCTAAAATCAACGGAAGATTGATGGTGTTCATTAATATGTAATTTTCAAATAAATACGAATAAATATATTGAATGATAAATTTCTAGGACAACATGGCCCAATTCTTGGGTATTTTAGAAAAATTTTAAGGGTAAATGAGATGATATATTACTTTTTTACTACCATTATTACATTCCATCATGTTTTTTCCTCTATTTGATTCATACCATTTCTGTTAACTAAAAAGGTCAAAATATTCTTAAATAACACATATTTGTCTAACTCTAACACAAAATACTTGAATGCATTTATGTGATTATATGATTTTAAAAAACCATTTTCAAAATACATATTCCTTATTTAGGTGTTCAAAACACGATTTTCAAAATATTGAGCAGAGCTGAAGAAAAGGCCCATGGTATCCAATCATTAATTTGAAAAATTATTTACAAAAATTACATTTTTACTTTACTTTTATTTATGCCACAAACGGTAAAAAAACTCTTATGCCACAAACTGCATCATCAAGACATGTTGCACATCTTGTCACGACTTTTTTGGGTCCCACTAGGGCTTTTTTCTCCACTCGTTCTTTTTCTCATGTCGCTTTCTTTCTCCCAAGTCATCACCGGTTTACCAATAGCGTCGTCGGACATCATCAGTATTGGCAACAACTCAGGCGGCCATTACATACCATGAAAAGTAGAAAAAAAAAACTAAAAATAAAGCATAACAACAAAAGAATTGTTCGAAACTTGCCTAAAACCTAGGAAATTTGGACAGTGAGGCATTTGATCAAACACTCTCAAGGTAGAAACAAAAACCACTCTTCTAAAACAAAATTAAAAAAAAAAAAGTTGTCTGTTTACCTCGGGGGGTGTTTGGAAGGGTGGTGGGTGTTAGTGATGTGCCCTAAGCCAACTATGTAATGACTACATTTTGACTTTTTTACATTTGCATTTTATTAATAAAGAGGCATTTTCATTGTTGTTTTTTATTCTAATTCCATGAATATTTAATTCTGCCTAAGATCATCAAGTATGTGACTTGATAGTAAAACTCTTAGAGGAAAATTGAATTCCATTCTAAATTATCCCTAGTCGGTCATTATTAGTAGGATAATAATGAATGAAGGCTAGTATGAAGTTTGACTAATGATTATGTTTTACTAATCATGTGTATGAGATACTAAGTCAACTCATAGATACATATTTGAGAAATGGTGTATTGGATCGACCCGTTATGAGAATACTGCATGGATAATTATCATAAGTGATTCTCATCACAATAGTATAACCCTAGTCCTCTAACCTAAAATCACCATTGTTTCCTACATGACAAGTTCTATATTTTGACACATTCTAATATTATCTTTAACAAGATGATGGAATGGATTATTGTTGGATATAGAGTGAATCATGTGAGGAATGTGAGCGATTAAGAAGGAATTTATCCCTCGTTTATTATGAGAAAGATATCTATGGGCCCCTCGATAAGTTAGACTGAAAAAAAATGTATGGGCATACTGGAATGAATTGATAAGGGTTATCAATATCAATTTACTTAAGATCAAGAAATAATATGATTGAATAATATAAGGATGACATAAACCATGCCTTATGTTCAATAAAGGTATTTAGTGACAAAAGGACTTTAATACTTATTGTGGATTAGGTTATGTCGGATTATTGACATTCGCATAACTTGGGTAATCATAATGTCTTGCTAGATGCTGCTTATGATTTGTGGGCCAGAAACAAACTTTCAAGCCCATTACCAACATTATGTGAACCTACAGGGTCGCACACTTAGAACAGACCAAAAACAAATTTTGGGTTTACTGTGTCTAGGTTCAATGAACCTTGTAATGTCCAGATTCGATGTACTATATGTGTCTAGGTTCATTAAATATGACATTATCTAGATTATCTGAATCATATTCGAATTACAGACATTATCTAGATTCTCCAGATCATATTCAAATTACAGACAATATCTAGATTCTCTGAATCATATATGAATTACAGTTTATCCTAGTTAAAATCTGACTCTATATCGAAGTCAATAGATATATATATATATACCTGTTTTAGGGTTTCTAGCTGAATGAAGAAGAAAGAAGGCGTTCTATTATTCTAAAAGGCAAGAACATTAAAAACCCTAAAAATTAGAAAGAGTCATTTAACACAGAGGAGAGGGTGCTAGCACACTAATTCATTTTTGAGAGAGTCTGCTCATGTGGATACCTACAGAGGGCGTTGCTCTAAGTAACAACATCTGAATCTAATCCTGAATACGAAAAGCTCGAGTTAGGGTGTCGCCAGAGTGAACTCGCTCTCTTCCTTCTAGAAATCTTGCCCCTTTTGTTATCCTGGTAAGATTTTATGACTTTCCTTTCAATCTAATCGAATTACATGGATCCTGCGAGGGTTTTGTGGGAATTAATTTTAATTTTCTGCTGCTTATTTGAATCACAAAATCCAACAAAACCCAACAATGGTATCAGAGGCACTTGCGAATTTGATTAAATTGACTTTATATGATTCTATGTATATGTGATATGCATGGATACGATTTATAGATTAATTAGATTAATGTGTTGAGGTTTTATTTGATTAAACGTTCTTACCAGTTAATTTAATTAATACACTTACTGTTTCTTGCAACTTGTTGTTGTTAATTTGATTAATATTACAATTTAACAAGAATCTAGTAATCTATTTTGAGATGATTAAACGATATACTGTAAATCTAGTTTTGGTTTCATTAAGGTGGTAGACTGTTTAAATGTTAAACAGTGATAATTTGTTTTGAATAGACTAATATATATCATAGGGTCTATTTAATTGTTAAATAAGGATGATCAGTTTAAAACAGATCAATAAATTTCATTAATCCGTTTAAGTGTTAAACATAAATTAATTAATTCTGTTATGAATAGATTAGGAAATCTGATTAATTAAAATCAATAGATTTAGGCAGCAACTCATTCAAACGAGTAAGGTAAATTGTTTACCTTTCGGGGGCGCTACCCCCTTGACCCCCGCCAGCTAATCGGCTAGCGGGACCGCCGCCAGGGGCGCTGCCCTTTGACCACGAATTGATTTGTCACATGTATCGTCTTGGTCATAATAAAAAAAATTTAACTATAATGAAATTATACTATTATGTTTATGTGTTTAGTGTGAACTGCATGGTGCATAGCATGGCCCATTTATACCAATGTGATTGGCAAGTTTTATTTTATTTTCTTTTGGGTTTGTAATTTTAAATATGGCCTGTGTGTCATTTTCAATTTGTTATAATTTCTTTATTTATTTAGTAAAATAGAATAGTTTAGATTGCAATTTGTAATGTAAAACTAAAGCCCAAGATCAAGATAGATGGAGGTTCAAGATAGAGGTCAAAGATGGAGGCTCAAGATGGAGTCAGTTCATAGCAATCTAAGAAAATCCATGGAGATGAAGATTACTTAGCATTGACCATTAACCTTCATATTGGCTTATGAAGATCAATCTAGATTTAGACTATGCTATGACACGCTTATTATGTTATTATTATGCTATATATATATGTGATGCTGTGTATATGATGCTATGTATGTGATGTGACATGATAATAAACAATAAAATAAAATAAAGTAGAGCCCTCACTTAATATTAAGTCATTAAAATGCCTTCCATAAACAATTGTCAGGACTTGGATTGCTAAACATAGGTTCTGCCAAAGCAGGGTGTGTTAAGCCATCTAGGTAAAACAAGATGGATAATAGTGATATCCATATGTTTGACATGGTTAGACTTAACTAGGTTATCAAAATGGTTTTGGACATAGGGCATTATATGGGATTTTAATTTTCCAGGACATGTGATGTCAAATCCTATATTTATCCAAAAGTTACATAAGATGTAATTGTAAGGTGTTACCTACCTAAATAACCATATTTTAGGGGATACGCCAAAGATTACTTAAAGTGAGGTGAAATATGGATCTTGGCCCACTAAAATTACAATTGTTGTGATTGTCAAATTAATATTGAGGGTTATCAATTTGATAAAATCAGTGGGATTTAAATTATGCTTCGTTAAAAATTGTTTAATAAAATGTTAAGTACTCTGTGTACATATTTGTTGTAGATAATGACATCAAACACCACATCTAACTTGTCACTGCGAACGATCCTTCAAAAGGATAAGCTCAATAGGACTAACTTCCTTGATTGGTATAGAAACTTGAGAATTGTTCTTAAGCAAAAGAGGAAGGAATATGTCTTTGATCAACCTATCCCTAATGAACCAGTTGTTAATGCTCCTAGAGCTCAAAAGGATGCTCATAGTAAGCATCTCAATGACTCTGTTGAGGTCACTTGCCTCATGTTTGGAAGCATGGTATCAGAGCTTTAGAAGCAACTGATGGAAATGGAGGCTTGTACCATGATAGGCCATCTTAAGGAAATGTTCCAAGAGAAAGCTAGAATTGAGAGGTTTGCCACCTTAAAGGCATTACTCTCGTGCAAGTTAACTGCTGGCAGTTTAGTGAGTCCTCATGTTTTGGAGATGAAGGGTCATCTTGATCATTTGCAGAAACTTGGTCTTGAGATTAGCCAAGAGTTGGCTATTGACATCATGCTCCAATCTTTGCCATATGCATATGATGGGTTTGTTATGAACTACAACATGCATAATATGGAGAAGACTGTTTCTAAGTTGCATGGGATGCTTAAGACTATTGAACAGAACATCAAGAATGCCAAAGATGTTCTGATGGTTAATAAAGGGAAAGGTATGAAAAGGAAAGGAAAGGGTAAGAGCAAGAATAAGGCTCCCAAGGACTTTAAGAAGCCCAAGCCTAACCCTAAGCCTAATCCTGAACCTAAGACTAAACCACCAAAGGAGGGAGTATGCTTTTTCTACAATAAGCCTGGTCATTGGAAAAGAAACTGCAAGCTCTATTTGGATTATCTAAAGAAAAAGAAGAGTAGTGCGACTACTCCTTCAGGTATTTATGTTATAAAAGTCAATTTGTCTACTTCTGATTCCTGGGTATTAGATACTGGATCTGGATCTCACATTTGTACTAATGTACAGGGTCTTAAGAGGAGTTGAATCTTGGCTAAAGGCAAAGTGGACCTATGAGTTGGAAATGGAGCAAGAGTTGTTGCTTTAGCTGTAGGAACATATGAGTTGACTTTGCCTAGTGGACTTGTTTTAAGTTTGGAAAATTGTTATTATGCACCTGCTATGAGTAGGAATATTATTTCTGTTTCTTGTTTGGACAAGGAAAATTTTGAGTTTATTATTAGGAATAATAAATTTTGAGTTTACCGTGATAACATTTTCTATGGATATGCTCCACGAATGAATGGTCTTTATGTTCTGAACATTGAAAACAAAAATGAAAAGTCCATATATAATGTTAATACAAAGAAGTTTAAATCTAAAGATTTAAACCCTACCTATCTTTGGCACTGTCGTTTGGGCCATATAAATAAGAAACGCATTTCAAAACTTTATCAACATAGGCTTTTGAATTCATTTGATTTTGAATCATTTGAAGTATGTGAGTCTTGTTTATTAGGCAAAATGACTAAGACACCTTTTACTGGACATAGTGAAAGGGCTAATGACTTATTGGGCCTTATACATTCTGATGTATGTAGACCATTAAGTTCTACTGCTAGAGGAGGTTTTCAGTACTTCATTACTTTCACAAATGATTTCAGTAGATATGGCTATGTCTATCTAATGAAACAAAAATCTGACTCTTTTGAAAAGTTCAAAATTTTCAAAAATGAAGTACAGAATCAACTTGGTAAAAGTATTAAAGCACTTCAATCAGATCGAGGTGGTAAATACTTAAACCAAGAATTCATTGATCATCTTAGAGATTGTGGGATAGTCTCACAATTAACTCCACCAAGAACACCACAATGGAATGGTGTGTCTGAATGAAGAAATCAATTTTTATTGGATATGGTTCGATCTATGATGAGTCAGTCAGATCTTCCAATATCCTTTTAGGGGTATGCTCTGGAAACTATTGTGTTCATACTGAACAGAGTTCCATCAAAGGCGATTCAAAAGGCACCATATGAGATGTGGACCGAGAAGTCGCCTAGGTTGTCTTTTCTTAAGATTAGGGGATGTGAGGCTTATGTGAAGCCTCAAATTTTAGATAAATTGGCACCCAAATTAAACAAATTCCTTTTTGTGGGATATCCTAAAGAAACTAAAGGATATTACTTCTACAATGCTTTTGAGAACAAAGTGTTTGTTGCTTGGAATGGTGTCTTTTTGGAAAGAGAATTCATTTCTAAAGGAACTAGTGGGAGTAAAATTCAACTTGAAGAAATTCAAGAACCACAAAATAGCATTGAACCACCTGTGGAATCTCAACTGGATCAGCAAGTAGTTGTTGAGCCTACACAAGTAGCACAAGGCCTGAGGAGGTTTGGTAGGACACGTTAGAGCCCTAAGAGATATATATTTCTCTTAACTGATAATATTGATGTGATGATTGTGGATCAAAATGAGCCCACATCCTACCAAGAGGCCATGAATAGCGCCGACTGTGATAAATGGCTAGAAGCCATGAAGTCAGAGATGCAATCCATGTATGATAATCAAGTGTGGACTTTGATTAATCTGCCTAATGGTTTAAAGACTATTGGGTGCAAATGGGTTTTCAAAAAGAAAACAAACATGGATGGCAATGTGCATACCTTTATGGCAAGACTGGTTGCAAAAGGTTTCAAGCAAACACATGGTATAGACTATGATGAAACTTTTTCACCAGTTGTTATGCTTAAATCCATTTGGATTCTCCTCGCCATAGCTACATACTATGATTATGAGATTTGGCAAATGGATGTCAAAACAGTGTTTCTTAATGGAAACCTACTTGAGGATGTGTATATGACACAACCCAAGGGTTTTGGTAGTCTTGAGAATTTTGGAAAGGTTTACAAGCTTCAAAGATCCATTTATGGATTGAAGCAAGCATCTCGGAGTTGGAATCTTCATTTTGATGAAGCAATCAAAGAGTTTGGTTTCATTAAAAATGAAGATAAGCCTTGTGTTTACATGAAGGTTAGTGGGAGCGCAATAGTCTTTCTAGTGGTATATGTTGATGACATATTACTCATTGGAAACTATATCCCTACTCTACAAAATGTTAAATCATGGTTAGGGAATTGTTTCTCAATGAAAGACTTAGGTGAAGCTGCCTATATTCTAGGCATCAAGATCTATAGGGATAGATGTAAGAGGCTTATTGGGCTAAGCCAGAGTATATACGTTGACAAGGTATTGAATAAGTTTAGTATGCAAGATTCCAAGAGGGGATTCTTGCCAATGTCACATGGAATTAGTCTTAGCCAGACTCAGTGTCCAATGACACAAAATGAGCAAGTCCGCATGAATAAGATTCCCTATGCTTCCGCCATTGTATCTATCATGTATGCAATGTTATGTACTTGACCTGATGTCTCATATGCCTTAAGCATAACTAGAAGATACTAATCAGATCCAGGTGAAATTCATTGGACAACAGTCAAGAATATCGTTAAATATTTGAGAAGAACTAAGGATGCATTCTTATTGTATGGAGGAAAGGAAGATGAGTTTGTTGTAAGTGGTTACACAGATGCCAACTTCCAGTCCGACAAGGATGACTTTCGATCACATTCAGGTTATGTGTTCTATTTGAATGAGGGTGCAGTGAGTTGGAGAAGTTTGAAGTAAGACACTGTAGTTGATTCTATAACAGAAGCTGAGTATATAGCCGCCTCAGAAGCAGCTAAGGAAGCAGTTTGGTTCAAAAAGTTTATTACTGGTTTGGGCATTGTTTCTAGTATATTAGCTCCAGCAGACATGTATTGCAATAATAACGACACGATAGCATAGGATAAGGAACCTAGATCACATCAGCGATCCAAACAGATACTCAAGCGTTATCATCTCATTCGAGTAATCATTGAGAGAGGAGACGTGAAGATATGCAGAGTACCTACAAATGACAATGTTACTGATCCACTCACTAAGGCCCTTCCACAGCCTAAGCATGAGATTCATACTAGGTCAATGGGTATTAGATACAACACTGATTAGGCCTAGTGCAAGTGGGAGATTGTTAGTGATGTGCCCTAGACCAACTATGTAATGACTACATTTTGACTTCTTTACATTTGCATTTTATTAAAAAAGAGGCATTTTTATTATTGTTTTTGATCTAATTCCATGAATAGTTAATTCTACCTAAGGTCATCAAGTATGTGACTTGATAGTAAAACTCTTAGGGAAAAATTGAATTCTATTCTAAATTATCCCTAGTCAGTCATAATTATAAGGATAATAATGAATAAAGACTAGTATGAAGTTTGAATGATGATTATGTTTTACTAATCATGTGTATGGGATACAAAGTCAACTCATAGATACATATTTGAGAAATGATATATTGGATCGACCCGCTATGAGAATACTGCATGGATAATTGCCATAAGTGATTCTCATCATAATAGTATTATCCTAGTCCTCTAACCTGAAATCACCATTGTTTCCTACATGATATTTTGACGCATTCTAATATTATCTTTAACATGATGATGGAATGGATTGTTGTTGGATATAGAGTGAACCATGTGAGGAATGTGAGAGATTAAGAAGGAATTTGTCCCTTATTTATTATGAGAAAGATATCTATGGGCCCCTCAATAAGTTAGACTGAAGAAAAATGTATGGCCATACTGGAATGAATTGATAAGGGTTATCAATATCAGTCTACTTAAGATCAAGTAATAATATGATTGAATAATATAAGGATGACATAAACCATGCCTTATGTTCAATCAAGGTATCTAGTGATAAAAGGACTTTAATACTTATTGTGGATTAGGTCATGTCAGATTATTGACATTCGCATAATTTGGGTAATTATAATGTCTTGCTAGAGGCCGCTTATGATTTGTGGGCTAGAAACAGAATTTCAAGCCCACTACGAACATTATGTAAACATACAGGATCGCACACTTAGAACAGACAAAAAACGAATTTTGGGTTTATTGTGTCTAGGTTCAATGAACCTAATAATGTCCAGATTCGATGTACTAGATATGTATAGGTTTATTAAATCTGACATTATCTAAACTATCTGAATCATATTCGAATTACAGACATTGTCTAGATTCTCTGAATCATATTCGAATTACAAACATTATCTAGATTCTCTGAATCATATTCGAATTACAGTTTACTTTAGTTAAAATTTGACTTTATCTTAAAGTCAATAGATATATATATATATATATCTGTTTTAGGGTTTTTAGCCAAATGAAGAAGAAAGAAGGCGTTCTATTATTCTAAAAAATGAGAACATTACAAACCTTAAAAATTAGAAAGAGTCATTTAACGCAAAGGAGAGGGTGCTAGCACACCAATTCCTTTTTTAAGAGTCAGAAGGCGTTGCTCTAAGTAACAACGTCTGAATCCAATCCCGAATACAAAAAACTGGAGTTAGGGTGTCACCGGAGTGAACCTGCTCTCTTCCTTTCAGAAATCTTGCCCCTTTTGTTATCCTAGTAAGATTCTATGACTTTCCTATCAATTTAATCGATTTGCATAGATCCTACGAGGGTTTTGTGGGAATTAATTTTAATTTTTCACTGCTTATTTGAATCACAAAATCCAGCAGTGTGAACCGTTGGTTAGAACCACTTTTACTGTAGCATGTGAAAGCTTTACATTGTAGCTTTTTTTTAAATTATTATTACTGTAGCATGTGAGAGCTTTATACTGTTCATAACTGAGTTTGTGGTGTTCCCACCACTTAGCCAAATAGTCGTTTAAATGTTTTAGCAACTTTTTGAATCCAAAAACCTTATTCCATAATATTAACACATAAAACACGTGCTTTTCCCCACACCCAAAAGCTCAATGGCAACTTTAACCCCCCAACCATATTAAACACATAGGGAGCTAAGAAAGACAACCGAAGCAGAGGAGTGTGAGATTGGACTTTGAAGCGACATCTTGATGTGGATTTGAAACAACGGCATCGATTTCAGGCCAAAACTGGGATGATCTAAACAGATCCGGCAAGAAGAAAGCATTGAACATCGGCGGCCATCAGAATTCAAAATTTAAGGAGATCCACCATCAAAGGCATCCAACATGAGTCCTCCACCCAAGACAATCCACAATCTTGTTCATAAGTTCGCCATCAGATCGGAGAAGCGACAGAGCAAGGGAGGGTGCCAAACGGAGCGTCTCTGCACAATCGCTGACGTGAGATCGAAGTTCGAGGTGGAGAAGATGTCGCTGGAGCTCAGGGATTTTCGGGGGTAGAAAGATAGTTTAGCTAAAAGGAAATAGTGTGGTGTGTGGTTTTCAGGTTTTATGGCTTTATACTTTTGATCTTTTTTTTGGTGGCATAAAAAAAGATGTCTTAAAAGTGTGGTACAACAATCTTCTTTTTGAAAAAAGTGATGAGTGATGTTTTACTCCAACGAGAATGTTTGCCGGCCACTATCGACTTTCCGATAAGGATAGTATATTTTTTAAGACGCTATTCAGACCTTGACAGTCCCCTAATAAGAAGTATCGATGTTGATCTCAGAGGGCCAAAAAAAAAAAAAACAAGCAGAAGACATAAGCAAGTGATTGCATAATATGTTAAACACAACGTTCCCATGATGCTATTAAATCATAAAAAACCGACCAAAGTTTTTGCAAAGAGAGAGCCAAAGAGTGCAATAGAGGACTTAGCACAAAGCAGTATAAAAGGTACAATAAATAATATAACACAGGGCGGCGCAGAGAGGTTTCACCAGGAACTGAGAAGCAAACCCTCATCCCGCAACGAAATTTCCGACAGTAAACAAAGATCACACGAATGCGACCTGGGATCTTCACATATCGTTTTTCTCTTCTTCAGAACCCAATGTTCCCTCACCTGTTCAAGAAGTCATGATAGTACATTGTTTCCAATTAAGAAAGAAGTCTGCTTCTGGTTGCTTGATAAATATTGAGATTTAGTAATTCATAATAAGGTATCAAATTTAAATAATACGTGGGATTCAGCCACTAGAGACATATGTAAAAGAAACCAGTTCAACAAAAACTTATATGGGAGGAGGCTTTCTGTATAGGTGAAAACGACCGGAGAAATTCTTTCAAATTCATCCTCAAAGCGAAGTTCCCACCAAGCCATTTGTTCTGGATCGTACAGAAAATAATGCTTCACTGTTATAAAGAAGAATTTACAATTCCTAACAGCCAGGGATTGTCCTCGTCCTTTAGAACCCATATATTCACAATTGAATCATACTCATAAAGAGCAACTAAGGATAAGCAGCCTTCAAAATCAACCAAGAATGATCTTTCACTGACTTCCTCTGGAAGAGGGATAATTCCAAAGTTCTCTTCCATTTCGACTGAAACGATTGCCCCGGGGACGTCATTGTCAGCTCAGAAGCAACAAACCAGTAAACCTTTCCATCAACATATAAATGACAGGCACCCATGGGGCAGTGTTCAACACAACCAATTCCATTCCAGGTTCTGGTACTTGAGGAACATACCTCACACTCAAGATCAACATCCCCGGTCTCAGATTTGGGATGGAAAAAACGAAATATTTTATACTCACTGGTTGGACCAAAGGCCAAGCCAATGGCTAGTTCCTCTCCAGACAGGCTACCTTTTGGAAGTAACTGGACCTTGCTGGTAGCGGGACTGCACATACGGATTTCCAGCTCTGTCATGGCAACTTCAGTCATGGCGTACGGAAGCCATAACTGCTAAACATACCCGACCATTATAGGAACAAATCATGCAAAGAGGAAAGATTCTCACAACCTGGAAGGGAGACTTTTTCGATGACTTTCCCACCGGCATCAATCAAGTACAGATTTGTCAGGACATCCATGAAAGGGCAAATCATGTAAACAGGATTCTCTCTCGACCGGCTTAACTGCAATTTCTTGAAACTGAAACTCTTTATCACTTTACACCAAAGTTTAGAAACAGTCCTGTAGCGGACGAGACACTCGGTGGTAAGGCCTTGAAAGAGTGTTTGCTAGAACATCTATTGAAGATTCTACTTCATTCCAAGTAGTCTTCTGCACTCGGATATTCGTAGTAACAATTCCATCCATTTTGATACCCTCTTACTGCTTCAGACAAAAGAAACTCCCACCGCAACGCTGGAAAAAATTCCAGATGAAAGCTACCTGCGATGTCAACATATCGTGATCAGTGTTTTGGAAAACAACAAAGAAGGAACAATATAAGTGGACAGACCAAGACCCCTTTATCTTCCTAAAAGAATTGTAATACTGGAAACAAAACATAAATACAATACTCATGCAGATGATTTAGGACATCCCAAGATCTTGAAAGTAGATTTGCTTAAAGCCAGCAGACTTTCTAGCGTACTATGATCTAGAAAGCAAAACCAATGTCACAACAAGCTAAGTAATAGTCCCATATTCATCTGGAGCAAATAAAAGCTTCTAATATTTTATTTTGCTAACGTGTAGGAATTTGCAAATATATTACATTGATTAAGCTAAAATACCAGTAATTGTATTTTTCAATTGCTTTTTTGCCCTCATTTTCTAATATCATGAGAAAAACTGAACCAACAAATACAAGGACTTAAAACTTCAAGATATGCTAGTTTAAGTGATGATGTAAAACAAGAGATCACTGAAATGATGTTTCCAACAAAACTCGTTAAACAATAGAAAAGTGAACAAAGTAAATGCAGTCTCATGAAAAGTAGTGAAACAGATTTGACATCGCATAAGCAGTGAGTAACCCATAAGCATTTATATCACAAAGTGTCGTGAACACATATACTAGAGAAAGAAAAACAAGGGGAAATGCTTTAATAATATAGTGCATCAACATGTGATTGTTACGAATTCTCAACAAACAATTTGATTATATTTAGTAAAAAAATCTGACTAATGTTAGAACGCTCACTTATGCCAATAACTCAGTAGTAGCACAACATGATTCTCCATGTGAAAGAAGCTAGGATGCGATCACAACTAATTGAGACATTGAGTCATGTTAGTCACATAGCCAAAAGGCCTTTTTTTAAACAAGAAATGAAAGAATTTTATTGATGATAAAAAGAATACAACAGGGGACAACATGACCAAAAGACACATTAATTATGTATTAGCACGTTATAGAGTTTTTCCTCTTCATGATGTCTTAAGAGGACGTATTTTCTCTTCTTGTTGCAGAAATTGCTTATCTCATATGTTGATTTCTTTTTTCTCTTAATGAAATTTCTCAAAAAAGTCACATATTTTCCCAAAAAACAGGTCTAGAAACCTTGTAGAAGTAAAAATGTAGATAAATAAATAACAATAATAAAAAGAAAATCATACTCAAAGTCCCAAGAATACAGAAGCAGGACAGAGGATGTCAAAGTGTAAAAACATTAATTACACCAAAAGTGCTTTAAGAATGCCCCAATATAACAACCAAACAAATATCTAAGACTAATATTTGATAAGCTGTTGTGCTCCGGTATACTAATTTCTAAAGAATCGATAATCACAGAAAGATTGCTGCTATTGATTGTTTAAAATAGAGTGAATAGGGGCTGTTCGAGTGAGCCTTGCACTCCAATACAAACAAGAAGCAATTTCCAGAAGATTATTCGTTCCTTTCGCTCTAGCCTCACCTCCTATTTAATTTTTCTCATTCCCTTCCTTATTCCCAACCCGAGGCCTAACAGACTAACCAATTTTATTCTCCCTTTCTTGATTTTCCAGGATCATCCTCTCTTGCATGTTGCTTACCCCCCGATTGCTCTGCCATGTCACCAATCACTTTTTCTTCCAACCTTCTAAACAAAACTCTTGCCAACTCACCCTTTTTCTTGGCACGACGTCGTACATAAGTGAATCTTATTGGTGGCCTAGCAGGACAAGAAGAATTATTCACATCAATACCCTCCCCCCAAAGTCGCACCTTGTCCTCAAGGTGAAATGTAGGAAAACGAGCATTTATCACCTCAAACGATTCCCAAGTATCATCATGGGTGGGAAGATCAGACCAATGAATAAGAACCTCCAATTCCGTAGAAGCTCCTCGACGAACTTGCCAGACTCCTCGTAACTCCGTGGGTGATACCGCCATCTCCAAGTCGGTAGTCAGTTGTGAAGGTAAAGAACAATTAGGTAATGAGCTCCCTTTAGCTGGGCGAAGCTGGGACACATGGAAGACATCATGAATGGAAGATGTTGGTGGCAGCTTAAGGCGGTACGCCACTGCTCCCACCTTTTCGGAAACCTCAAACGGACCATAATAACGAGCAACCAATTTCTCATAAGTGCGGCGTGCTAATGACTATTGCCTATACGGGCGTAACTTAAGGAATACCAAGTCCCTGACTTCAAAATGTACCTCCCAACGTTTCCCATCAGCTTGAGATTTCATCTTTTACTGTGCCTTCAATAAGTGTTGCTTCAATTCATCCAGTATTGCTTCTCGTTCCTTTAATTCTTGATCCACTGTCGCTACTTGTGAATTGCCCAGCCCATAACGAATCAATGGAGGAGGATCGTGCCCATATAAAGCTCGAAAAGGTGTAGTTTTAGTGGCTGTGTGGAAACTAGTATTGTACCAATACTCAGCCCAAGGCAACCAGCAGTGCCACTGCCTAGGCATACCTGAAGAAAAGCACCTAAGATAGGTTTCGAGGCAACGGTTAACCACTTCGGTTTGCCCATCGGTTTGGGAGTGGCAAGCGGTGCTTCGCAGAAGAGAAGAACCCTACTGCCTGAAGAGTTTAGTCCAGAACAAACTCAAAGAAACTCGATCATGATCAGAGACAATAGTACATGGGACTCCATGTAAACGAACCACCTCTTGGACAAAGACAGTGGCCACAGAAACCGCTGAGTAAGGGTGTTTCAACAGAATAAAGTGAGCATACTTGTTGAGGCGGTCAACCACTACCAGTATGACATTATACCCTTTCGACTTAGGTAACCCCTCGATGAAATTCATAGATAAGTCCTCCCAAACATGCTCAGGTAAAGGAAGGGGCTACAATAACCCTCCGGGAGTTAGAGCCATATATTTCTGCTATTGGCACACCTAACATTTAGCCACATAAGATATCACATCAGCCTTCATGCCGAACCAAAACCACTCTATTGCCAGTCTTTTATATGTTTTCAAGACTCCTGAATGTCCTCCTAGTGCTCCACCATGATAGGCCTGAAGTAATTCGGTAATGAAAGGAGAGGAACGGGATATGACCAATTTACCTTCATGGAATAGTCGGTCCTTCTCAATGGTAAATCCTGGATGTGCCTTCAGGTTTTGTGCAATTTCTGCCTTAATTCGCGCCAATCTCTCATCCAAGTCAACTTGTTGTGCCAACTCCTCCGTGTTTAACACCATTAGAGCTGAGAGAATTCCCAATTTTAGGGTTGCGAGTACTCATGATAGGGCATCTGTAGCTCTATTCCCCCCCCCCCCCCCCCCCCCCCAGCTTTGTATTGAATCTCAAAGTCATACCCCAACAACTTTGATAGCCACTTTTTATTATCCTCACTAATTAGCTGTTGTTCTAGTAGAAACTTCAAACTCCGCTGATCAGTGTGTATAATGAAGTGCCTCCCTAGAAGGTAAGGGCGCGGCGCCATTTTTGCACATCAAGAACAATGGCCATCAGTTCTCTTTCATATATTGATTTAAGACGGTTTCGTGGTGAAAGGACCTGACTGAAGTAAGCAATAGGCCGTTGTTGCTGCATCAAAACCGCCCCCACTCCAACACTAGAAGCGTCGGTCTCCATAATGAATGGCTGACTGAAATCTGGCAAGGCCAACACTGGAACTTCTGTCATCTTCTACTTGAGAAGATTGAAAGCCTTCTCTGCCTCAGTGTTCCAATAAAAATTATCCTTCTTGAGGAGGTTGGTTAATGGGTGAGCAATAGAACCATACCCTGCCACGAACTTACGATAATATCTTGTAAGGCCCAGGAAGCCACATAGCTCCTTCAAATTGGTTGGGACCGGCCATTTCCTCATTGCTTCTACTTTGGACCCATCAGTTGCAACCCCTTCTTTTGTGATCACATGCCCTAGATACTCCACACTGGGTTGTCCAAACATACATTTTTTTTCATTGGCATACAATTTTTTTTGGCTTAACACCCTCAAGACCATATTTAAATGTAACAAATGGTCCTCCTCCGAGCGGCTATACACCAGTATGTCATCAAAGAATACCAAGACAAACTTGTGCAAGTAAGGCCGAAAAACCTCATTTATAAGGGATTGGAAAGTGGCTGGGGCATTCGTAAGTCCAAAGGGCATGACTAAGAACTCATAGTGGCCGTCATGGGTTCAAAAAGCTGTTTTAGGCACGTCTTCACTGTGAACTTTGATTTGATGATATCCATGTTGGAAACAAAGTACGCAGCAGAATTTTAAAAAATTTTGATCAGAGTAATTTCCAAAACACAAGTTTGACATGATATATGTATAAATTAAACAGATCTTACTAACCTCAGTGTGCCGAAGAACCTCTGCAACTCGTGTAGAGAAGTAACGTTCCAGAAGAGCCTCAACCAACTGGTCTTCTTTGCTATTCTCTATCCACAACCGGAGTGAGTGTGGGCTCACACGTACAGCTCTTCCACCAGTGACTCTCCTTCCAACCAATAGAGAGAACCCAAAGCTAGTGTTCATGATTTGTGAACAAAAGCTCTCAGGGAGTTTTCAGATGCTCACTAGAAGAGTATCACTCTTAATCTCTCAATTGATCTGAGTAAATCATGAGACTCACTCCCTTTTTATACCTATTGGTCCTGGGGTCAGTCCATATCAGATTGGGTCTCAAAAACTCGAAACAAAATCAAGTTCGGATCAATATCTGATAAGATCCGCGTAAAAATGCGTAATCTTATCTCCACTGATCGGCAGGCCGAACACGTCATCCGGCAGGCCGAACTCCCGAGAAAAAATCTCCTCAAATCTTTTATTTTCCACCAGAGATTCTAAAGGATAAAGTCTCAGTTTTGATTCAAATAACCCAATAGAGAAGTTATCTGATCAAAACAAACTTTATCAAGATAATCTCTAAGAAAATAAATCAATTCACTATAATTCTACAAGTTTATCTTGTTCTAATTTTGTCCAAAATTAAAACAACCGATAAACATACAAGAATTAACTGATCGTAATAATTCAACAAGTTTATCTTGAACTAATTTCTTACAAAATCAATTCAACCGATAATCAGACATGAATTATTTGATTCTTACAAATTTTAAACCAATCTGATAAATCCGACATAAGTCACCAATTATTGGAAAAGCACGCCGTGTCGTTACAGGATTTTGTGAGCTAGCAAAGGGGACCAAAATGGACCTATAAAGTTCAAGCTCACGATAATTATGAAACCCATTATCCCAGATATACATTTCACAATTATCAACTCCAATGCTACTCCACTAAAAGCTTGGAGCTGCACTCTCGAACTTTATAGAATTACGAAGCTCGTGTAACCAAGTCTCCATGACATATCATAGTGCATCGTATCCCCATATGATAATCCATAATCGGCTTAAGGACAAGTTCTGTCTTACCTTCCCGATTATTTTTATCTTACATTCCATTGTCTCACCATTAGAAAACTTACCATCCAAAGATAGTATACCATTCAATTACACCTATGTATCCAAATGGTTGAGCGCTCCAGTTTTCCAATTACAGGACAACGCATATAAAAGGATATCATTACTCCTAAAGAAGAGCTATGGATTCCATATCTATGAATAACAAGTCTACGCTATCAAGAGTCATGCCTCCAACGTACCGGCATGCATACCACTATAGAGATGTGGGAGTCACCCATTGGTACATCAAAAGACACAAGTCGAGATAACGGGCCCACTATTCATCTCAGGATTAAGATACAATACAAATGACTGTCTAAAGTGAATCGATTTGCCAAGACAGAATTATTAATCCAAATCAATTCACTTTATGTCCCAATCTAACACGTCGTCACCTATGACAACGTGCCAATGTTTCTATTCACGGAGTTACTCCAATGGTCAAGACAAACCATCTCCCAAAAAGGATATAGACAACATAACAATCTTTACATGAATAAAGTGCCCAACTTTATTCCCTCGATTGCGGATCATGTGTTTTAGACCATCACCTTAAGAATCGTGTCTACCGCATAATCATCCCATCGTATGCCCAATTCTTAAGGTTTAGACTGACAGTCTCAGACTACTGTTTGCTTATCATACATTCAACAAATATGAACGTAAAGAGGACAAGATTTGGTATATATAAATGAATAAATTCTTTATTGATAAAAATGTTTCCAAAAACGTATTACATTTTTACTCCTTAGGGCATACATGTCTAACAATCTCCCACTTGCACTAAGTGAGTAAATACAACAAATTTTGCATTCCCATAGCTTCCACATGCCTCTCAAAGACTCTCCCAGTAAGTGTCTTCGTAAATGGATCAGCTAAATTGTCCTCTGACGCGATCTTGCACACCGTGACATGCCCGCCCTCAACGAAGTCCTTTATCACATGATACTTTTGATCAATATGCTTACTCTTCTTGTGAAATCTTGGTTCCTTAGCATTAGCTACCGCCACACTGTTATCACAGTATAGTGATACCGCCTTATCCATACCAGGAACTACCTCAAGATCCCCAAGGAACTTGCGGAGCCACACTGCTTCTTTCGAAGCATCACTAGCCGCCACATACTCGGCCTCCATCGTTGAATTCGAAGTGCAATCTTGCTTCGCACTTCTCCAACTGATGGCACCGCCACCCAGAGTAAACACAAACCCCGAAGTCGATTTCCTAGAATCCAGACAAGATTGAAAATCTGAATCAGTGTATCCTAGAGGAGTCAAGTCCCCACCCGAATACACAAGCATATACCCTCGAGTCCTTCTCAGGTACTTGAAAATATGCTTTACTGTAACCCAATGGTTCGGTCCTAGATCCGCCTAAAATCGACTTACAATCCCAACCGCATAGCTAATATCCGGTCGTGTACAAAGCATGGCATACATGAGACTACCCACTGCCGAAGCATAAGGCACCTTCTTCATGTATTCTCTTTCTTCATAATACTTTGGAGAGTCTTTCTTAGAAAGAGTAATTCCAGACCTAGATGGTTGCCCACCTTTCTTGGAATCCTGCATTGTAAACCTCCTGAGAATTTTATCTATGTAGCCGGCCTGTGACAATGCTATCATTTTGTTCTTCCTATCCCGAATGATTTGGATACCGAGAACAAAATTAGCCTCACCTAAGTCCTTCATGTCAAACTGCTTGGTCAACCATAATTTGACCGATGACAACGCCCCAACGTCATTGCCAATTAGTAGAATGTCATCTACATAGAGCAGTAGAAAAACCACCTTCCCATCCTTAATGTGTTTGTAAACACATGGTTCATCCACGTTTTGTGAGAACCCATAAGTCCTGATCACTTGATCAAATCTTATGTTCTAAGAACGAGAAGCCTGCTTAAGTCCATAAATTAACTTTAGCAGCTTACAAACCTTACCCTCTGGACCCGCGACCTTGAACCCGTCTGGTTGTTCCATATAAATCGACTCATCAAGATAGCCATTCAGAAAAGCTGTCTTGACATCCATATGCCAAATCTCGTAATCGAGAGTGGCAGCTATGGACAAGAGAATCTGGATGGACTTAAGCATAGCTACAGGTGAAAAGGTTTCCTCATAATCGATTCCTTCCTTTTACGTATAACCCTTAGCTACCAGTCTAGCCTTAAAGGTTTCGACCTTTCCATCCACTCCTCTTTTCCTCTTGTAGATCCACTTACACCCTATGGGTTTTACCCCTTCGGGAAGATCCACAAGCTCCCAGACTTGATTAGTCTCCATAGACTTCATGTCTATGTTCATGGCCTCTGTCTAGAGTTTTGAATCAACATCCTCCATAGCTTCTGCGTAAGTATAAGGATCCCTGTCATGTTCATCCGGTTCAGCCAAAAAGACCTCCCCATTGAACATATACCTTTCAGGTTGACGCCCGATCCTTTCACTATGCCGAAGCCCTTGAGGTTGTTGTTCAGGTTTGTTTGGTTTTTCTACACCGATTGGAATGGTTTCGTTCGGAACCTCCGGAGTGAACGAATCACCCCTTAACTCCTCAAGCACCACTTTGCTTTGAGGTTTAAAGTCGTCCATGTAACTATCCTCAAGGAAAGTTGCATTAGTTGAAACCACGACTTTATTTTCCTTAGGGATATAAAAATAACCCCCTTTAGTCCCTTTTGGATATCCTACAAACACGCAAACTTCCGAACGTGCTTCCAACTTATTCGGATCCTTAAACAGGACATGAGCTGGACATCCCCATATGCGAAGATGGTTTGAAGATGTCTTCCATCTTGTCCACAACTCGTGAGGAGTTTTAGGGACCGATTTTGAAGGCACATTGTTCAAAACATAAGATGCGGTTTGTAGTGCATATCCCCAAAAGAATAAAGGTAATGATGAATAACTCATCATGGATCGAATCATGTCCAACAAAGTCCTATTCCTTCTCTCTGCTACGCCATTTTGCTATGGAGTGCCCGACGCAGTCAAATGGGATAAAATCCCATTCTCTAACAAGTGTCCCATGAACTCATCAGAAAGGTATTCCCCGCCTCGATCAGATCGAAGTACCTTTATGGGTCTACCCAATTGCTTTTCTACTTCAGCCTGAAACTCCCTGAACTTATCATAAGTTTCGCTTTTGTGGTGCATTAGGTACACATACCCATATCTTGAGTAATCGCTAATAAAAGTGACGAAGTACTCATACCCTCCTCGTGCTCGGATGTTCATTGGTCCGCAAACATCACTATGCACAAGTTCTAGAACCCCTTCGGTGCTATTGCCCTTAGACCCGTATGGTCTTTTGGTCATTTTACCCTCTAAACAAGATTCACATTGAGGTATAGATTCTACCTTTAAGTGACTTAAAGGTCCATCCCTTACCAACCTTTGAATCCTATTCAGGTTAATATGGCCAAGGCGCAAATGCCAAAGATAAGTCTTATTAGAGTGAGAAGTTTTAAGTTTTTTTGAGTCATTATCATTTATCTCAGCATTAAGCAATAAGTCCATCTTAGGTTTGATAAAATATAGATTATTTTGCATCCATCCAGAACAGATAAAAGATTTGTTTTTATGAATCACCACTTTTTCATTAAAAGATACCACGTAGGAGTCTTTAAATAAAGAAGATACAGAAATTAAATTCCTTTTAAATTTAGGAACACAAAAACAATCTCACAAAATTAAATTCCTATAATTATCAAAATAAAGATGGACATCTCCCACTGCTTCCGCTAAGACCAAGGATCCATCGCCCATCCAAAGCGTTGAGTCTTCACGAAGTAGACTTCTCGTTTCTTTGAATCCCTGCAGAGAAACACAAACATGATTAGTTGCACCGGAATCTATGACTCAGATGTAACTAGATTCCTCAACCAAACAAGTTTCTAAATATAGAAGATCACACCTACCTCCCTTGGAAAGGAAGTCCTTGCAATGCTTCTTTATATGCCTGACCTTACCACAGAAGAAGCACTTAAGCTTCTTTGGGTTCTTCTTCTTCTTCTTCTTGCTCTTGGTTGCAGGAGGAATAGAAGACTTCCCACTCTTGGCCCGTTGCTTCTTTCCATTCCCAGAGTTAGGATTGGAACCAGAAGCAGCTACCATATTGGCCTCACCACTAGCAGGAGACTCCCTGATCAGCAGTTCAAACTCCTGTAACTGTTTCATCAGTTCTGTCAAGGTCATATCCCGCCTATTGCTTAAATTAAAAGTAGCTCTAAATGGAATAAATTCCATAGACAGAGTCTCAAAGACCATAGTCATATGAGTTTCAGCATCGATGTCGGCTCCATTGGTTTGAGCCTCAGCGAGGTAACCCATGACCAACATCATGTGCTCTTACAGATGTCCCCGGTCTCTGTCTACAGTTTAAGAGTTTCCGAAGCGCCCCTTGCCGCTTCGTTATAGCCTGGCCTCCGAACATATCCTCAAGATTATCCAAGATCTGCTTCGCAGTCTCATAATCCTGATGTTGAGCCTGCAACACGTTGTTCATGCTAGCCATAACATAGCAGCGAGCCTGATCATTAGCATCTTTCCAGTGGTCGTACACTTGGAATTGCTCATTACTTGAGTCTCTCGTAGGCTCGGGAGGACAAGGAGTTGTCAGAACGTATTTCAGTTTCTCAAAAGAAAGGACGATGTCCAGGTTCCGTTTCCAATCATTATAGTTCTCACCGGTTAATTGGTTTTTGTCAAGTATCGATGATAAAGCGTTTTTAGACATTTTCAATCTACAATAAAGAATCATATACCAAACATAAGCAAACATATATAATAATTTAGTAAGATAACACAATCGTGTAAAATCATACAAATGTGTTTATGTGTCAAAACCTTGAAAATATCACAACCTTACAACGATAATTCCCAACTCAAAATTCAACAAGCTCCTAGGGGAGTCATGCCAAATTCAATCAGGAACACGGATCCCCTCCTGATTAATATATGCCATCCAGGACCCGTATGATCCAGCATATACTAATAATCGTTTCTTTGGCCATTAATTTTATTAACAGAGCTCCTAGGGGAGGTTAATAATAAAATTAACGTGAGTGTATGACCACCGTTTCAATATTTTATTCATGATTTATAATCACCACCTAGGAGTGTGCAACCATAGATCATACTAAAATACCTTATCCTTTCAGAGATCCAATCTGGTACATGATAGAAATCCCTTCCTAGGGGTCGGGACCACCATGTTCTTTCTATGGACCAACGATGGAGGCCTTAGGTCCTCTCTTCGAAAACCTTCTCCCACTCAATCTTTTGAAGTCAAGGTTTTATTTTAAAATTATGCATGAACAATTTTAATATGAGCGGTACTCCCTATTCTATATGGCATGTTATCAATATACATGGTAAATCATATTATAATGCAGACAAGCAAAGCAATCAAGCAAAGCTACAAGCAAAATAATAATAACCGTAATATTATGGTTCCACCCTAGAGAATAGAGAACTAAGATTACAAGAGAATAATCGAGACATTTATCGATTCTTCATCCTTGAATCCTCAAGTTGTATCCTTCTTCATATAATATCCATCTTCAAGTGTACCTTTTTCTGGACACCTGGCAGCTCTCGATCGGCAGGCCGGTCTGGGTGATCGGCCTACCGATTATGAAGGATCGGTCTGCCGGTAGAGCACCAAAATTTCTGCCTCACTGTCGGCCTACCGGACCACACGTCCGGCCTACCAATCTGTGACCTTCGGCCTGCCGAACTGTGAGGTCCGGCATGCCGACCGAGCAGAAAACCCTCAATCCAGAAAATACAATTTTAATGCAATTCATCAATTTTATTTTCAACAATTCAAAAACATAAAATTGGAGACTTAGGAAATACCTGGAGGCACCATCATCAATCTTCTAAATCCGACTTCTCGATTCGTCTTCTCCGAATAATTATTTAATTACAAATTCTTACAAATTAAAAATTAAATAACAATTCCTAGACAGAGATGATAGTCCGCCATCTAATTACATGAAAAACCTAGATGCACATTCTAACCTCTAAGGAACCATAACCGGTATTAATTAATTAATAAATAATTAAACAACTATTTAATCAACCATAATTAATTAATAAACAATCACCACATAATCCATGACAACATATATATTATATAGAAACCTAGAGTGCCATCTCTCTATAAAATTCAATTCAAGCATAGGAGAGATTAAGATCACAAAATTTATGCATATAACATGATCACAAACTTGCAAATTTATGTAAAAAATTGGCTCTGATACCAATTGTTGGAAACAAAGTACGCAACGAAATTTTAAAAATTTTTCATCAGAGTAATTTCTAAAACATAAGTTTGACATGATATATGTATAAATTAAACAGATCTTACTAACCTCAGTGTGCCGAAGAACCTCTGCAACTCGTGTAGAGAAGTAACGTTCCAGAAGAGCCTCAACCAACTGGTCTTCTTTGCTATTCTCTATCCACAACCGGAGTGAGTGTGGGCTCACACGTACAGCTCTTCCACCAGTGACTCTCCTTCCAACCAATAGAGAGAACCCAAAGCTAGTGCTCGTGATTTGTGAACAAAAGCTCTCAGGAAGTTTTCAGATGCTCACTAGAAGAGTATCACTCTTAATCTCTCAATTGATCTGAGTAAATCATGAGACTCACTCCCTTTTTATACCTATTGGTCCTGGGGTCAGTCCATATCAGATTAGGTCTCAAAAACTTGAAACAGAATCAAGTTCGGATCAATATCTGATAAGATCTGCGTAAAAATACGTAATCTTATCTCCGCTGATCGGCAGGCCGAACATTCTGATCGGCAGGCCGAACACGTCACCCGGCAGGCCGAACTCCAGAGAAAAAATCTCTGCGAATCTTTTATTTTTCACCCGAGATTCTAAAGGATAAAGTCTCAATTTTGATTCAAATAACCCAATAGAGAAGTTATCTGATCAAAACAAACTTTATCAAGATAATCTCTAAGAAAATAAATCAATTCACAATAATTCTACAAGTTTATCTTGTTCTAATTTTGTCCAAAATTAAAACAACCGATAAACAGACAAGAATTAACTGATCGTAATAATTCAACAAGTTTATCTTGAACTAATTTCTTACAAAATTAATTCAACCGATAATCAAACATGAATTATTTGATTCTTACAAATTTTAAACCAATCTGATAAATCCGACATAAGTCACTAATTATTGGAAAAGCACACCGTGTCATTACAGGATTTTGTGAGCTAGGAAAGGGGACCAAAATGGACCTATAAAGTTCAAGCTCATGATAATTATGAAACCCAATATCCCAGATATACATTTTACAATTATAAACTCCAACGCTACTCCACTAAAAGCTTGGAGCTGTACTCTCGAACTTTATAGAATTACGAAGCTCGTGTAGCCAAGTCTCCATGACATATCATAGTGCATAGTATCCCCATATGATAATCCATAATAGGGTTAAGGACAAGTTCTGTCTTACCTTCCTGATTATTTTTATCTTACACTCCATTGTCTCACCATTAGAAAACTTACCATCCAAAAATAGTATACCATTCAATTACACCTATGTATCCAAATGGTTGAGTGCTCCAGTTTTCCAATTACATGACAACGCATATAAGAGGATATCATTACTCCTAAAGAAGAGCTATGGATTCCATATCTATGAATAACAAGTCTACGCTATCAAGAGTCATGCCTCCAACGTACCGGCATGCATACCACTATAGAGATGTGGGAGTTACCCATTGGTACATCAAAAGACACAAGTCGAGATAACGGGCCCACTATTCATCTCAGGATTAAGATACAATACAAATGACTGTCTAAAGTGAATTGATTTGCCAAGACAGAATTATTAATCCAAATCAATTCACTTTATGTCCCGATCCAACACGTCGTCACCTATGACAACGCGCCAATGTTTCTATTCATAGAGTTCAACTCCAATGGTCAAGACAAACCATCTCCCAAAAGGGATATAGACAACATAACAATCTTTACATGAATAAAGCACCCAACTTTATTCCCTCGATTGCGGATCATGTGTTTTAGACCATCACCTTAAGAATCGTGTCTACCGCATAATCATCCCATCGTATGCCCAATTCTTAAGGTTTAGACTGACAGTCTCAGACTACTGTTTGCTTATCATACATTCAACAAATATGAACGTAAAGAGGACAAGATTTGGTATATATAAATGAATAAATTCTTTATTGATAAAAATGTCTCAAAAAACGTATTACATTTTTACTCCTTAGGGCATACATGTCTAACAATCCAGACTTTAGGTCGAGTTTGGAAAAAATGGTGGCGCCATGTAATTCATCAAGTAGCTCATCTATCACTGGAATGGGAAATCTATTGGGCACGGTTTCCTGATTAAGGGCTCTATAATCAACGCAGAATCTCTAGCTCCCATCTTTCTTTTTGACCAAGAGCACCGGGCTTGAAAAAGGGCTTACACTGGGTTGAATTAGTCCTGCCGCCAACATTTCACCCACCAATCGCTCAATCTCTGTTTTCTGCACCTGGGGATAATGGTAAGGCCTAACATTTATCGGTGATACTCCCACCTTGAGCACAATAGCATGTTCACAGCCCCGAATTGGAGGCATGCCTTGTGGTAGTTGGAACACCTTCTCCCAACGTTGCAATACTGCTTGTATGGTAATTGGTACCTACTTTGCTTGGTTGAGTGTCCCCCCCTTCTTCATTTCCAGCTGCCTAACTTCCAACAAAAATCCATGACCTTCATGCTTTACTGCCCGCTGCATAGCCTTCAAGGAAATGGCCATCTTGCACAAACTAGGGTCTCCTTGTAAACAAACTGAGGTGTCACCAATGCGGAACTTCATGGTAAGTGAGGTCCAATTAACTTGCATTGCCCTTAAAGTAGCTAACCACTACATCCCCAGAATCAAATCTGTACTTCCTAAATTAAGAGGTAAAAAATCTTCCACTACTTCTAGCTCTTGCAGTGATAAAACAACCCCCTTACAAACGCCCTCTCCTTTAACAGAGACACCAATACCCATTAGCACCCCATAACTTCCCGTATTATCAATTGGTAGTTCTAGTTTCCTTACCAGGTCTAAAGAGATGAAGTTGTGAGTAGCTCCACAATCAATGAGAACCACTACCTCATGCTGCTGTATTGATCCTCTGAGTTTCATGGTCCGTGGTGCAGTCAGCCCAACCATAGAATTCAAGGTTACTTCTGCCCTTTCTTCTGGCGTGTCTAGCTCTTCGGATTCCTTCTATGCTCCTGTTTCATTCTCTTCCTCTTGAGTCACCAAAACTTGTAGTTCCCGTTTTGGACAATGGTGTCCATATGAATATTTACCATCACAACGATAACATAGCCTTTTATCTCTTTTAGCTTGAATCTATGCGTCAGTAAGCCTTCGAAAAGCAGGTGTGGTACCAGCTAGAATCTTGTCTGAAAACCCCTGTTGTTTTTGTAATCCAATGAAAAAATCCTTCATTTTATGATATCTAGTGTTGCTTAAATTGGGCCGAGACCCGGCAATGGTCTGAATGGAGGAATGTTTAGCAGGGCCAAGCTAAAAATTTTTATCTTTAATCCTTTGGGCTAATTCCATTATACGGTCCAAACCCTGAGGCTTCAATACTCGTACCTCAGCCTTAACCTCTGGTCGCAGACGATTCACGAATGAACTTTCCAGAACCTATTCTGACAAGTCAGTGAGCGGTGCGGCAAGGAGTTCAAACTGCCGACGATATTCTCGGACGTTAGTCTCTTGACGTAGGGCGAGCAGTTTCTCACACTGATTTCCTTCTAGTGCCGGTCGAAATCAGTCCACAATCATCCCTTTTAGCTCCGTCCAGCTATGAACGGTCCGACGTCCGTCCTCCCACTGAAACCCTGCCAAGGCGTCTCCATCCAGGCTCACAACACCCACCTCCAACTTCTCATGCTTATTCAGCCTGTTGAGAGTAAAATAGTGCTCAGCTTTGAAAATCCACCCATCGGGATTTTGGCCGTCGAGCACCGACATCTCCACCCATCGGGTCCTACACTCCGTCCTTCCTCCTCCCTCAAGTCCCTCTTGTGCCTCTTCGGAGTCACGGCGAACTCTCCTTCTAGCTTCCTCCGACGTGACCCGCGAGTTTACATTTAGCGTAAGAACTCGCGCTGAACGATCCCTAGCTGACCCATCAAAGATCTACTATCTAATGTTTTGTAATTCGACCAAGAGCTAGGCCATGCCATCTTCCAACTTACAGAGTTTCTTAACTTCGGACTTCACCTCCTCCAACTCGCGTTGAAAACTCTCCTTGCTCGATTCTACTTTTTCCAGACGATCTTCTAGCTTCTTCGCTGCCCCTGCCATCCCACGATCGCTGCTCTGATACCAAGTTTGTTGTGCTCTGGTATACTAATTTCTAAAGAATCGATAATCACAGAAAGATTGCTGCTATTGATTGTTTAAAATACAGTGGATAGGGGCTGTTCGAGTGAGCCCTGCACTCCAATACAAACAAGAAGCAATTTCCAGAAGATTATTCATTCCTTTCCCTCTAGCCTCACCTCCTATTTAATTTTTCTCATTCCCTTCCTTATTCCCAACCCGAGGCCTAATAGACTAACCAATTTTATTCTCCCTTTCCTGATTTTCTGGGATCATCCTCTCTTGCATGTTGCTTACCTTCCGATTGCTCTTCCACGTCACCAATTACTTTTTCTTCCAACCTTCTAGACAAAACTCTTGCCAACTCACCCTTTTTCCTGGCACAACGTCACACATAAGTGAATCTTATTGGTGGCCTAGCAGGACTAGAAGAATTATTCACATCATAAGCGTAGAAGGGGTTTAGGCAATAGTTAGTAATGTGCACTTTAATATTTCGATTGTGTTCTTTACTATATGTTTCTTGGGAATGTGCTTTCGTTTGAATACACACACATATGCAAGTATATATTGGTTGGAAAACAACACTCGTATGTGCGATGACAATGGGTGAGCACTGGTAAAATCATCCTCTAATTAATTCTTATTTCATCTGCTTAGATAATGCTTATAATTTATCGCTTTTCCCCTCTGGTATTTTAATTCTATAGATGGAAACAGAATGGAAAATGAGAAACAATCCCTCTGTGGGTAAAAATTGACAAGGGACTTGAAGAGTGCATGGGCATACATAAATTTAGGATCCGTGGAGTATAGTGCAAGAAGCTAAAAATGTTCAAATTTCTCAGGAAACTAAGGCTAAAAGGCTATAGAGGATGGTAAACAAGATGGCTAAAGGAAACAAACGGGAAGAAAACAATTACTAACAAGGGGAAAACTATAGAAACCATCAATATCTAACTTTTCTTTACAAAAAACTAAAAGAAGCGGCAAAGATGCCTGATTTGGACATTTTTGAACTAGAAGAGACTGCTTCGGATGAATAGATGATCAGCAAGCTGAGAAGGGTGTTGTTAAGGGAATAACTCACAAGGAGAGTGATTAGGCCTATGAAAGCAAGGATCTGGAAAGTAGCATTAAATCAGCAAGCTGAGAAGGGTGTTGTTAAGGGAATAACTCACAAGGAGAGTGATTAGGCCTATGAAAGCAAGGATCTGGAAAGTAGCATTAATATTGCATCAACTAGGGCGGTGAATGAGGGGAACTTATTTTGTGTTAAAGAAACGGCATGAAATAAGAACCTAAGTGTAGCCAATACAAAAACAAGAGGTGATCTTGAGATCCTCTGTAATAGTTAAAGATTTTCCCCAGGTGATAACTTTACAATGAAGCGAGGGACTAACAAAAAGCATAATATCACCATATCATAGATGTTAAATTCCAAGAAAAGGCTGGAAGATGAAATTCAAGGCCAAAGAACGAAAGAACAATATTACCTAAGATTTTTTATGTGGTGTACAATAACAAAATCAGCAACTTGTACTGTTTGATTTACAGTATTCATCGGGATATGAGAAAAAACAATTTAACAAATCATGAGGGGCAAAAAAGCAACCATTCTCTATTAGATCATGAAAACATCTTTAAAAATTTCGAATTAACCTTTTGAGATAGGCTAGCACAAACAAAGACCCTCATAAAGCAAAAAGAATCAGCGCACCGCAGAAGGCAGAGTGCCCACTTTGAATTACAAGTTTAATAACCTTTGCATCACGCAAAGACATGAGAAATTAGACTTCTTCAACAGTAAATTATGAAGTCTTGTAATTAATGATCTCAGATTTTATTTTTTAACAGACAACATACAATAGCTAAAAAACAGATAAATCATTAAACAGAATGAAAGAGCTTCCCAAAGAAAAAAAAAAAAAAAGGTTAACAGGACTCACTCACAGTCACTGTGCAATCAACCTTGCTGGCCTGGAGAGAGAGCTTGTAAACAATTTCTTGAATGAGTGAGAAAGAGAACAAAGGAGCTTATAAAGCTAACAACCATCATGCTTTTATCAATCTGGCAATTCAAGCATTCATGCATCGAAACAAGTGGACAGTGATTAGAAGAGCGAGAATCACGAGAAACTAAAGTGAATTGAATGGCTCGTATTTGTCACACCACGCGTTACAATTTCCCTCCCTCCTTGACAATAATGGCCATGATCCTATGCCGTTAATTTCTTACCTGTTCTGGAAGAAAACATGCTATGTGATGGGAAAAGCTCAAAGTTTCATTTCAAGTTTTGCTGGCACTTACAACGACAGGAAAATATATAGGAGGTAGATTTTTCTTGTGTTTTTTAAAAATTAAGTAAATACAAAGAAAAACAGAACAAAATTGGACAAAATCAAGCGTAGCTCCCACGTACATATTCTTCAAACTTTAGTAATAGTACTTCAGTAGGCTAAGCCAAATTCTGGCAGAAAAATGTTATGCACTTATCATATCAATGGTTCAGAACAAACAGCAGTTGTCTTAGCAGTTACATCTTTCCAATTCAGGGCATTAAGAAAAGATGAAAACTAACCAAGCATTGGGCTTGTAGTAATTGTTTCTCATAAAAAAAAAATAAAATTCATTCTTATGCTCCAAGTCCAAACAGAGTCAGTTGCCCGTGTCAAATGTGCATAGCCTTACAATGGCAACTTCGTTGATTAGAAACTAAACATATTTGCGGTCGACTAGTACCACAATAGTCATGTTCCAAAATCTCGCTTTTACCAAACAAGGAGCAAAGTCCGACCAAAATTCCCGTCACTTTTGAAAGATGCCTTCTAACATATAATTGATCCAAACAATAAACATGCATCATGATGTTAAATATTAAAATTTGGTTCTATTATTAAACGCTCCCTTTGGACCTCAATAATCTTGTCCGAAGCAGAAATGGTGAAGATCTGGCTCCGCGCAGGCAAAGCGATTGCAGTTGTTTGTGGTGAAATGAACTGCCAATCAAAGTAAAAAAAAGAGAATCAAGTAGGAAAAATTAGCAGAGCGAAAAATTATGTGAACTCTCTCTCCTCTCTTTCGCCGTAACAAGTTAGACATAAATCTAAGCAGAATATTGGGTTCATGACAAACATACCTCCCCAATTAAGACAATTATTTTCAGAAAACTGAATTAAAATACTAGGAACATCGTAGTAAATAACATTTCAGTAGGTAAAAAAAAAAAAATGAAAGCAGTGGCACATGTACATTAAAATTTTATGCATATAGTCTATCAACACGAAAATAGATATCTTTTTCTATTTGGTCATGCTGAATTGAGAAGCACTTAGCGGCTTAAGACGACTTTAGTACAAATTAAGCGTAAATGGAAAGAAATAAATAAATATAATTTCTGATTGTTATACTGTAAGCTTCTTACAGTCTCGACGTCCTTCTCCAAGCATTTAAACTGCCAATGTGACTTCTTTTTCTTTTTTTTTTTTGAAAAGCTAACAATGTGTTCAAGTAGAAACATTGTTACTTCAAAAACTTGATCAATCAAGAACAACCGACGAAGAAAATCCTGAATTAGGAACAAATTATGAGATAAATCGAATCACTACATTATGAGCAAAAACCAAATCCCTTTGCACACTTCTTAAGACTGCATTCAATTATTTTTGTTTATATATAGGACACATACATAATGATACATGTTCTAGATGTTAAAAAAGCTTCTATTTCGCATCCAAATCAAACCACTTCAATGAAATTCCTAAACATAAGAAATAAGACGAGTTCAATTATGTAGGAAAAGTGGGAAAACCCATTTCAGCCACATATGAACTAAACGTTGCCACTAATTTATGCAACAAGAAAGAATTATAAAAATTTCTCTATTTACACCTACTATGTACAAGAAAGCAGAGAAAACAAAGAACGCAACACAGAAAAATCCTAGAAAAAAGCCAATGAAGAATAATATAAGAGTATGCACCTGCAAAATGTTGTGTATATGACAGTTTTTTTTTTTTTTTTTTTAAAGTGGATAAACGTAAACCATGCAAGGTTAACAAAGCAGCCGCTGAGAGTCGATCGCCATGGAAGCCCTAGCGGTTTCCTAAACTGATACAAATAGTCCTATTAGACCACTCACACGAATTATGTATGCAAGAAGAGGAGCGAAAGATTTTGACGAAAGGGTAAAAAAAAAATCCTAATTGAGGAAAAGTCTTCTTTTTTTGGGCAGAAAAAAACACGTTTTTCTAGGTAGTTAGACTGTTTCAGTTTTTTTCAAAAAAAAGACAAAAATAACTGTAACGAGGAGAGGAATCTCAACAGAGTGAAAAGAAAAAAAACTAGAACTGTTTTGATGCCCAAAAAGCATGTTTTCTTGCATCAAAAAACTGCCAAAAAAAAAGGGTTATTTTGCCAAAATCAAATGCCTCGAGAGGAGCTAAGGGCAAAGCTGACCTGGCTAAAACATTGACTAAAATGGTGATTAGGAAGGAAGAAGGTGACGTGGGAGCTGAGCCAGAAGGTGGTAGTTATCACATGAAAGTTGAAGGGTATTCCGAGTTTGTAGGAAAGGAGCTAAAGGATGGGGGATTCGGATAGGCAGTTAGCATGGGGATGAGTGCTAATGGTTAGAGGGAAAGAATAAGAGGGGAAGTAGGGGAGCGTGAAAGGAATTATCGGTATGAAGTGCCTCCCTAGAAGGTAAGGGCGCGGCGCCATTTTTGCACATCAAGAACAATGGCCATCAGTTCTCTTTCATATATTGATTTAAGACGGTTTCGTGGTGAAAGGACCTGACTGAAGTAAGCAATAGGCCGTTGTTGCTGCATCAAAACCACCCCCACTCCAACACTAGAAGCGTCGGTCTCCATAATGAATGGCTGACTGAAATCTGGCAAGGCCAACACTGGAACTTCTGTCATCTTCTACTTGAGAAGATTGAAAGCCTTCTCTGCCTCAGTGTTCCAATAAAAATTATCCTTCTTGAGGAGGTTGGTTAATGGGTGAGCAATAGAACCATACCCTGCCACGAACTTACGATAATATCCTGTAAGGCCCAGGAAGCCACATAGCTCCTTCAAATTGGTTGGGACCGGCCATTTCCTCATTGCTTCTACTTTGGACCCATCAGTTGCAACCCCTTCTTTTGTGATCACATGCCCTAGATACTCCACACTGGGTTGTCCAAACATACATTTTTTTTCATTGGCATACAATTTTTTTTGGCTTAACACCCTCAAGACCATATTTAAATGTAACAAATGGTCCTCCTCCGAGCGGCTATACACCAGTATGTCATCAAAGAATACCAAGACAAACTTGTGCAAGTAAGGCCGAAAAACCTCATTTATAAGGGATTGGAAAGTGGCTGGGGCATTCGTAAGTCCAAAGGGCATGACTAAGAACTCATAGTGGCCGTCATGGGTTCAAAAAGCTGTTTTAGGCACGTCTTCACTGTGAACTTTGATTTGATGATATCCATGTTGGAAACAAAGTACGCAGCAGAATTTTAAAAAATTTTGATCAGAGTAATTTCCAAAACACAAGTTTGACATGATATATGTATAAATTAAACAGATCTTACTAACCTCAGTGTGCCGAAGAACCTCTGCAACTCGTGTAGAGAAGTAACGTTCCAGAAGAGCCTCAACCAACTGGTCTTCTTTGCTATTCTCTATCCACAACCGGAGTGAGTGTGGGCTCACACGTACAGCTCTTCCACCAGTGACTCTCCTTCCAACCAATAGAGAGAACCCAAAGCTAGTGTTCATGATTTGTGAACAAAAGCTCTCAGGGAGTTTTCAGATGCTCACTAGAAGAGTATCACTCTTAATCTCTCAATTGATCTGAGTAAATCATGAGCTCACTCCCTTTTTATACCTATTGGTCCTGGGGTCAGTCCATATCAGATTGGGTCTCAAAAACTCGAAACAAAATCAAGTTCGGATCAATATCTGATAAGATCCGCGTAAAAATGCGTAATCTTATCTCCACTGATCGGCAGGCCGAACACGTCATCCGGCAGGCCGAACTCCCGAGAAAAAATCTCCTCAAATCTTTTATTTTCCACCAGAGATTCTAAAGGATAAAGTCTCAGTTTTGATTCAAATAACCCAATAGAGAAGTTATCTGATCAAAACAAACTTTATCAATATAATCTCTAAGAAAATAAATCAATTCACTATAATTCTACAAGTTTATCTTGTTCTAATTTTGTCCAAAATTAAAACAACCGATAAACATACAAGAATTAACTGATCGTAATAATTCAACAAGTTTATCTTGAACTAATTTCTTACAAAATCAATTCAACCGATAATCAGACATGAATTATTTGATTCTTACAAATTTTAAACCAATCTGATAAATCTGACATAAGTCACCAATTATTGGAAAAGCACGCCGTGTCGTTACAGGATTTTGTGAGCTAGCAAAGGGGACCAAAATGGACCTATAAAGTTCAAGCTCACGATAATTATGAAACCCAATATCCCAGATATACATTTCACAATTATCAACTCCAATGCTACTCCACTAAAAGCTTGGAGCTGCACTCTCGAACTTTATAGAATTACGAAGCTCGTGTAACCAAGTCTCCATGACATATCATAGTGCATCGTATCCCCATATGATAATCCATAATCGGCTTAAGGACAAGTTCTGTCTTACCTTCCCGATTATTTTTATCTTACATTCCATTGTCTCACCATTAGAAAACTTACCATCCAAAGATAGTATACCATTCAATTACACCTATGTATCCAAATGGTTGAGCGCTCCAGTTTTCCAATTACAGGACAACGCATATAAAAGGATATCATTACTCCTAAAGAAGAGCTATGGATTCCATATCTATGAATAACAAGTCTACGCTATCAAGAGTCATGCCTCCAACGTACCGGCATGCATACCACTATAGAGATGTGGGAGTCACCCATTGGTACATCAAAAGACACAAGTCGAGATAACGGGCCCACTATTCATCTCAGGATTAAGATACAATACAAATGACTGTCTAAAGTGAATCGATTTGCCAAGACAGAATTATTAATCCAAATCAATTCACTTTATGTCCCAATCTAACACGTCGTCACCTATGACAACGTGCCAATGTTTCTATTCACGGAGTTACTCCAATGGTCAAGACAAACCATCTCCCAAAAAAGATATAGACAACATAACAATCTTTACATGAATAAAGTGCCCAACTTTATTCCCTCGATTGCGGATCATGTGTTTTAGACCATCACCTTAAGAATCGTGTCTACCGCATAATCATCCCATCGTATGCCCAATTCTTAAGGTTTAGACTGACAGTCTCAGACTACTGTTTGCTTATCATACATTCAACAAATATGAACGTAAAGAGGACAAGATTTGGTATATATAAATGAATAAATTCTTTATTGATAAAAATGTTTCCAAAAACGTATTACATTTTTACTCCTTAGGGCATACATGTCTAACAATCTCCCACTTGCACTAAGTGAGTAAATACAACAAATTTTGCATTCCCATAGCTTCCACATGCCTCTCAAAGACTCTCCCAGTAAGTGTCTTCGTAAATGGATCAGCTAAATTGTCCTCTGACGCGATCTTGCACACCGTGACATGCCCGCCCTCAACGAAGTCCTTTATCACATGATACTTTTGATCAATATGCTTACTCTTCTTGTGAAATCTTGGTTCCTTAGCATTAGCTACCGCCACACTGTTATCACAGTATAGTGATACCGCCTTATCCATACCAGGAACTACCTCAAGATCCCCAAGGAACTTGCGGAGCCACACTGCTTCTTTCGAAGCATCACTAGCCGCCACATACTCGGCCTCCATCGTTGAATTCGAAGTGCAATCTTGCTTCGCACTTCTCCAACTGATGGCACCGCCACCCAGAGTAAACACAAACCCCGAAGTCGATTTCCTAGAATCCAGACAAGATTGAAAATCTGAATCAGTGTATCCTAGAGGAGTCAAGTCCCCACCCGAATACACAAGCATATACCCTCGAGTCCTTCTCAGGTACTTGAAAATATGCTTTACTGTAACCCAATGGTTCGGTCCTAGATCCGCCTAAAATCGACTTACAATCCCAACCGCATAGCTAATATCCGGTCGTGTACAAAGCATGGCATACATGAGACTACCCACTGCCGAAGCATAAGGCACCTTCTTCATGTATTCTCTTTCTTCATAATACTTTGGAGAGTCTTTCTTAGAAAGAGTAATTCCAGACCTAGATGGTTGCCCACCTTTCTTGGAATCCTGCATTGTAAACCTCCTGAGAATTTTATCTATGTAGCCGGCCTGTGACAATGCTATCATTTTGTTCTTCCTATCCCGAATGATTTGGATACCGAGAACAAAATTAGCCTCACCTAAGTCCTTCATGTCAAACTGCTTGGTCAACCATAATTTGACCGATGACAACGCCCCAACGTCATTGCCAATTAGTAGAATGTCATCTACATAGAGCAGTAGAAAAACCACCTTCCCATCCTTAATGTGTTTGTAAACACATGGTTCATCCACGTTTTGTGAGAACCCATAAGTCCTGATCACTTGATCAAATCTTATGTTCTAAGAACGAGAAGCCTGCTTAAGTCCATAAATTAACTTTAGCAGCTTACAAACCTTACCCTCTGGACCCGCGACCTTGAACCCGTCTGGTTGTTCCATATAAATCGACTCATCAAGATAGCCATTCAGAAAAGCTGTCTTGACATCCATATGCCAAATCTCGTAATCGAGAGTGGCAGCTATGGACAAGAGAATCTGGATGGACTTAAGCATAGCTACAGGTGAAAAGGTTTCCTCATAATCGATTCCTTCCTTTTACGTATAACCCTTAGCTACCAGTCTAGCCTTAAAGGTTTCGACCTTTCCATTCACTCCTCCTTTCCTCTTGTAGATCCACTTACACCTTATGGGTTTTACCCCTTCGAGAAGATCCACAAGCTCCCAGACTTGATTAGTCTACATAGACTTCATCTCTGTGTTCATGGCCTCTGTCTAGAGTTTTGAATCAACATCCTCCATAGCTTCTGCGTAAGTATAAGGATCCCTGTCATGTTCATCCGGTTCAGCCAAAAAGACCTCCCCATTGAACATATACCTTTCAGGTTGACGCCCGATCCTTTCACTATGCCGAAGCCCTTGAGGTTGTTGTTCAGGTTTGTTTGGTTTTTCTACACCGATTGGAATGGTTTCGTTCGGAACCTCCGGAGTGAACGAATCACCCCTTAACTCCTCAAGCACCACTTTGCTTTGAGGTTTAAAGTCGTCCATGTAACTATCCTCAAGGAAAGTTGCATTAGTTGAAACCACGACTTTATTTTCCTTAGGGATATAAAAATAACCCCCTTTAGTCCCTTTTGGATATCCTACAAACACGCAAACTTCCGAACGTGCTTCCAACTTATTCGGATCCTTAAACAGGACATGAGCTGGACATCCCCATATGCGAAGATGGTTTGAAGATGTCTTCCATCTTGTCCACAACTCGTGAGGAGTTTTAGGGACCGATTTTGAAGGCACATTGTTCAAAACATAAGATGCGGTTTGTAGTGCATATCCCCAAAAGAATAAAGGTAATGATGAATAACTCATCATGGATCGAATCATGTCCAACAAAGTCCTATTCCTTCTCTCTGCTACGCCATTTTGCTATGGAGTGCCCGACGCAGTCAAATGGGATAAAATCCCATTCTCTAACAAGTGTCCCATGAACTCATCAGAAAGGTATTCCCCGCCTCGATCAGATCGAAGTACCTTTATGGGTCTACCCAATTGCTTTTCTACTTCAGCCTGAAACTCCCTGAACTTATCATAAGTTTCGCTTTTGTGGTGCATTAGGTACACATACCCATATCTTGAGTAATCGCTAATAAAAGTGACGAAGTACTCATACCCTCCTCGTGCTCGGATGTTCATTGGTCCGCAAACATCACTATGCACAAGTTCTAGAACCCCTTCGGTGCTATTGCCCTTAGACCCGTATGGTCTTTTGGTCATTTTACCCTCCAAACAAGATTCACATTGAGGTATAGATTCTACCTTTAAGTGACTTAAAGGTCCATCCCTTACCAACCTTTGAATCCTATTCAGGTTAATATGGCCAAGGCGCAAATGCCAAAGATAAGTCTTATTAGAGTGAGAAGTTTTAAGTTTTTTTGAGTCATTATCATTTATCTCAGCATTAAGCAATAAGTCCATCTTAGGTTTGATAAAATATAGATTATTTTGCATCCATCCAGAACAGATAAAAGATTTGTTTTTATGAATCACCACTTTTTCATTAAAAGATACCACGTAGGAGTCTTTAAATAAAGAAGATACAGAAATTAAATTCCTTTTAAATTTAGGAACACAAAAACAATCTCACAAAATTAAATTCCTATAATTATCAAAATAAAGATGGACATCTCCCACTGCTTCCGCTAAGACCAAGGATCCATCGCCCATCCAAAGCGTTGAGTCTTCACGAAGTAGACTTCTCGTTTCTTTGAATCCCTGCAGAGAAACACAAACATGATTAGTTGCACCGGAATCTATGACTCAGATGTAACTAGATTCCTCAACCAAACAAGTTTCTAAATATAGAAGATCACACCTACCTCCCTTGGAAAGGAAGTCCTTGCAATGCTTCTTTATATGCCTGACCTTACCACAGAAGAAGCACTTAAGCTTCTTTGGGTTCTTCTTCTTCTTCTTCTTGCTCTTGGTTGCAGGAGGAATAGAAGACTTCCCACTCTTTGCCCGTTGCTTCTTTCCATTCCCAGAGTTAGGATTGGAACCAGAAGCAGCTACCATATTGGCCTCACCACTAGCAGGAGACTCCCTGATCAGCAGTTCAAACTCCTGTAACTGTTTCATCAGTTCTGTCAAGGTCATATCTCGCCTATTGCTTAAATTAAAAGTAGCTCTAAATGGAATAAATTCCATAGACAGAGTCTCAAAGACCATAGTCATATGAGTTTCAGCATCGATGTCGGCTCCATTGGTTTGAGCCTCAGCGAGGTAACCCATGACCAACATCATGTGCTCTTACAGATGTCCCCGGTCTCTGTCTACAGTTTAAAAGTTTCCGAAGCGCCCCTTGCCGCTTCGTTATAGCCTGGCCTCCGAACATATCCTCAAGATTATCCAAGATCTGCTTCGCAGTCTCATAATCCTGATGTTGAGCCTGCAACACGTTGTTCATGCTAGCCATAACATAGCAGCGAGCCTGATCATTAGCATCTTTCCAGTGGTCGTACACTTGGAATTGCTCATTACTTGAGTCTCTCGTAGGCTCGGGAGGACAAGGAGTTGTCAGAACGTATTTCAGTTTCTCAAAAGAAAGGACGATGTCCAGGTTCCGTTTCCAATCATTATAGTTCTCACCGGTTAATTGGTTTTTGTCAAGTATCGATGATAAAGCGTTTTTAGACATTTTCAATCTACAATAAAGAATCATATACCAAACATAAGCAAACATATATAATAATTTAGTAAGATAACACAATCGTGTAAAATCATACAAATGTGTTTATGTGTCAAAACCTTGAAAATATCACAACCTTACAACGATAATTCCCAACTCAAAATTCAACAAGCTCCTAGGGGAGTCATGCCAAATTCAATCAGGAACATGGATCCCCTCCTGATTAATATATGCCATCCAGGACCCGTATGATCCAGCATATACTAATAATCGTTTCTTTGGCCATTAATTTTATTAACAGAGCTCCTAGGGGAGGTTAATAATAAAATTAACGTGAGTGTATGACCACCGTTTCAATATTTTATTCATGATTTATAATCACCACCTAGGAGTGTGCAACCATAGATCATACTAAAATACCTTATCCTTTCAGAGATCCAATCTGGTACATGATAGAAATCCCTTCCTAGGGGTCGGGACCACCATGTTCTTTCTATGGACCAACGATGGAGGCCTTAGGTCCTCTCTTCGAAAACCTTCTCCCACTCAATCTTTTGAAGTCAAGGTTTTATTTTAAAATTATGCATGAACAATTTTAATATGAGCGGTACTCCCTATTCTATATGGCATGTTATCAATATACATGGTAAATCATATTATAATGCAGACAAGCAAAGCAATCAAGCAAAGCTACAAGCAAAATAATAATAACCGTAATATTATGGTTCCACCCTAGAGAATAGAGAACTAAGATTACAAGAGAATAATCGAGACATTTATCGATTCTTCATCCTTGAATCCTCAAGTTGTATCCTTCTTCATATAATATCCATCTTCAAGTGTACCTTTTTCTGGACACCTGGCAGCTCTCGATCGGCAGGCCGGTCTGGGTGATCGGCCTACCGATTATGAAGGATCGGTCTGCCGGTAGAGCACCAAAATTTCTGCCTCACTGTCGGCCTACCGGACCACACGTCCGGCCTACCAATCTGTGACCTTCGGCCTGCCGAACTGTGAGGTCCGGCATGCCGACCGAGCAGAAAACCCTCAATCCAGAAAATACAATTTTAATGCAATTCATCAATTTTATTTTCAACAATTCAAAAACATAAAATTGGAGACTTAGGAAATACCTGGAGGCACCATCATCAATCTTCTAAATCCGACTTCTCGATTCGTCTTCTCCGAATAATTATTTAATTACAAATTCTTACAAATTAAAAATTAAATAACAATTCCTAGACAGAGATGATAGTCCGCCATCTAATTACATGAAAAACCTAGATGCACATTCTAACCTCTAAGGAACCATAACCGGTATTAATTAATTAATAAATAATTAAACAACTATTTAATCAACCATAATTAATTAATAAACAATCACCACATAATCCATGACAACATATATATTATATAGAAACCTAGAGTGCCATCTCTCTATAAAATTCAATTCAAGCATAGGAGAGATTAAGATCACAAAATTTATGCATATAACATGATCACAAACTTGCAAATTTATGTAAAAAATTGGCTCTGATACCAATTGTTGGAAACAAAGTACGCAACGAAATTTTAAAAATTTTTCATCAGAGTAATTTCTAAAACATAAGTTTGACATGATATATGTATAAATTAAACAGATCTTACTAACCTCAGTGTGCCGAAGAACCTCTGCAACTCGTGTAGAGAAGTAACGTTCCAGAAGAGCCTCAACCAACTGGTCTTCTTTGCTATTCTCTATCCACAACCGGAGTGAGTGTGGGCTCACACGTACAGCTCTTCCACCAGTGACTCTCCTTCCAACCAATAGAGAGAACCCAAAGCTAGTGCTCGTGATTTGTGAACAAAAGCTCTCAGGAAGTTTTCAGATGCTCACTAGAAGAGTATCACTCTTAATCTCTCAATTGATCTGAGTAAATCATGAGACTCACTCCCTTTTTATACCTATTGGTCCTGGGGTCAGTCCATATCAGATTAGGTCTCAAAAACTTGAAACAGAATCAAGTTCGGATCAATATCTGATAAGATCTGCGTAAAAATACGTAATCTTATCTCCGCTGATCGGCAGGCCGAACATTCTGATCGGCAGGCCGAACACGTCACCCGGCAGGCCGAACTCCAGAGAAAAAATCTCTGCGAATCTTTTATTTTTCACCCGAGATTCTAAAGGATAAAGTCTCAATTTTGATTCAAATAACCCAATAGAGAAGTTATCTGATCAAAACAAACTTTATCAAGATAATCTCTAAGAAAATAAATCAATTCACAATAATTCTACAAGTTTATCTTGTTCTAATTTTGTCCAAAATTAAAACAACCGATAAACAGACAAGAATTAACTGATCGTAATAATTCAACAAGTTTATCTTGAACTAATTTCTTACAAAATTAATTCAACCGATAATCAAACATGAATTATTTGATTCTTACAAATTTTAAACCAATCTGATAAATCCGACATAAGTCACTAATTATTGGAAAAGCACACCGTGTCATTACAGGATTTTGTGAGCTAGGAAAGGGGACCAAAATGGACCTATAAAGTTCAAGCTCATGATAATTATGAAACCCAATATCCCAGATATACATTTTACAATTATAAACTCCAACGCTACTCCACTAAAAGCTTGGAGCTGTACTCTCGAACTTTATAGAATTACGAAGCTCGTGTAGCCAAGTCTCCATGACATATCATAGTGCATAGTATCCCCATATGATAATCCATAATAGGGTTAAGGACAAGTTCTGTCTTACCTTCCTGATTATTTTTATCTTACACTCCATTGTCTCACCATTAGAAAACTTACCATCCAAAAATAGTATACCATTCAATTACACCTATGTATCCAAATGGTTGAGTGCTCCAGTTTTCCAATTACATGACAACGCATATAAGAGGATATCATTACTCCTAAAGAAGAGCTATGGATTCCATATCTATGAATAACAAGTCTACGCTATCAAGAGTCATGCCTCCAACGTACCGGCATGCATACCACTATAGAGATGTGGGAGTTACCCATTGGTACATCAAAAGACACAAGTCGAGATAACGGGCCCACTATTCATCTCAGGATTAAGATACAATACAAATGACTGTCTAAAGTGAATTGATTTGCCAAGACAGAATTATTAATCCAAATCAATTCACTTTATGTCCCGATCCAACACGTCGTCACCTATGACAACGCGCCAATGTTTCTATTCATAGAGTTCAACTCCAATGGTCAAGACAAACCATCTCCCAAAAGGGATATAGACAACATAACAATCTTTACATGAATAAAGCACCCAACTTTATTCCCTCGATTGCGGATCATGTGTTTTAGACCATCACCTTAAGAATCGTGTCTACCGCATAATCATCCCATCGTATGCCCAATTCTTAAGGTTTAGACTGACAGTCTCAGACTACTGTTTGCTTATCATACATTCAACAAATATGAACGTAAAGAGGACAAGATTTGGTATATATAAATGAATAAATTCTTTATTGATAAAAATGTCTCAAAAAACGTATTACATTTTTACTCCTTAGGGCATACATGTCTAACAATCCAGACTTTAGGTCGAGTTTGGAAAAAATGGTGGCGCCATGTAATTCATCAAGTAGCTCATCTATCACTGGAATGGGAAATCTATTGGGCACGGTTTCCTGATTAAGGGCTCTATAATCAACGCAGAATCTCTAGCTCCCATCTTTCTTTTTGACCAAGAGCACCGGGCTTGAAAAAGGGCTTACACTGGGTTGAATTAGTCCTGCCGCCAACATTTCACCCACCAATCGCTCAATCTCTGTTTTCTGCACCTGGGGATAATGGTAAGGCCTAACATTTATCGGTGATACTCCCACCTTGAGCACAATAGCATGTTCACAGCCCCGAATTGGAGGCATGCCTTGTGGTAGTTGGAACACCTTCTCCCAACGTTGCAATACTGCTTGTATGGTAATTGGTACCTACTTTGCTTGGTTGAGTGTCCCCCCCTTCTTCATTTCCAGCTGCCTAACTTCCAACAAAAATCCATGACCTTCATGCTTTACTGCCCGCTGCATAGCCTTCAAGGAAATGGCCATCTTGCACAAACTAGGGTCTCCTTGTAAACAAACTGAGGTGTCACCAATGCGGAACTTCATGGTAAGTGAGGTCCAATTAACTTGCATTGCCCTTAAAGTAGCTAACCACTACATCCCCAGAATCAAATCTGTACTTCCTAAATTAAGAGGTAAAAAATCTTCCACTACTTCTAGCTCTTGCAGTGATAAAACAACCCCCTTACAAACGCCCTCTCCTTTAACAGAGACACCAATACCCATTAGCACCCCATAACTTCCCGTATTATCAATTGGTAGTTCTAGTTTCCTTACCAGGTCTAAAGAGATGAAGTTGTGAGTAGCTCCACAATCAATGAGAACCACTACCTCATGCTGCTGTATTGATCCTCTGAGTTTCATGGTCCGTGGTGCAGTCAGCCCAACCATAGAATTCAAGGTTACTTCTGCCCTTTCTTCTGGCGTGTCTAGCTCTTCGGATTCCTTCTATGCTCCTGTTTCATTCTCTTCCTCTTGAGTCACCAAAACTTGTAGTTCCCGTTTTGGACAATGGTGTCCATATGAATATTTACCATCACAACGATAACATAGCCTTTTATCTCTTTTAGCTTGAATCTCTGCGTCAGTAAGCCTTCGAAAAGCAGGTGTGGTACCAGCTAGAATCTTGTCTGAAAACCCCTGTTGTTTTTGTAATCCAATGAAAAAATCCTTCATTTTATGATATCTAGTGTTGCTTAAATTGGGCCGAGACCCGGCAATGGTCTGAATGGAGGAATGTTTAGCAGGGCCAAGCTAAAAATTTTTATCTTTAATCCTTTGGGCTAATTCCATTATACGGTCCAAACCCTGAGGCTTCAATACTCGTACCTCAGCCTTAACCTCTGGTCGCAGACGATTCACGAATGAACTTTCCAGAACCTATTCTGACAAGTCAGTGAGCGGTGCGGCAAGGAGTTCAAACTGCCGACGATATTCTCGGACGTTAGTCTCTTGACGTAGGGCGAGCAGTTTCTCACACTGATTTCCTTCTAGTGCCGGTCGAAATCAGTCCACAATCATCCCTTTTAGCTCCGTCCAGCTATGAACGGTCCGACGTCCGTCCTCCCACTGAAACCCTGCCAAGGCGTCTCCATCCAGGCTCACAACACCCACCTCCAACTTCTCATGCTTATTCAGCCTGTTGAGAGTAAAATAGTGCTCAGCTTTGAAAATCCACCCATCGGGATTTTGGCCGTCGAGCACCGACATCTCCACCCATCGGGTCCTACACTCCGTCCTTCCTCCTCCCTCAAGTCCCTCTTGTGCCTCTTCGGAGTCACGGCGAACTCTCCTTCTAGCTTCCTCCGACGTGACCCGCGAGTTTACATTTAGCGTAAGAACTCGCGCTGAACGATCCCTAGCTGACCCATCAAAGATCTACTATCTAATGTTTTGTAATTCGACCAAGAGCTAGGCCATGCCATCTTCCAACTTACAGAGTTTCTTAACTTCGGACTTCACCTCCTCCAACTCGCGTTGAAAACTCTCCTTGCTCGATTCTACTTTTTCCAGACGATCTTCTAGCTTCTTCGCTGCCCCTGCCATCCCACGATCGCTGCTCTGATACCAAGTTTGTTGTGCTCTGGTATACTAATTTCTAAAGAATCGATAATCACAGAAAGATTGCTGCTATTGATTGTTTAAAATACAGTGGATAGGGGCTGTTCGAGTGAGCCCTGCACTCCAATACAAACAAGAAGCAATTTCCAGAAGATTATTCATTCCTTTCCCTCTAGCCTCACCTCCTATTTAATTTTTCTCATTCCCTTCCTTATTCCCAACCCGAGGCCTAATAGACTAACCAATTTTATTCTCCCTTTCCTGATTTTCTGGGATCATCCTCTCTTGCATGTTGCTTACCTTCCGATTGCTCTTCCACGTCACCAATTACTTTTTCTTCCAACCTTCTAGACAAAACTCTTGCCAACTCACCCTTTTTCCTGGCACAACGTCACACATAAGTGAATCTTATTGGTGGCCTAGCAGGACTAGAAGAATTATTCACATCATAAGCGTAGAAGGGGTTTAGGCAATAGTTAGTAATGTGCACTTTAATATTTCGATTGTGTTCTTTACTATATGTTTCTTGGGAATGTGCTTTCGTTTGAATACACACACATATGCAAGTATATATTGGTTGGAAAACAACACTCGTATGTGCGATGACAATGGGTGAGCACTGGTAAAATCATCCTCTAATTAATTCTTATTTCATCTGCTTAGATAATGCTTATAATTTATCGCTTTTCCCCTCTGGTATTTTAATTCTATAGATGGAAACAGAATGGAAAATGAGAAACAATCCCTCTGTGGGTAAAAATTGACAAGGGACTTGAAGAGTGCATGGGCATACATAAATTTAGGATCCGTGGAGTATAGTGCAAGAAGCTAAAAATGTTCAAATTTCTCAGGAAACTAAGGCTAAAAGGCTATAGAGGATGGTAAACAAGATGGCTAAAGGAAACAAACGGGAAGAAAACAATTACTAACAAGGGGAAAACTATAGAAACCATCAATATCTAACTTTTCTTTACAAAAAACTAAAAGAAGCGGCAAAGATGCCTGATTTGGACATTTTTGAACTAGAAGAGACTGCTTCGGATGAATAGATGATCAGCAAGCTGAGAAGGGTGTTGTTAAGGGAATAACTCACAAGGAGAGTGATTAGGCCTATGAAAGCAAGGATCTGGAAAGTAGCATTAAATCAGCAAGCTGAGAAGGGTGTTGTTAAGGGAATAACTCACAAGGAGAGTGATTAGGCCTATGAAAGCAAGGATCTGGAAAGTAGCATTAATATTGCATCAACTAGGGCGGTGAATGAGGGGAACTTATTTTGTGTTAAAGAAACGGCATGAAATAAGAACCTAAGTGTAGCCAATACAAAAACAAGAGGTGATCTTGAGATCCTCTGTAATAGTTAAAGATTTTCCCCAGGTGATAACTTTACAATGAAGCGAGGGACTAACAAAAAGCATAATATCACCATATCATAGATGTTAAATTCCAAGAAAAGGCTGGAAGATGAAATTCAAGGCCAAAGAACGAAAGAACAATATTACCTAAGATTTTCTATGTGGTGTACAATAACAAAATCAGCAACTTGTACTGTTTGATTTACAGTATTCATCGGGATATGAGAAAAAACAATTTAACAAATCATGAGGGGCAAAAAAGCAACCATTCTCTATTAGATCATGAAAACATCTTTAAAAATTTCGAATTAACCTTTTGAGATAGGCTAGCACAAACAAAGACCCTCATAAAGCAAAAAGAATCAGCGCACCGCAGAAGGCAGAGTGCCCACTTTGAATTACAAGTTTAATAACCTTTGCATCACGCAAAGACATGAGAAATTAGACTTCTTCAACAGTAAATTATGAAGTCTTGTAATTAATGATCTCAGATTTTATTTTTTAACAGACAACATACAATAGCTAAAAAACAGATAAATCATTAAACAGAATGAAAGAGCTTCCCAAAGAAAAAAAAAAAAAAAGGTTAACAGGACTCACTCACAGTCACTGTGCAATCAACCTTGCTGGCCTGGAGAGAGAGCTTGTAAACAATTTCTTGAATGAGTGAGAAAGAGAACAAAGGAGCTTATAAAGCTAACAACCATCATGCTTTTATCAATCTGGCAATTCAAGCATTCATGCATCGAAACAAGTGGACAGTGATTAGAAGAGCGAGAATCACGAGAAACTAAAGTGAATTGAATGGCTCGTATTTGTCACACCACGCGTTACAATTTTCCCCCCTCCTTGACAATAATGGCCATGATCCTATGCCGTTAATTTCTTACCTGTTCTGGAAGAAAACATGCTATGTGATGGGAAAGCTCAAAGTTCCATTTCAAGTTTTGCTGGCACTTACAACGACAGGAAAATATATAGGAGGTGGATTTTTCTTGTGTTTTTTAAAAATTAAGTAAACACAAAGAAAAACAGAACAAAATTGGACAAAATCAAGCGTAGCTCCCACGTACATATTCTTCAAACATTAGTAATAGTACTTCAGTAGGCTAAGCCAAATTCTGGCAGAAAAATGTTATGCACTTATCATATCAATGGTTCAGAACAAACAGCAGTTGTCTTAGCAGTTACATCTTTCCAATTCAGGGCATTAAGAAAAGATGAAAACTAACCAAGCATTGGGCTTGTAGTAATTGTTTCTCATAAAAAAAAATAAAAATTCATTCTTATGCTCCAAGTCCAAACAGAGTCAGTTGCCCGTGTCAAATGTGCATAGCCTTACAATGGCAACTTCGTTGATTAGAAACTAAACATATTTGCGGTCGACTAGTACCACAATAGTCATGTTCCAAAATCTCGCTTTTACCAAACAAGGAGCAAAGTCCGACCAAAATTCCCGTCACTTTTGAAAGATGCCTTCTAACATATAATTGATCCAAACAATAAACAAGCATCATGATGTTAATGTTGGAATTAAAACATGAAATGCAGCGGAAGGAACGGATCGTTGACAAACAAAAATTTTCTGAAAACTTTGTTTTATTGGGAATAGATATATAATTTTAATTACAGAAAGCTTTAGGACTTTTTTTACTAACCTTTTGAAGACTATCAGGGTATCCTAGCTTTCCTCTTTGACACCACGATCTTCCAAACCAGGCCTCCACACCAATGGAAAGACGAGTGGGCGTCAAACTGCAAGAATGAATTATCCTCACACTTTTCTGAATCTGCTATATACTCAACACATGAGATAGCAGACCTTTTTCTTTAGAGAAGAACTCTCAGTTTTTCTCTCTAAAAATTATGTGAATAAAAATTACTGAGATAACTGTTATCTCTTCTTTTTATAACTGAGCTATTAGTAATTTTTCTTTCCCTTTTTCTTTTCCTTTCCTTTTTCTTCTTTTCTTTTCCGTTTCACTATGTGTTACCCGAATCCTTATTCGGTCAACACTTCACACACATATGCACATATATAAAAAAAAAACTTTCCCTATTTTATTTATTTATTTTTTTTTCTTTCTTTGACCGAATCACAACCTGTGATTCGGTCTTCACATATGTATATATATATATGTGTGTGTGTTGGGGGAAGCGTGAATCTCATTCACGGCTTTCCCCTTTTTTTTTTTTTTTAAATTATAATATTATATTAATATATATATATATATATTAATATATTATAAAATCGTATATATATATATATAAAAAGATTTGGTTCAAAACCATATATATATATATATATTCAAATCTAAATTAAAAAATAAATCATATTTATTTAAGAATAGATTTTAACAATTATCAGTTAATTAACTAATGCTCAGTTAAATGAGACAACATTTATCACATTACATTATGTGTCACAGAAAACATTTTTCTGTGTCACGTTAATAATTCAAGTGTGAAAAATTACTTCAGAATTCAAAAATTCTAAATTAAACATGTATAATTCATTCTAGGCATAATCCAATATAGTGTTACAGAGGTGGTATTGGGGACCTATGGACCTATAACCCAAGCTCCAATAAATTTGACGTTTAATTAAACTCTTTAATTAATGTGCCAAATTTATTAGTTTCAGTGTTACTCCACTAAAAACCTGAAACTGAACTCTTGAGATTATAGTATAATTACTCAAAGAAAATTAACGAGTAGTCCATTGATATAATCATTACATATAAGTCAGTCCTCCATAAATAGTTCATAATAAGAGCTAGGTTCAATTTCCGTTTACCTCTCTTATTACCTCTTTATCCTTGAGTTCCAATAATTCTCTAATGAACAATTAATTCATAATCTTATTATGAACGAGCGCTCTATTGTTCAAACCTTGAATTATCACTCAAGAGAACTATTTTTCTAACTTCCATAGGGAAGGAATGGATTCCATATCTGTATAATATTATTCCCAGCCATTTATTACTTTATGTTTCCAAGATGCTAAGTTACAATCTGTGCTTAGACAAATCTTACCATGCAAGTCAAAAAACATAATGTAATAAATAGGAGTCTAATAAATACTCAGGATTAAGACTGTCAAATATATGATCATCATAGTGATAAATTTGAATACTCTATTTGTAACGGATGATTATTAGAGATTCATAATTTATCTGGTCCAGTCCTATATAATCTCATTATATAAAGTACCTCCAACCCAATGTCTCTACATTAATAGTCCGGATAATGACTATTTCATTTTAGATGAGATTGGACCGTACTTGTAATTTTTAATTAAAGATCCCAAACTTTAATTAATTATTACGGACTATTTAGATTATTATCTATAAATTTTATCCCCAAGCAAATAACACTTATATGCTAAATTTATAGTCACATAAATAATCATGGAATTTTCTTGATGTTTATAAATGTATTCATAATACATATAATCAACCAAAATAATAATAAATGTCATTTTATTTATTTATTAATAATATGTACAATGTCACAGCTTTTAGGGCACCAAACCCAACAATCTCCCACTTGCCCTAAAGCAGGTGAGACATGTCTCTGAGACCTAAGCCTTCCAAGTGTCCCTCAAAGCTCTTTGCAGGTAACGTCTTGGTGAAAGGGTCGGCAAGGTTGTTTTCCGACGCTATCTTCACAACTTCCACATCGCCTCGATGCACTATCTCTCTAATCAAATGATATTTTCTTTCTATATGCTTTCCTCTTTTGTGGCTTCTAGGTTCTCTTGAATTTGCCACTGTACCACTGTTGTCACAATACAGTATGAGTGGTTTATCCATGTCTGGAACTACTTCCAAATCATTTAAGAACTTACGGAGCCAAACAGCTTCTTTAGCTGCTCCACAAGCAGCCACATATTCTGCTTCCATAGTTGAATCAGCAATACAAGATTGTTTGATGCTTCTCCAAACTATGGCTCCACCACCAAAAGTAAACACTGATCCAGACGTAGATTTACGTGTGTCTTTGTCTGATTGAAAATCAGAATCAGTGTATCCAATGGGAATCAAATTCTCACCAGAATAAACTAGCATATAGTTTCTCGTTCTCCTAAGATACTTGAGAATATGTTTAACCGCTACCCAATGATCTAATCCTGGGTTGGATTGATACCGACTGACTATACCCACCGCATAGCAAATGTTAGGTCTTGTACACAACATGGCATACATTAGACTTCCTACTGCAGATGCATAGGGTACCCGTCTCATATTTTCTTCCTCTTGAGGTGTCTTAGGACACTGCTCTTTTGAAAGATAAAGTCCATGACGTGTAGGCAAATTACCTTTCTTGGAGTTCTGCATCGAAAATCTGATAAGTACCTTATCAATATACGATGCCTGAGACAGCGCCAATAGTTTGTTCTTGCGATCTCTTATGAGTTGGATTCCAAGAACATAACTTGCTTTTCCTAAATCTTTCATTTGGAAATTGCTGGCAAGCCATTTCTTTACATCAGATAATACGCCAACATCATTCCCAATGAGTAGGATATCATCTACATAAAGAACCAAGAAGACCACCTTCTTTTCTTTGATGTACTTGTAAACACAAGGTTCATCAATATTTTGATCAAAACCATAAGATTTGATCGCTTCATCAAATCTCAAGTTCCAAGATCTTGAAGCTTGCTTGAGTCCATAGATGGACCTCTGCAACTTGCAAACTTTTTGCTCTTGACCTTTAACTACAAACCCTTCTGGTTGCACCATATAGATGCTTTCCTCAAGATAGCCATTCAAAAAGGCAGTCTTGACATCCATTTGCCATAAATCATAATCAAGACAAGCAGCAATGGATAAAAGAATCCGAATGGATTTAAGCATAGCTACAGGCGAGAAAGTTTCTTCATAGTCAACTCCCTCTTTTTGGGTGTAACCCTTTGCCACAAGCCTAGCTTTGAAAGTCTCAACTTTTCCATCCACTCCTCTTTTCTTCTTGTAAATCCATTTGCACCCTATGGGTTTTATCCCTTCAGGTAGGTCTACAAGATCCCAGACTGAATTGGAGTACATTGACTCCATTTCAAGGTTCATAGCCTCCAGCCATTTTTGCTTCTCAGAAACTTCCATTGCATCATGATATGTCAATGGATCATCTTCACCATTATCAGAGATAGCAACATTTGCTTCTCCAAGTTCCCTGTAGCGAGCAGGTGGTCTCACAACCCTCCCACTACGTCGAGGTGGTATGACATTCTGATAGGAAGATGTGGCCTCCTCATTTTGTCCTTCGACAACAGTTGTCGGTTGCGGTCTGATCTGATCAGAAAGTAACTCTTCAAGTACAATTTTGCTACGAGGTTTATAGTTTGTCATATAATCATTCTTGAGAAAAGTGGCATTTGTCGATACAAATACTTTCTTATCCTATGGACTATAAAACAAACCTCCCCTCGTTCCCTTTGGGTATCCCACAAATAAGCATACTTCAGAACGTGGTTCCAACTTCCCAGTCTTACCTTTCAGCACATGTGCTGGACACCCCCATATACGGATATGTCGCATACTAGGTTTGCGACCATTCCATAACTCTAGAGGTGTTTTTGAAATAGACTTAGATGGAACTATGTTTAGAAGATATACTGCAGTTTGTAGTGCATATCCCCAAAATGAAGTGGGTAATGATGAGTAGCTAAGCATGGATCTCACCATATCAAGCAACGTTCTATTTCTTCTCTCTATAACACCATTTTGTTGTGGTGTTCCAGGTGCGGTGAGTTGTGATAGAATACCATGTTCTATCATATAATCCTTGAATTCAGTATCAAGGTATTCTCCTCCTCGATCAGATCGAAGACTCTTCACCGTCTTACCTAATTGCTTTTCAGCTTCCGCTTGGAATTCTTTGAACTTTCCAAAAGTTTCAGATTTCCTTTGCATTAGGTATATGTAACCATACCTTGAATAATCGTCAATAAATGTGACGAAACATTCGTAACCACCACGAGCTTGTACATTCATTGGACCACAGACGTCTGAATGTATTAGCTCAAGTGGTTCCTTGGCCCTTTCGCCTTTTGCAGAGAAAGGCCTCTTAGTCATTTTACCTTCAAGACAAGATTCACAAACTGGTAGAAAACTAACTTTTAGCTCTTTTAAAGGACCCTCCTTTACCAGTCTGTTAATTCTGTCAAGGTTGACATGACCTAATCTAAGGTGCCATAGGTATGTTTCATTATTAGAAGAAATCTTTTGCTTCTTGGGTTTAGGTTGTTCAACTTTGAACATTTCAGTATTGAGCAGTGCTTTTTCGTTGGGCCTTAAGGTGTAAAGCCCATTTTCCAGATGCGCAAAACAAATATCCAAACCATTTCTAGAAATATTAACATAATTATTATTAAAAGAAACATTAAACATTTGTTCAAACAACCTGGAAACAGAAATCAAATTTCTACGAAAACAAGGAATGTAATAAACATTGTCTAAAATTAAAAACTTATTTCTAAAATAAAGTTTAACAACTCCCACTGCTCTTACCGAAACAACCTCTCCCGTTCCCACTCTCATCGTTTGTTCCTCGTCGAAAAGCTCCCTTGAAGAACTAAGCATCTGCAAAGAAGAACAAACATGGTTAGTTGCCCCTGAATCAATTATCCAAGGTGAAGTATCATCTTCAACTAAACAAGCTTCTAAAACGAGTAAATCTGATTTACCGTTGTTCTTCTTTTCTTTGAGCTCCTGAAGATACTTCTTGCAGTTTCTCTTCTAGTGCCCAACTACGCCGCAGTGGAAACATTTTCCTTTAGGCTTCTTTTGGTTGGAGCTCCTTTTGTTGTTGTTGTTGCTTTTGTTCTTCTTAGGTTGCCCTCCATTCTTAGACTTACCACTTCCTTCAGTCCCCTTCCTCTTCTTATTCTTTTGGGCAGAAGAGGAAGGTTGAGCTTCTGCAACATTTGCCTCAGCTTCTTTAGTCTTTTCTTTCAAAATAGACTCGAAGGTTTGAAGCTCATTAAGCAACTCAGTCATGTTATATTTCAGCTTGTTCATGAAATAGTTGCTTTTGAACTGAAGGAACGCAGGGGAGAGGGTTTCTAAAATCATCCCCACCTGTGTGGCTTCATCTATCATAGCCCCGTTGACCTCGGCCTCATGGAGATAGTTAACCATGTTGAGAACATGTTCTCTGACCGAAATCCCTGCCTTCATTTTTGCATTCATTACTGCCTTAACGGCTTCGTGGCGTGCCTTTTCAAAAGGTTTACCAAACATGTCTTGCAGAGACTGCATTATCTCATAAGCGGTCTCCATGCTTTCGTGCTTCATCCTAAGCACGTCAGACATCCCAGCCAAAAGAAAACAGCGGGCCTTATTATTTGCCGCGATCCAACGATCATATGCTTCCCGTACATTACGAGGAGCATTGGAAGCAGGCTCTGGAGGACATTCCTCCGTCAGGACAAACTTGTAACTTTCACAAATTAGTACAATGTTCATGTTACTCTTCCACTTGACAAAATTATCTCCGGTTAATTTTTCATTTGAGAGAATTGCGATGATTGGATTAGACATTGTCGCTGTAATAAATAAATAAAATAGCATAAATTAAAATGGTTGCATAAACATCATAAATGTTTTGGAATAGTAAACGTGATGCATGATGCGTATGAAAAACACAAAAAATATTTTACTAATTCCACGATTATTCAATTTTAATAAATAAAGTGCCGCCGTAGGGTAGGTCAAATTATTTATAAATTGAATTGAGACATTCTCAATTAATAAATATATTCAAAATATCTCATATTTTCTATATTTATTAATAACCGTTTATTTTGGTCAAGATATAATTAACAATTTAATTATGTCTTTATGAGTGTAACCCACTATTTTGGATTTTAACAACTTAACTCAAAATTGCTGCCGTAGGGTAGGTCAATTTTGAAATACATTATAAAATCCTATCTTAAGGAAGCCAACCTTGATATTGATTTAAATGGACACCCTCCGTAGGGAGGACGAAATCAAAGCGTCGCGAGGCGCCACCTAAATCTCACGGTGTTGTACTAATAGTGGAGACCGCAGGTTATATTGTCATATTACCTTCTCCCACTCATTATTTTAGAAGATGTGTTTTATCTTATAAAACATCATATGTTTCATAATTCTAGTAGTTAAAAACAATTTTTAATTACTAGATTATATTATGTGTTAATAGAATCTCATTCTATTTACACTTAAATAAATTACCAGATTTTCTAAAAATCTAAATTTATTATGAATTGTCTAAGTTACCAAATATTAAACAATTTGAAATTAGATAACTTAGAATTAATGTGAATTTTACCAAATCTTAACTGTTAAAACTAAATTCACATTATTTGGTTGATTAATAAATTAAGTTTCTATAAAACCAACCCAATTAATTTAATCTCATTAAATTAATACTAACACATATTAAATCATTTTATAAACTCCTTTATAAAAATAATATGCTAAGCGTATGCATGTCATGTTACAATAACTATAAGTGGGCACTTTCCTAGATGACATGTTATCATCATGCATGAACATGTTATCACAATCATCACATGAAAATAAAAATGAAAATAAACAATGAATTTTTGACCGGGTCCTTTTGGATAATTAAAATTACAACCCAAAAAAAAAAAAAATAAAATAAAATAAAATTACAGGGGTCTTCTTGTAATTTACACATAATTCCCTGCTCCAATTTTGTAGTCTTCATCAAATGGTATATTGTGCAACAATTTGCTGGATTGTCTTTGAAATCTGATAGGCCCACAGTTCTCAACTGGGCCAAAAAATCCAATGGACATCTTTTTCTTCATCGCTCCACGTGTAGCAAGTGAAAGAGAGGAGAGAAGAAAAAATAATAATAATAAATTACAAAAAGCCTATACCCCTTTATGGGTTTACACAGATTGATCTAATCAAACTGAAAATAAAAATTATTAATCCAAAAGGACCATATAATTAACGACCAAAAATCCTTTCATTAAACAACCATTCATCACATGAATAAAAATTAATAAAGATGCAAAGTGCCCACAAACATGCATAAAAAACATGATATCATCAAAATAAAATCATGTTTAATTAAAATTATATATGCTATAACCCGCTCTGATGCCATTTGTTGGAATTAAAACATGAAATGCAGCGGAAGGAACGGATCGTTGACAAACAAAAATTTTCTGAAAACTTTGTTTTATTGGGAATAGATATATAATTTTAATTACAGAAAGCTTTAGGACTTTTTTTACTAACCTTTTGAAGACTATCAGGGTATCCTAGCTTTCCTCTTTGACACCACGATCTTCCAAACCAGGCCTCCACACCAATGGAAAGACGAGTGGGCGTCAAACTGCAAGAATGAATTATCCTCACACTTTTCTGAATCTGCTATATACTCAACACATGAGATAGCAGACCTTTTTCTTTAGAGAAGAACTCTCAGTTTTTCTCTCTAAAAATTATGTGAATAAAAATTACTGAGATAACTGTTATCTCTTCTTTTTATAACTGAGCTATTAGTAATTTTTCTTTCCCTTTTTCTTTTCCTTTCCTTTTTCTTCTTTTCTTTTCCGTTTCACTATGTGTTACCCGAATCCTTATTCGGTCAACACTTCACACACATATGCACATATATAAAAAAAAAACTTTCCCTTTTTTTTTTTTTCTTTCTTTTTCTTTCTTTGACCGAATCACAACCTGTGATTCGGTCTTCACATATGTATATATATATATGTGTGTGTGTTGGGGGAAGCGTGAATCTCATTCACGGCTTTCCCCTTTTTTCTTTTTTTTTTAAATTATAATATTATATTAATATATATATATATTAATATATTATAAAATCTTATATATATATATAAAAAGATTTGGTTCAAAACCATATATATATATATATATCCAAATCTAAATTAAAAAATAAATCATATTTATTTAAGAATAGATTTTAACAATTATCAGTTAATTAACTAATGCTCAGTTAAATGTGACAACATTTATCACATTACATTATGTGTCACAGAAAACATTTTTCTGTGTCACGTTAATAATTCAAGTGTGAAAAATTAATTCAGAATTCAAAAATTCTAAATTAAACATGTATAATTCATTCTAGGCATAATCCAATATAGTGTTACAGAGGTGGTATTGGGGACCTATGGACCTATAACCCAAGCTCCAATAAATTTGACATTTAATTAAACTCTTTAATTAATGTGCCAAATTTATTAGTTTCAGTGTTACTCCACTAAAAACCTGAAACTGAACTCTTGAGATTATAGTATAATTACTCAAAGAAAATTAACGAGTAGTCCATTGATATAATCATTACATATAAGTCAGTCCTCCATAAATAGTTCATAATAAGAGCTAGGTTCAATTTCCGTTTACCTCTCTTATTACCTCTTTATCCTTGAGTTCCAATAATTCTCTAATGAACAATTAATTCATAATCTTATTATGAACGAGCGCTCTATTGTTCAAACCTTGAATTATCACTCAAGAGAACTATTTTTCTAACTTCCATAGGGAAGGAATGGATTCCATATCTGTATAATATTATTCCCAGCCATTTATTACTTTATGTTTCCAAGATGCTAAGTTACAATCTGTGCTTAGACAAATCTTACCATGCAAGTCAAAAAACATAATGTAATAAATAGGAGTCTAATAAATACTCAGGATTAAGACTGTCAAATATATGATCATCATAGTGATAAATTTGAATACTCTATTTGTAACGGATGATTATTAGAGATTCATAATTTATCTGGTCCAGTCCTATATAATCTCATTATATAAAGTACCTCCAACCCAATGTCTCTACATTAATAGTCCGGATAATGACTATTTCATTTTAGATGAGATTGGACCGTACTTGTAATTTTTAATTAAAGATCCCAAACTTTAATTAATTATTACGGACTATTTAGATTATTATCTATAAATTTTATCCCCAAGCAAATAACACTTATATGCTAAATTTATAGTCACATAAATAATCATGGAATTTTCTTGATGTTTATAAATGTATTCATAATACATATAATCAACCAAAATAATAATAAATGTCATTTTATTTATTTATTAACAATATGTACAATGTCACAGCTTTTAGGGCACCAAACCCAACAGTTAAATATTAAAATTTGGTTCTATTATTAAACGCTCCCTTTGGACCTCAATAATCTTGTCCAAAGCAGAAATGGTGAAGATCTGGCTCCGCGCAGGCAAAGCGATTGCAGTTGTTTGTGGTGAAACGAACTGCCAATCAAAGTGAAAAAAAGAGAATCAAGTAGGAAAAATTAGCAGAGCGAAAAATTATGTGAACTCTCTCTCCTCTCTTTCGCCGTAACAAGTTAGACATAAATCTAAGCAGAATATTGGGTTCATGACAAACATACCTCCCCAATTAAGACAATTATTTTCAGAAAACTGAATTAAAATACTAGGAACATCGTAGTAAATAACATTTCAGTAGGTAAAAAAAAAAAAATGAAAGCAGTGGCACATGTACATTAAAATTTTATGCATATAGTCTATCAACACGAAAATAGATATCTTTATCTATTTGGTCATGCTGAATTGAGAAGCACTTAGCGGCTTAAGACGACTTTAGTACAAATTAAGCGTAAATGGAAAGAAATAAACAAATATAATTTCTGATTGTTATACTGTAAGCTTCTTACAGTCTCGACGTCCTTCTCCAAGCATTTAAACTGCCAATGTGACTTCTTTTTCTTTTTTTTTTTTGAAAAGCTAACAATGTGTTCAAGTAGAAACATTGTTACTTCAAAAACTTGATCAATCAAGAACAACCGACGAAGAAAATCCTGAATTAGGAACAAATTATGAGATAAATCGAATCACTACATTATGAGCAAAAACCAAATCCCTTTGCACACTTCTTAAGACTGCATTCAATTATTTTTGTTTATATATAGGACACATACATAATGATACATGTTCTAGATGTTAAAAAAGCTTCTATTTCGCATCCAAATCAAACCACTTCAATGAAATTCCTAAACATAAGAAATAAGACGAGTTCAATTATGTAGGAAAAGTGGGAAAACCCATTTCAGCCACATATGAACTAAACGTTGCCACTAATTTATGCAACAAGAAAGAATTATAAAAATTTCTCTATTTACACCTACTATGTACAAGAAAGCAGAGAAAACAAAGAACGCAACACAGAAAAATCCTAGAAAAAAGCCAATGAAGAATAATATAAGAGTATGCACCTGCAAAATGTTGTGTATATGACAGTTTTTTTTTTTTTTTTTTTTTAAAGTGGATAAACGTAAACCATGCAAGGTTAACAAAGCAGCCGCTGAGAGTCGATCGCCATGGAAGCCCTAGCGGTTTCCTAAACTGATACAAATAGTCCTATTAGACCACTCACACGAATTATGTATGCAAGAAGAGGAGCGGAAGATTTTGACGAAAGGGTAAAAAAAAAATCCTAATTGAGGAAAAGTCTTCTTTTTTTGGGCAGAAAAAAACACGTTTTTCTAGGTAGTTAGACTGTTTCAGTTTTTTTCAAAAAAAAGACAAAAATAACTGTAACGAGGAGAGGAATCTCAACAGAGTGAAAAGAAAAAAAACTAGAACTGTTTTGATGCCCAAAAAGCATGTTTTCTTGCATCAAAAAACTGCCAAAAAAAAAGGGTTATTTTGCCAAAATCAAATGCCTCGAGAGGAGCTAAGGGCAAAGCTGACCTGGCTAAAACATTGACTAAAATGGTGATTAGGAAGGAAGAAGGTGACGTGGGAGCTGAGCCAGAAGGTGGTAGTTATCACGTGAAAGTTGAAGGGTATTCCGAGTTTGTAGGAAAGGAGCTAAAGGATGGGGGATTCGGATAGGCAGTTAGCATGGGGATGAGTGCTAATGGTTAGAGGGAAAGAATAAGAGGGGAAGTAGGGGAGCGTGAAAGGAATTATCGGTGGTCTATTTTTTCTTACTTCTCTATTGTGGAGTGCAAGGTTCTCTCGAAAAGCCTATATCCATACTTTTCGGCATCCAGCTCATTAATAAAGTGATCCCATCAGATTTTTCTATGAACTCATAATCATTTCATTTTCTACTCAATTGAATCAGTACCTATTAAATTGGTATCAGAGCGGTTCCAATCACCACAAATGGTAGCTGTAGTGAAGAAATTAGAGGAGCGAATAGAGAAAATGGAGCCTAGTAGAGAAGTTTTCCAGTGAGAATTGGACGAGATTAAAGCAGATGTTAAAAAAATTTCTCGACTGGATGAAGGTATGGCACTGTTGCTGGCAGATTTAAGCGAGAGGAAGCGACATCACGATGGGGGTATGTCAGGGGTAACGCCGGAGAGGACGAACACACCACTAGATTAATCGATGCTCACACCGGGGAAGAGAGAGACGGGATTTTAGAGGGAGGCTTCTAATCAATAGGAGTGTAGAACTCGGCGGGTGGAGTGTTGACATGTATACCCTAAGGAGTAAAAATATAACAAGTTTTTGGAGACATTTTTATCAATAAAGAATTTATTCATTGTCTATATATAAAATCTTTTTCTATTTACGTTCATATTTGTTAAATGCATGTTAAGCAAACAATAGTTTGAGACTGTCGCTTTAAACCTTAAGAATTGGGCATATGATGGATAGATTATGTGAAAGACATGATTCTTAAGGTGATGGTCTAAATCATAAGATTTGCAATCAAGTGAATAAAGTTGGGCGCTTTATTCATGTAAAGATTGTTATGTTGTCTATATCCCTATTGGGAGATGGTTTGTCTTGACCATCGGAGGTGGACTCCATGAATAAAAACATTGACACGTTATCATAGGTGACGATGTGTTGAATCGGGATATGAAGTGAATTGATTTGGATTAATAATTCTGTCTTGGCAAATTGATTCACTTTAGAAAATCATTTGTATTATATCTTAATCCAGAGATGAATAGTGGGCTCGTTATCTTGACTTGTGTCTTTTAATGTACTAAAGAGTGACACCCATATCTTAATAGTGGTATGCATGCTGGTACGTTGGAGGCATGACTCTTGAGAGCGTAAACTTATTATTCATAGATATGGAATCCATAGCTCTTCTTTAGGAGTAATGATATCCTTTTATATGCGTTATCCTATAATTGAAAAACTGGAGCGCTTAACCATTTGGATACATAGGTGTAACCGAATGGTATACTATCCTTAGATAATAAGTTTTTCTATGGTGAGATAATGGAACGTAAGATAAAAATAATCAGAAAGGTAAGACAGAACTTGTCCTTAAGCCGATTATGGATTATCATAAGGGGATATGATACACTATAATATGTCATGGAGACTTAGCTATATGAGCTTTGTATTTCTATGTAGTTCGAGAGTACAGCTCCAAGCTTTTAGTGGAGTAGTGTTGGAGTTGATAATTATGAAATGTATATCTAGGATATTGGGTTTCATAATTATCGGGAGTAGCATTGGTCCCCTTTGCTAGCTTACAACATCCTATAACGACATGGCGTGCTTTTCTAATAATTAGTGACTTATGTTGGATTTATCAGATTGGTTAAAATTTGAAAGAATCAAACAATTCATGTCTGTTTATCGGTTGAATTAATTTTGTGATAAAATTAATTTAAGATAAACTTGTTGAATTATTGGGATCAGAAAATTCTTGTTTGTTTATCGGTTGATTTAATTTTAGATAAGTTAGATCAAGATAAACTTGTAGAATTATTAGGAATTGATTTATTTTCCTAAAGATAATCTAGATAAAGTTGTTTTGATTAGATAACTTCTCTATTGGGTTATTTGAATTAAAACTGAGACTTTATCCTATAGATTCTCGGGTGGAAAATAAAAGATTTGCGGAGATTTTTTATCGGTAGTTTGGCCTACCGATCCACTTATTTGGCCTGCCGATCAAGCTGTTTAGTCTGCCGATGAGCGAAGCATAAGATTACGCATTTTTACATGGATCTTATTAGATATTGATCCGAACTTGATTTTGTTTCAAATTTTAGAGACCTAATATGATAAGGAATGACCCTAGGATCAACCTCTATAAATAAGGAGTAAGTCTTAAGAGTTACTCAGATCAATTGAGAGATTAAGAGTGATACTCTACTAGTGAGAATTTGAAAACTCCCTAAGAGCTTTTATTCATAAATCACGAACACTTGTTTTGGGTTCTCTCGATTGGTTGGAAGGACAGTCACTTGGTGGAAGAGCTGTACGTGTGAGCCCACACTCACTCTGGTCGTGGATAGAGAATAGCAAAGAAGACCAATTTGTTGAGGCTCTTCTAGAACGTTACTTCTCTTCACGGATTGCGGAAGTTCTTTGGCATACAAAGGTTAGTAAGATCTGGTTAATTTATGCATATATCATGTCAAACTTGTGGATAGAGAATAGCAAAGAAGACTAGTTGGTTGTGGCTCTTCTAGAACGTCACTTCTCTTCACAGATTGCAGAGGTTCTTCGGCACACAGAGGTTAGTAAGAGCTGTTTAATTTATACATATAGCATGTCAAACTTGTGTTTTGGAAAAATACTCTGATGTTTAAAATTTTTTAAATTTCCCCTGCGCACTTCACTTTGTTTTTTCAAAAATTGGTATCAAAGCCATAGGTTTTTACATATATTTACAAGTTTGTGATCATACTATATGTATAAATTTGTGATCTCAATCTCTCATATGCTTGAATTTAATTTTATAGAGAGTTGGAACTATAGGTTTCTATATAATTATATATTGTCATGGATTATATGGTGAATGTTCGTTAATTAATTATGATTGATTAAATTGCTATTTAATTATTTATTAATTAATTAATTTATACTGGTTATGGTTTCTTAGAGGTTAGAATATGTAACTAATTTTTTTCATGTAATTAGATGGTGGACTATTATCTCCATCTAAGAATTGTTATTTAATTTTAAATTTGTAAGAATTTTGTAATTAATAATTATTCAAAAATGACGGATCTAGAAAGCGGGTCTAGAAGATGGATGATGGCGCACCCAAGTATTTCCTGAGTCTCTAATTTTATGTTTTTGAATTGTTGAAAATAAAATTGATGAATTGCATTAAAATTGTATTTTCTAGAATGGAGAATTCTACATGGTCGGCATGTCGAACATCACAGTTCGGTAGGCCGATAGTCACAGATCGGCAGGTCAGACGTGTGGTTTGACAAGTCGTCAGTGGGGCAGAAATCGGCTGGCTCTGTCGGCAGGTCAAACTTTCATGGATCGACAGGCCGATCTTTTCGATCAGCAAGCCGATGAAGCATGACTGGTAGGCCGATCACACAGATCGGCCTGCTGACCAAGAGCTGAAAAAATTCCAGAACAGTTGCAATTTTCGCAGTGCAGTTTTAATTTTATTTTTGAGACGATTCTAAGAAACATTAAATTTGGATATGACTCGAAACATGAAGTATTTGATTTATACAGGATTGAAGACTTGAAGATGGGAATTACGTGAAGAAGGGGACAACTTGAGGATTCAAGGATGAAGAATCGATATATGTCTCGATTATTCTCTTGTAATCTTAGTTTTATATTCTCTAGGGTGGAACCATAATATTATGGTAATTATTATTCTGCTTGTAGTTTTGCTTGATTGCTTTGCTTGTCTGCATTATAATATGATTTGCCATGTATATTGATAACATGTCATATAGTATAGGAAGTGCCACTCATATTAAAATTGTTCATGCATAATTTTAAAATAAAACCTTGATTTCAAAAGATTGAGTGGGAGAAGGTTTTCGAAGAGAGAACCTAAGGCCTCCATCGTTGGTCCATAGGAAGAACATGGTGGTCCCGACCCCTAGGAAGGGATTTCTATCATGTACCAGATTGGATCTCTGAGAGGATAAGGTATTTTAGCATGATTTATGGTTGCACACCCCTAGGTGGTGATTATAAACCATGGATAAAATATTGAAACGATGGTTATACACTCACGTTAATTTTACTATTAACCTCCCCTAGGAGCTCTGTTAATAAAATTAATGGCCAAATAAATGATATTAATATATGTTGGATCATACGGGTCCTAGATGGCATATATTAATCAGGAGGGGATCCGTGTTCCTGATTGAATTTGGCATGATTCCCCTAGGACGTTGTTAAATTCTGAGTTAGGAATTATCGTTGTAAGGTTGTGATATTTTCAAGGTTTTGACACATAAATGCATTTTTATGATTTTACATGATTGTATTATCTTACTAAATTATGATTTGTTTGCTTATATTTGGTATATGATTCTTTATTGTAGATTAAAAATGTCTAAAAACGCTTTATCATCGATACTTGACAAACCTATTAACTGGTGAGAATTACAATGATTGGAAATGGAGCCTGGATATTGTCCTATCTTTTGAGAAACTGAAATATGTTCTGACAGCCCCTTGTCCTCCCGAGCCTATGGGATACTCATCTAATGAGCAAGTCCAAGCGTATGACCGCTGGAAAGATGCTAATGATTAGGCCCGTTGCTATGTTATGGCTAGCATGAATAATGTACTGTAGGCTCAACATCAGGATTATGAGACTGCGAAATAGACCTTGGATAATCTTGAGGATATGTTTGGAGGCCAGGCCATAACAAAGTGGCAAGGGGCGCTTCAAAAACTCTTAAACTGTAGACAGAGGCTGGAAACATCTGTAAAGGAGCACATGATGTTGGTCATGGGTTACCTCGCTAAGGCTCAAACCAATGAAGCCGACATCGATGCTGAAACTTAAATGACTATGGTTTTTGAGACTTTGTCTAAGGAATTTATTTCGTTTAGAGCTACTTTTAATTTAAGTAATAGACGGGATATGACCTTGACAGAACTAATGAAACAGTTACAAAAGTTTAAACTGTTGATCAGAGAGTCTCCTGCTGGTGGTGAGGCCAACATGGTAGCTGCTTCTGGTTCCAACCCCAACTTTGGGAATGGAAAGAAGCAACATGCAAAGAATGGGAAGTCTGTTAGACATGTATGCCCTAAGGAGTAAAAATGTAATACGTTTTTGGAGACATTTTTTATCAATAAAGAATTTATTCATTTTATATATACCAAATCTTGTCCTCTTTACGTTCATATTAGTTGAATGTATGATAAGCAAATAGTAGTCTAAGACTGTCAGTCTAAACCTTAAGAATTGGGCATATGATGGGATGATTATGCGGTAGACACGATTCTTAAGGTGATGGTCAAAAACATATGATCTGCAATCGAGGGAATAAAGTTGGGCACTTTATTCATGTAAAAATTGTTATGTTGTCTATATCCCTTTTGGGAGATGGTTTGTCTTGACTATCGGAGTTGGACTCCGTGAATAGAAACATTGGCACGTTGTCATAGGTGACGATGTGTTGGATCGGGACATAAAGTGAATTGATTTGGATTAATAATTCTGTCTTGGCAAATCGATTCACTTTAGACAGTCATTTGTATGGTGTCTTAATCCTGAGATGAATAGTGGGCCCGTTGTCTCGACTTGTGTCTTTTGACGTACCAATGGATGACTCCCACATCTCTATAGTGGTATGCATGCCGGTATGTTGGAGGCATGACTCTTGATAGCGTAGACTTGTTATTCATAGATATGGAATCCATAGCTCCTCTTTAGGAGTAATGATATCCTCTTATATGCGTTGTCCTGTAATTGGAAAACTAGAGCGCTCAACCATTTGGATACATAGGTGTAATTGAATGGTATACTATCTTTGGATGGTAAGTTTTCTAATGGTGAGACAATGGAACGTAAGATAAAAATAATCGGAAAGGTAAGACTGAACTTGTCCTTAAGCCGATTATGGATTATCATATGGGGATACGATGCACTATGATATGTCATGGAGACTTGGCTACACGAGCTTCGTAATTCTATAAAGTTTGAGAGTGCAACTCCAAGCTTTTAGTGGAGTAGCATTGGAGTTGATAATTGTGAAATGTATATCTGGGATATTGGGTTTCATAATTATCATGAGCTTGAACTTTATAGGTCCATTTTGGTCCCATTTGCTAGCTCACAAAATCCTGTAACGAGAAGGCGTGCTTTTCCAATAATTGGTGACTTATGTCGGATTTATCAGATTGGTTTAAAATTTGTAAGAATCAAATAATTCATGTCTATTTATCTGTTGAATTAATTTTGTAAGAAATAAGTTCAAGATAAACTTGTTGAATTATTGCGATCAGATAATTCTTGTCTGTTTGTCAGTTGTTTTAATTTTGGACAAAATTAGAACAAGATAAACTTGTAGAATTATTGTGAATTGATTTATTTTCTTAGAGATTATCTTGATAAAGTTTGTTTTGATCAGACAACTTCTCTATTGGGTTATTGAATCAAAACTGAGACTTTATCCTTTAGAATCTTGGGTGGAAAATAAAAGATTCGCGGAGATTTTTTCTCAGGAGTTTGGCCTGTCGGATGACGTGTTCGGCCTGCCGATCAGCGGGAGATAAGATTATGCGTTTTCAAGTGGATCTTATCAGATATTGATCCGAACTTGATTCTATTTTGAGTTTTTGAGACCTAATCTGATATGGACTGACTCCAGGACCAATAGGTATAAAAAGGGAGTGAATCTCATGATTTACTCAGATCAATTTAAGAGATTAAGAGTAATACTCTTCTAGTGAGCATTTGAAAACTCCCTGAGAGCTTTTGTTCACAAATCACGAGCACTAGCTTTGGGTTCTCTCTATTGGTTGGAAGGAGAGTCACCGGTGGAAGAGCTGTACGTGTGAGCCCACACTCACTCCGGTTGTGGATAGAGAATAGCAAAGAAGACCAGTTGGTTGAGGCTCTTCTGGAACGTTACTTCTCTATACAGGTTGCGGAGGTTCTTCGGCACACAAAGGTTAGTAAGATCTGTCTAATTTTTAGATATAATATGTCAAACTTGTGTTTTGGAAATTACTCTGATGAATTTTTTTTTAAAATTCTGCTGCGCACTTTGTTTCCAACAATTGGTATCAGAGCCGAGGTTCTTACATAAATTTGCAAGTTTGTGATCATGTTATATGCATAAATTTTGTGATCTTAATCTCTCCTATGCTTGAATTGAATTTTATAGAGAAATGGCGCTCTAGGTTTCTATATAATATATATGTTGTCATGGATTATGTGGTGAATGTTTATTAATTAATTATGGTTGATTAAATCATTATTTAATTATTTATTAATTAATTAATACCGGTTATGGTTTCTTAGAGGTTATAATGTGTATCTAGGTTTTTCATGTAATTAGATGGTGGACTATCATCTCCGTCTACGAATTGTTATTTAATTTTTAATTTGTAAAAATTTTGTAACTAAATAATTATTCGGAGATGGAACGAGAAGTCGGATCTTGAAGATTGATGATGGCGCCTCCAGGTATTTCCTGAGTCTCTAATTTTATGTTTTTGAGTTGTTTAAAATAAAATTGATGAATTGCATTAAAATTGTATTTTCTGGATTGAGGGTTTTTTGCTCGGTCGGCATGCCGGACCTCACAGTTCGGCAGGCCGGACATATGGTCCGGTAGGCCGACAGTGGGGCAGAAAATTTGGTGCTCTACCGGCAGGCCGAAGTTTCAGCTCGACAAGCAGAACCTGCATAGATCGCCAGGCCGATGGAGCAAGACTGGCAGGTCGATCACCCAAATCGGCCTGCCGACCGAGAGCTGCTGAGTGTCTAGAAAAGGTGCAATTTTTCCCATGCAGTTTTAATTTTATTTTTGGGACGATTCTGAGAAACATTAAATTTGGATATGACCAGAAATATGAAGTATTCGATTCATACGGGATTGAAGACTTAAAGATAGATATTACATGAAGAAGGATACAGCTTGAGGATTCAAGGATGAAGAATCGATAAATGTCTCGATTATTCTCTCGTAATCTTAGTTTTCTATTCTCTAGGGTGGAACCATAATATTACGGTTATTATTATTTTGCTTGTAGCTTTGCTTGATTGCTTTGCTTGTCTGCATTATAATATGATTTACCAGGTATATTGATAACATGTCATATAGAATAGGGAGTGCCGCTCATATTAAAATTGTTCATGCATGATTTTAAAATAAAACCTTGACTTCAAAAGATTGAGTGGGAGAAGGTTTTCGAAGAGAGGACCTAAGGCCTCCATCGTTGGTCCATAGGAAGAACATGGTGGTCCCGACCCCTAGGAAAGGATTTCTATCATGTACCTGATTGGATCTCTGAAAGGATAAGGTATTTTAGTATGATTTATGGTTGCACACCCCTAGGTGGTGATTATAAATCATGGATAAAATATTGAAACGGTGGTTATACACTCACGTTAATTTTATTATTAACCTCCCCTAGGAGCTCTGTTAATGAAATTAATGGCCAAAGAAACGATTATTAGTATATGCTGGATCATACGGGTCCTAGATGGCATATATTAATCAGGAGGGGATCCATGTTCCTGATTGAATTTGGCATGACTCCCACAGGAGGTTGTTAAATTCTGAGTTGGGAATTATCGTTGTAAGGTTGTGATATTTTCAAGGTTTTGACACATAAACACATTTGTATGATTTTACATGATTGTGTTATCTTACTAAATTATTATAGATGTTTGCTTATGTTTGGTATATGATTCTTTATTGTAGATTGAAAATGTCTAAAAATGTTTTATCATCGATACTTGACAAAAACCAATTAACCGGTGAGAACTATAATGATTGGAAACGAAACCTAGACATCGTCCTATCCTTTGAGAAACTGAAATATTTAATGACAACCCCTTGTTCTCCCGAGCCTACGGGAGACTCAAGTAATGAGCAATTCCAAGCGTACGACTACTGGAAAGATGCTAATGATCAGGCCCGCTGCTATGTTATGGCTAGCATGAACAACGTGCTGCAGGCTCAAAAAGACTTAAAACTTCTCACTCTAATAAGACTTATCTTGGGCATTTATGCCTTAGCCATATTAACCTAAATAGGATTCAAAGGTTGGTAAGGGATGGACCTTTAAGTCACTTGAAGGTGGAATCTATACCTCAATGTGAATCTTGTTTGGAGGGTAAAATGACCAAAAGACCATACGGGCCTAAGGGCAATAGGGCCGAAGGGGTTCTAGAACTTGTGCATAGTGATGTTTGCGGACCAATGAACATCCGGGCACGAGGAGCATATGAGTACTTCGTCACTTTTATTGACGATTACTCAAGATATGGGTATGTGTACCTAATGCACCACAAAAGCAAAACTTATGATAAGTTCAGGGAGTTTCGGATTGAAGTGGAAAAGCAATTGGGTAGACCCATAAAGGCACTTTGATCTGATCGAGGTGGGGAATACCTTTCTGATGAGTTCTTGGGACACTTGTTAGAGAATGGGATTTTATCCCATTTCACTACACCGGGTACTTCGCAACAGAATGGCGTAGCGGATAGAGAAGGAATAGGACTTTATTGGACATGATTAGGTCCATGACGAGTTATTCATCATTGCCTTTATCCTTTTGGGGGTATGCACTACAAATCACATGTTATCTTTTGAACAATGTGCCTTCAAAATCGGTCCCTAAAACTCCTCAGGAGTTGTGGATAAGATGGAAGACATCCTTAAACCATATTCGCATATGGGGATGTCGAGCTCATGTCCTGTTTAAGGATCCGAATAAGTTGGAAGCACGTTTGGAAGTTTGCGTGTTTGTGAGATTTCCAAAAGGGACTAAAGGGGGTTATTTTTATAACCCTAAGGAAGATAAAGTCGTGGTTTCAACTAATGCAACTTTCCTTGAGGAGAGTTACATGGACGACTTTAAACCTCGACGCAAAGTGGTGCTTAAGGAGTTAAGGGGTGATCCGTTCACTCCAGAGGTTCCGAACGAAACCATTCCGATCGGTGTAGAAAAACCAAACAAACTTGAACAACAATCTTAGGGGCTTCGGCATAGTGGGAGGATCGGGCGTCAACCTAAGAGGTATATGTTCAATTGGGAGGTCTTTTTGGCTGAACCAGATGAATATGATAGGGATCCTTATACTTACGCAGAAGCTATGGAGGATGTTGATTTAAAACTCTAGACAGAGGCCATGAACATAGAGATGAAGTCTATGGAGACTAATCGGGTCTAGGAGCTTGTGGATCTTCCCGAAGGGGTAAAACCCATAGGGTGTAAGTGGATCTACAGAGGAAAAGAGGAGTGGATGGAAAGGTCGAAACCTTTAAGGCTAGACTGGTAGCTAAGGGTTATACGCAAAAGGAAGGAATCAATTATGAGGAAACCTTTTCACCTGTAGCCATGCTTAAGTCCATCCAGATTCTCTTGTCCATAGCTGCCGCTCTCGACTATGAGATTTGGCAGATGGATGTCGAGACGGCTTTTCTAAATGGCTATCTTGATGAGTCCATTTATATGGAACAACCAGACGGGTTCAAGGTCTCGGGTCAAGAAGGTAAGGTTTGTAAGCTGTTGAAGTCTATTTATGGACTTAAGCAGGCTTCTCGTTCTTGGAACATAAGATTTGATCAAGTGATCAAGACTTATGGGTTCTCACAAAACATGGATGAACCATGTGTTTACAAGCACATTAAGGATGGGAAGGTGGTTTTTCTACTGCTCTATGTAGATGACATTCTGCTAATTGGCAATGACGTTGGGGCGTTCTCATCGGTCAAATTATGATTGACCAAGCAGTTTGACATGAAGGACTTGGGTGAGGCTAATTTTGTTCTCAATATCCAGATCTTTCGGGGTAGGAAGAACAAAATGATAGCTTTTTCACAAGCTGGCTACATAGATAAAATTCTGAGGAGGTTTGCAATGCAAGATTCCAGGAAAGGTAGGCAACCATCTAGGGTTGGAATTACTCTTTCTCAGAAAGACTGTCCAAAGTCTTATGAAGAAAGAGAATACATGAAGAAGGTGCCTTATGCTTCGGCAGTGGGCAGTCTCATGTATGCCATGCTTTGCACACGACCGGATATTAGCTATGCGGTCGGCAATGTAAGTCGATTTCAGGCGGATCCAGGACCAAACCATTGGGTTACGGTAAAGCATATTTTTAAGTACCTGAGAAGGACTCGAGGGTATATGCTTGTGTATTTGGGTGAGGACTTGACTCCTCTAGGATACACTGATTTAGATTTTCAATCCTGTCTGGATTCTAGGAAATCGACTTTGAAGTTTGTGTTTACTCTGGGTGGCGGTGCCATCAGTTGGAGAAGTGCGAAGCAAGATTGCACTTCGGATTCAATGATGGAGGCTGAGTATGTGGCAGGTAGTGATGCTTCGAAAGAAGCAGTGTGGCTCTGCAAGTTCCTTGGGGATCTTGAGGTAGTTCCTGTTATGGATAAGGCGGTATCACTGCATTGTGATAACAGTGCGGCGGTAGCTAATGCTAAGGAACCAAGATTTCACAAGAAGTGTAAGCATATTGATCGGAAGTATCATGTGATAAAGGACTTCGTTGAGGGTAGGCATGTCACAGTATGCAAGATCGCGTCAGAGGACAATTTAGCTAATCCATTTACGAAGACACTTACTACGAGAGTCTTCGAGAGGCATGTGGAAGCTATGGGGATGCGAAATTTGCTGTATTTACTCACTTAGTGCAAGTGGGAGATTGTTAGACATGTATGCCCTAAGGAGTAAAAATGTAATACGTTTTTGGAGACATTTTTTATCAATAAAGAATTGATTCATTTTATATATACCAAATCTTGTCCTCTTTACGTTCATATTTGTTGAATGTATGATAAGCGAACAGTAGTCTGAGACTGTCAGTCTAAACCTTAAGAATTGGGCATATGATGCGATGATTATGCGGTAGACACGATTCTTCAGGTGATGGTCTAAAACATATGATCCACAATCGAGGGAATAAAGTTTGGCGCTTTATTCATGTAAAGATTGTTATGTTGTCTACATCCCTTTTGGGAGATGGTTTGTCTTGACCATCGGAGTTGGACTCTGTGAATAGAAACATTGGCACGTTGTCATAGGTGACGATGTGTTGGATCGGGACATAAAGTGAATCGATTTGGATTAATAATTCTGTCTTGGCAAATATATTCACTTTAGACAGTCATTTGTATTGTGTCTTAATCCTAAGATGAATAGTGGGCTCGTTGTCTCGACTTGTGTCTTTTGACGTACCAATGGATGACTCCCACACCTCTATAGTGGTATGCACGCCGGTACGTTGGAGGCATGACTCTTGATAGCGTAGACTTGTTATTCATCAATATAGAATCCATAGCTCCTCTTTAGGAGTAATGATATCCTCTTATATGCGTTGTCTTGTAATTGGAAAACTGGAGCGCTCAACCATTTGGATACATAGGTGTAACTGAATGGTATACTATCTTTGGATGGTAAGTTTTGTAATGGTGAGACAATGGAACGTAAGATAAAAATAATCGGGAAGGTAAGACAGAACTTGGCCTTAAGCCGATTATGGATTATCAAATAGGGATACGATGCACTATGATATGTCATAGAGACTTGGCTACACGAGCTTCGTAATTCTATAAAGTTCGAGAGCGCAGCTCCAAGCTTTTAGTGGAGTAGCGTTGGAGTTGATAATCGTGAAATGTATATCTGGGATATTGGGTTTCATAATTATCATGAGCTTGGACTTTATAGGTCCATTTTGGTCCCCTTTGGTAGCTCACAAAATCCTGTAACGACACGGTGTGCTTTTCCAATAATTGGTGACTTATGTCGGATTTATCAGATTGGTTTAAAATTTGTAAGAATCAAATAATTAATATCTGTTTATCGGTTGAATTAATTTTGTAAGAAATTAGTTCAAGATAAACTTGTTGAATTTTTGCGATCAGATAATTCTTGTCTGTTTGTCGGTTGTTTTAATTTTGGACAAAATTAGAACAAGATAAACTTGTTGAATTATTGTGATTTGATTTATTTTCTTAGAGATTATCTTGATAAAGTTTGTTTTGATCAGATAGCTTCTCTATTGTGTTTTTTGAATCAAAACTAAGACTTTGTCCCTTAGAATCTCGGGTGGAAAATAAAAGATTCGCGGAGATTTTTTCTCAGGAGTTTGGCCTGCCGGATGACGTGTTCGGCCTACCGAATTGGCCTTTTCGGCTTGCCGATCAGCGGGAGATAAGATTACGCATTTTCACGCGAATCTTATCAATTATTGATCCGAACTTGATTCTGTTTCGAGTTTTTGAGACCTAATCTGATATGGACTGACCCTAGGACCAATAGGTATAAAAAGGGAGTGAGTCTCATGATTTACTCAGATCAATTTGAGAGATTAGGAGTGATACTCTTCTAGTGAGCATCTGAAAACTCCCTGAGAGCTTTTGTTCACAAATCACGAGCACTAGCTTTGGGTTCTCTCTATTGGTTGGAAGGAGAGTCACCGGTGGAAGAGCTGTACGTGTGAGCCCACACTCACTCTGGTTGTGGATAGAGAATAGCAAAGAAGACCAGTTGGTTGAGGCTCTTTTGGAACGTTACTTCTCTACACAAGTTGCAGAGGTTCTTCGGCACATAAAGGTTAGTAAGATCTGTCTAATTTATACATATAACATGTCAAACTTGTGTTTTGAAAATTACTTTGATGAAAATTTTTTTAAAATTCCGCTGCGTACTTTGTTTCCAACAAAGTCTTCTATTCCTGCTAACACCAAGAGCAAGAAGAAGAAGAAGAAGAACCCAAAGAGGCTTAAGTGCTTCTTCTGTGGTAAATTCAGGCATATAAGGAAGCATTGCAAGGACTTCCTTTCCAAAGGAGGTAGCTATGATCTTTGGTATTTAGAAACTTGTTTAGTTGAGGAATCCAGTGACATTTTGGTCATAGATTCCGGTGCAACTAATCATGTTTGTGTTTCTCTGCGGGGGTTCAAAGAAACGAGAAGTCTACTACATGAAGACTTCAGGCTTCTGATGGGCGTTGGATCCTTTGTCTTAGCAGAAGCAGTGGAAGATGTCCATCTTTACTTTGATAAATATAGGAATTTATTTTTGCAAGATTGTTATTATGTTCCTAAATTTAAAAGGAATTTAATTTCTGTATCTTCTTTATTTAAAGACTCCTACGTGGTATCTTTTAATAAAAAAGTGGTGATTCGTAAAAACAAATCTTTTATCAGTTATGGATGGATGCAAAATAATATATATTTTATCAAACCTAAGATGGACTTATTGCTTAATGCTGAGATGAATGATAATAACTCTAAAGGACTTAAAACTTCTCACTCTAATAAGACTTATCTTTGGCATTTGTGCTTTGGTCACATTAACCTGAATAGGATTCAAAGGTTGGTAAGGGATGGACCTTTAAGTCACTTAAAGGTGGAATCTATACCTCAATGTGAATCTTGTTTGGAGGGTAAAATGACCAAAAGACCATACGGGTCTAAAGGCAATAGGACCGATGAACATCCGGGCACGAGGAGGGTATGAGTACTTCATCACTTTTATTGACGATTACTCAAGATATGGGTATGTGTGCCTGATGCAACACAAAAGTGAAACTTTTAACAAGTTCAGAGAGTTTCGGGCTGAAGTGGAAAAGCAATTGGGTAGACCCATAAAGGCACTTTGATCCGATCAAGGTGGAAAATACCTTTCTGATGAGTTCTTGGGACACTTGTTAGAGAATGGGATTTTATCCCATTTGACTGCACTGGGCACTCTACAACAGAATGGCGTAGTGGAGAGAAGAAATAGGACTTTGTTGGTCATGGTCAGGTCCATGATGAGTTATTCATCATTACCTTTATCCTTTTGGGGATATGCACTACAAACTGCATGTTATCTTTTGAACAATGTGCCTTCAAAATCGGTCCCTAAAACTCGTCACGAGTTTTGGACAAGAAGGAAGACATCCTTAAACCATATTCACATATGGGGATGTCCGGCTCATGTCCTGTTTAAGGATCTGAATAAGTTGGAAGCACGTTCGAAAGTTTGCGTGTTTGTAGGATATCCAAAAGGGACTAAAGGGGGTTATTTTTATAACCTGAAGGAAAATAATGTCGTGGTTTCTGCAAATGCAACTTTCCTTGAGGAGAGTTACATGGACGACTTTAAATCTCGAACCAAAGTGGTGCTTGAGGAGTTAAGGACTGATCAAATCACTCTGAAGGTTCCGAATGAAACCGTTCCGATCAGTGTAAAAAAACCAAACAAACTTGAACAACAATCTTAGGGGCTTCGGCATAGTGGGAGGATCGGGCGTCAACCTAAAAGGTATATGTTTAATGGGGAGGTCTTCTTTACTGAACCGGATGAACATAACAGGGATCCATATACTTACGTAGAAGCTATGGAGGATGTTGATTCAAAACTCTAGACAGAGGCCATGAACATAGAGATGAAGTCTATGGATTCAAGGTCACGGGTCAAGAGGGTAAGGTTTGTAAGCTGCTAAAGTCAATTTATGGACTTAGGTAGGCTTCTCATTCTTGGAACATAAGATTTGATAAGGTGATCAAGACTTATGGGTTCTCACAAAATGTAGATGAACCATGTGTTTACAAACACATTAAGGATGGAAAGGTGGTTTTTCTACTGCTCTATGTAGATGACATTTTGCTAATTGGCAATGACGTTGGGGCATTGTCATCGGTCAAATTATGGTTGACTAAGTAGTTTGACATGAAGGACTTGGGTGCGGCTAATTTTGTTCTCAGTATCCAGATCTTTCGGAATAGGCAGAACAAAATGATAGCTTTGTCACAGGCTGGCTGCAAAGATAAAATTCTCAGGAGGTTTGCAATGCAGGATTCCAAGAAAGGTGGGCAACCATCTAGGTCTAGAATTACTCTTTCTAAGAAAGACTCTCCAAAGTCTTTTGAAGAAAGAGAATACATGAAGCAGGTGCCTCATGCTTTGGTAGTGGGTAGTCACATGTATGCCATGCTTTGCACACGGCCGGATAAAAGTTATGCGATCGGGATTGTAAGTCGATTTCAGGCAGATCTAGGACCGAACCATTGGGTTGTGGTAAAGCATATTTTCAAGTACCTGAGAAGGACTCAAGGGTATATGCGTGTGTATTCAGATGAGGACTTGACTCCTCTACGATACACTGACTCAGATTTTCAATCCTGTTTGGATTCTAGGAAATTGACTTCGGCTTTGTGTTTACTCTAGGCGGCGGTGCCATCAGCTGGAGAAGTACGAAGCAAGATTGCACTTCAGATTCAATGATGGAGGCCTAGTATTTGGCAGCTAGTGATGCTTCGAAAGAAGCATTATGGCTCCGCAAGTTCCATGCGGATCTTGAGGTAGTTCCTTGTATGGATAAGGCGGTATCACTGTACTATGATAATAGTGCGGCGGTAGCTAAAGCTAAGGAACCAAGATTTCACAAGAAGAGTAAGAATATTGATCGGAAGTATCATGTGATAAAGGACTTTGTTGAAGGCGGCCATGTTACGGTGTGCAAGATCGCATTAGAGGACAATTTAGCTGATCCATTTACTAAGACACTTACTGGGAGAGTCTTCGAGAAACATGTGGAAGCTATGGGGATGCGAAATTTGCTGTATTTACTCACTTAGTGCAAGTGGAAGATTGTTAGACTTGTATGCCCTAAGGAGTAAAAATGTAATACGTTTTTTGAGACATTTTTATCAATAAAGAATTTATTCATTTATATATACCAAATCTTGTCCTCTTTACGTTCATATTTGTTGAATGTATGTTAAGCAAACAGTAGTCTGAGACTGTCGGTCTAAACCTTTAAGAATTGGGCATATAATGGACTAATTATGCGAAAGACACAATTCTTAAGGTGACGGTCTAAAACATATGATCCGCAATCGAGGGAATAAAGTTGGGCGCTTTATTCATGCAAAGATTGTTATGTTGTCTATATCCCTATTGGGAGATGGTTTGTCTTGACCATTGGAGTTGGACTCCATGAATAGAAACATTGGCACATTGTCATAGGTGATGATGTGTTGGATCAGGACACAAAGTGAATTGATTTGGATTAATAATTCTGTCTTGACAAATCGATTCACTTTAGACAATCATTTGTATTGTATCTTAATCTTGAGATGGATAGTAGGCCCGTTGTCTCGACTTATGTCTTTTGATGTACTAAAGGGTGACTCCCGCATCTCAATAGTGGTATGCATGCCGGTACGTTGGAGGCATGACTCTTGATAGTGTAGACTTGTTATTCATAGATATGGAATCCATAGCTCCTCTTTAGGAGTAATGGTATCCTCTTGTATGTGTTATCCTGTAATTGGAAAATTGGAGCTCTCAACCATTTGGATACATAGGTGTAACCGAATGGTATACAATCTTTGGATGGTAAGTTTTTTAACGGTGAGATAATAGAGCGTAAGATAAAAATAATCAGGAAGGTAAGACAGAACTTGTCTTTAAGCTGATTATGGATTATCATATTGGGATACGATACACTTTGATATGTCATGGAGACTTAGGTATACGGGTGTCGTAATTCTATAAAGTTCAAGAATGCAGCTCCAAGCTTTTAGTGGAGTAGCATTGGAGTTGATAATTGTGAAATGTATATCTAGGATATTGGGTTTCATAATTATCGTGAGCTTGAACTTTATAGGTCCATTTTGGTCCTGTTTGCTAGCTCACAAAATCCTATCAAGATACGGTGTGCTTTTTCAATAATTGGTGACTTATGTCGAATTTATCAGATTGGTTTAAAATTTGAAAGAATCAAATAATTCATGTCTGTTTATTGGTTGAATTAATTTTGTAATAAAATTAATTTAAGATAAACTTGTTGAATTATTAGGATCGGATTGTTGTCTGTTTATCGGTTGATTTAACTAGATAAATTAAATCAAGATAAACTTGTAGAATTATTGTGAATTAATTTATTTTCCTAGAGATTATCTTGATAAAGTTTGTTTTGATCAGATAACTTCTCTGTTGGGTTATTTGAATCAAAACTGAGACTTTATCCTATAGAATCTCGAGTGGAAAATAAAAGATTCGCGGAGATATTTACGCGGCAGTTCGGCCTGCCGATCTACGTGTTCGGCCTGTCGATCAGGCTGTCTGGCCTGTCGATTAGCCTGATCGATAAGATTACGCATTTTTATGCAGATCTTTTCAGATATTGATTCGAACTTGATTCTGTTTCGAGTTTTTGAGACCTAATATGATAAGGACTGACCCCAGGACTAATCGCTATATAAAGGGAGTAAGTCTCATGAGTTACTCAGATCAATTGAGAGATTAAGAGTGATACTCTTTTGTTGAGCATCTGAAAAACTCCTTGAGAGCTTTTGTTCACAAATCACGAACACTAAGTTTGGGTTGTCTCGATTGGTTCGAAGGAGAGTCACCAGTGGAAGAGCTGTACGTGTGAGCCCACACTCATTCTGGTCGTGGATAGAGAATAGTAAAGAAGACTAGTTGGTTGAGGCTCTTCTGGAACGTTACTTCTCTTCACGGATTGCAGAGGTTCTTTGGCACACAGAGGTTAGTAAGATCTGTTTAATTTATACATATAGCATGTCAAACTTATGTTTTGGAAAAATACTCTGATGTTTAAAATTTTTAAAATTCCCGCTGCGTACTTCACTTTGTTTTTCCAACAGATAAGTAGGAGCCCTTTGAAGTACTAGATGCTCGCTTTCTGGAGTTTCACCTTGGGGACAAGGTACATCTTTGGGGGGTAGGTATTGATATGAATAGTCTTATTAAACCTCCTATATGATTTACATATGCAAGAAGAGGAGCTATGGGGAAAACTGAGCTAACTAAAGCATTGACTAAAATGGTGATTAGAGGGAAAGAATAAAAGGGCAAGCAAGGGAGCATGAAAGGAATTATTGGTTGTCTATTTTTTCTTATTGCTCTATTGTGGAGTGCAAGGCTCTCTCAAAAAGCCTATATCCATGCTTTTCAGCATCCAGCTCAATAAATAGAGTGATCCCATCAGATTTTTCTATGAACTCGTAATCATTTCATTTTCCACTCAATTGAATCAGTACCTATTATAAACTGTACCAAATAGTCATTTTTTTCCAACAAAATTAAGCAAATAGTCTATTTGACCACATTTTTAAATAGATGACTTAATTTTTAAAAATTAAAAAAATAACCAAATTTTTTAACAATTAAAAAACGACATATTTTTACAGTTGTATATCATTGATAAATTATTAATACACATTATGAATTGACATTAATACATTATTTATTGAGTGAGTCTATGGTGGAGAACAATCCGAACGTAAAAATTTAATCTCATAAAGGTTTCGCGTAGTGCCTTTTACATCTGATGATTGCCTTAAAACAACATAGACAATTACAAAAACAACCCTTTTATGTATCAAAATTCAATTTCTCACCCTATTGTTTAAATAATAATGAAAATTTCTTATATTTCACAAATTAACTATGAAGAATGTTTCTGAAATCATGTTTTTGAATAATTAGATTACCATTTTTTTTGTCAGGAAATGGATTACTGATGACAATAACTTTCACTTTTAATAAAATTAAACCTACTACTACAATCTTAAAAATTTCACACAAATATGCACATTGATTTTATAAATCAAAAATCAAATTAGAACACAAATTTTTACCCCGAACATAAATTAACTTCACAATACAAAATTGATTTCCAAAAAGCTAATTTTTAATAACACAATGGCCTTCCAAAATAAAAAATAACTTAAAAAAAAGCTTAAGTAGAAACCTTGATTTCTGAGCTCGAGAAAAGGCCCACTAGTAGGAGCTTGGATCTCAGCATGACCCGTACAAGCATGGTTCTTGATGTTCACTCATCGTCGGGTCGTCAACATTGATCTTGTGGCAAACCACATGAATCGTAGGTCATGAGACCCATTCCCTTCTCGCCCAAACATCGAGCTCCCTCTCCTCGAACCCAATCCTATCAATAAATCGATAGTGAGAGAAGCAGCGGCTACGAGGGCTCAGCATGACCCGTACAAGCATGGTAGGAGCTTGGATCTCAGCATGACCCGTACAAGCGGCCCACTAGTAGGAGCTTGGATCTCAGCATGACCCGTACAAGCATGGTTCTTGATGTTCACTCATCGTCGGGTCGTCGACATTGATCTTGTGGCAAACCACATGAATCGTAGGTCATGAGACCCATTCCCTTCTCGCCCAAACATCGAGCTCCCTCTCCTCGAACCCAATCCTATCAATAAATCGATAGTGAGAGAAGCAGCGGCTACGAGGGCTCAGACGGAGCCTTTATTCCTTGAAAACCAACTCCAATGTTTGCCTTCTTCGCAAGTTCAACATTGACCTCTACTAGGTCACCTCGACAATGTGCTCGACATAGCGACTCGACTTAGTCCCTCCCCAATTGAACTAGGCAGCTATATCACAATCCTGGGTTACTGCGACAACTTACTCGTCGTGGATCGATGACGGTGGGATGGAGACTAGGAGGCTGCTGCTCCCAATTTTAGATCATAAATTATTTTGTGATGTTAAGGTTTTTTTTATTAAAGGACTAAGATCTAATCTATTTAGATCAATGGCTGAGATTTAGGTGGATAAAAAGTGAAAAATTATAAAACTTGAGGTAACATTGCAATTATAGATTTTTAAAAGACGAGTGTAATCAAGTGTGGTAATCCTTATTTTTATTTCTATAGCTTAAACTATTTTGGACCATAGATTGTAAATCTAACAGTTTAAAAGACCATTCTCCACCGGTGGAGAATAAATGGATTCTCCACTAGAACCTTTCCCTTATTAACTAAATTTCTTAGTAACAGATTAGTTTATTATCAATCTACTAATAATTTATCATCGAGAAACCAATAAATTATAAAGTAAATATACCACCAAGTTAATCAATGATAAACTATAAATTAGTATATCATTGACATATTGCAGTTTATTAATAAAGTATTATTATTGATATACTTAAGTATATCATTGATATAAGAAAATGAAAATTTTTCTAATTTTCAAAACTTCGGCTAATTACTTAAAAAGAGTTTAAAAAAGGCTCATTTGCTTTTGAATACCTTTTTTGTAACGCCCGTTACGGACATCATAACAATCATTACTTTCATCCTTATTATCATTATTTATAAGATAAACTATTTAAATTTAAACACAACTTGATAAACAAATCTCAAGATCTATGCATACAATTTTTTTTGAAATATTCCAAATATTTCAAATCCTTTTTTTTCATAGTTTATCAATGCCAAATTAACAAAACCACAATTCAAATAAAATTTCAAAACAAACTTTAAAATCTGTTTAAACAGTTTGACAGATCGAACTTCTACAAAATCAAAATAAATGTAAAACAAGTCTTTTTACTTAATGGTGTAGAAATTTAAGCATTCAAAGAAATAATAACATAGTTCAAAAAAAAAATATTCTTTCTTGGCATCCTTCTGTTTCCAATCCATTGTTCATAGTTCACACGCCCGTTCTCACCCTCCACCTATTCCATGGTCCTCTTACCTTTATCTGTAACATGATTATAAACTAAGTAAGCAAAAGCTTAGTAAGTACACTTTCCTATCTCATAACATAAAACATTTTGTGAACATCTTTATGAAACATCATAATCATAATCATCATTAACATAATAGTACACTTTGCATAGTTTTATATAGAACATATCTTTCATTATTATTAGCCATATTAAAAGCTTTATTTATTTAATCTTTGGGGCCCAAGTGATGCACCATAAACATAAATATCGTAGGCGCGCCGTCATGAAAGGAATGGGGTTGCTAATCCCAAACCAAATATGACAAGTCCAACCCTTGAGACATCATAAATATAAATATAAACAAAGGGCGTGCAACACTTAATTAAGTGACATATATATATAGATATACTTTTAACATACCTCATCATTGAAACATTCGTTAAACTTTCTTGTTGTAACAAGTGTTTTCATAAGAAAACAACATGTAAAAACTGCTGAAAAAATAATACGCAGTGGAATTTTCAGTTTTTATCAGAGTATTTTTCAAAACACAAGTTTGACACGCTATATGCATAAATTAACTAGATCTTACTAACCTTTGAATGCCAAAGAACTCCTACAATCCGTGAAGAGAAGTAACGTTCTATTAGAGCCTCAACCTGTTGGAAACGCGGTGCGCAACGAAATTTTAAAAATTTTCCATCAAAGTAATTTCCAAAACACAAATTTGACATGCTATATGTATAAATTAGACAGATCTTGCTAACCTTTGGGTGAAGAACCTTCGCAACCTATGTAGAGAAGTAACGTTCCAGAAGAGCCTCAACCAACTGGTCTTCTTTGCTATTCTCTACCCACAACTAGAGTGAGTGTGGGCTCACACGTATAGCTCTTCCACCGGTGACTCTCCTTCCAACCAATAGAGAGAACCCAAAGCTAGCGTTCGTGATTTGTGAACAAAAGCTCTCAGGGAGTTTTTCAGATGCTCACTAGAAGAGTATCACTCTTAATCTCTCAACTGATCTGAGTAAATCATGAGACACACTCCCCTTATATAGCTATTAGTCCTGGGGTCAGTCCTTATCAGATTAGGTCTCAAAAACTCAAAACAGAATCAAGTTTGGATCAATATCTGATAAGATCTACGTGAAAACGGGTAATCTTATTTCTCGCTAATCGGTAGGCTGAACTCGCCATTCGGCAGGCCAAACTCCCTAGAAAAAATCTCCGCGAATCTTTTATTTTCCACCCAAGATTCTAAAGGATAAAGTCTCAGTTTTGATTCAAATAACCCAATAGAAAAGATATCTGATCAAAACAAACTTTATCAAGATAATCTCTAAGAAAATAAATCAATTCACAATAATTCTACAAGTTTATCTTGATCTAATTTATCCAAAATTAAATCAACCGATAAACAGGCAAGAATTATCCGATCCCAATAATTCAATAGGTTTATCTTAAATTAATCTTATTACAAAATTAATTCAACCAATAAATAAACATGAATTATTTGATTCTTACAAATTTTAAACCAATCTGATAATTCCGACATAAGTCACCAATTATTGGAAAAGCACGCTGTGTCGTTACAGGATTTTGTGAGCTAGCAAAGGGGACCAAAATGGACCTATAAAGTTCAAGCTCATGATGATTATGAAACCCAATATCACATATATACATTTCACAATTATCAACTCCAACGCTACTCTATTAAAAGCTTGGAGCTACACTCTCGAAGTTTATAGAATTACGAAGCTCGTACAACTAAGTCTCCATGACATATCAAAGTGTATCATATCCCCATATGAAAATCCATAATTGGCTTAAGGACAAGTTCTGTCTTACCTTCCTAATTATTTTTATCTTACGTTCCATTGTCTCACCATTAGAAAACTTACCATCCAAAGATAGTATACCATTCGATTATACCTATGTATCCAAATGGTTGAGTGCTCCAGTTTTCCAATTACTGGACAACGCATATAAGAGGATATCATTACTCCTAAAGAGGAGCTATGGATTCCATATCTATGAATAACAAGTCTACGCTATCAGGAATCATGCCTCAAACGTACCCGCATGCATACCACTATTGAGATATGGAAGTCACCCATTGGTACATCAAAAGACACAAGTCAAGACAACGGGCCTACTATTCATCTTAGGATTAAGATACAATACAAATGACTGTCTAAAGTGAATCGATTTTCCAAGACAAAATTATTAATCCAAATCAATTCACTTTATGTCCTGATCAAAAACATCATCAACTATGAAAATACACCAATGTTTCTATTCACGGAGTCCAACTCCAATGGTCAAGACAAACCATCTCCCAAAATGGATATAGACAACATAACAATCTTTACATGAATAAAGTGCCCGACTTTATTCCCTCGATTGCGGATCATATGTTTTAGACCATCACCTTAAGAATCGTGTCTTTCGCATAATCAGTCAATCATATGCCCAATTCTTAAGGTTTAGATTGACAGTCTCAAACTACTATTTGCTTAACATACATTCAACAAATATGAATATAAAAAGGACAAGATTTGGTATATATAAATGAATAAATTCTTTATTGATAAAAATGTCTCCAAAAAACATATTATATTTTTACTCCTTAGGGCATACATGTATAACAATGTCCCACTTGCAATAAATGAGTAAATACAGCAAATTTCGCATCCCCATAGCTTCCACATGCCTCTCGAAGACTCTCCCAGTAAGTGTCTTCGTAAATTGATCAGCTAAATTGTCCTCTGACGCGATCTTGCACACCATGACATGCCCGCCCTCAACGAAGTCCTTTATCACATGATACTTCCGATCAATATGCTTACTCTTCTTGTGAAATCTTGGTTCCTTAGCATTAGCTACCGCTGCACTGTTATCACAGTATAGTGATACCGCTTTATCTATAACAGGAACTACCTCAAGATCCCCAAGGAACTTGCAGAGCCATACTGCTTCTTTCAAAGCATCACTAGCCGCCACATACTCGGCCTCCATTTTTGAATCCGAAGTGCAATCTTGCTTTGCACTACTCCAACTGATGGCACCGCCCCCCAGAGTAAACACAAACCCTGAAGTCGATTTCCTAGAATCCAGACAAGATTGAAAATCTTACTCATTGTATCCTAGAGAAGTTAAATCTTCACTCGAATACACAAGCATATACCCTCGAGTCCTTCTCAAGTACTTGAAAATATGCTTTATCGCAACCCAATGGTTCGGTCCTAGATCCGCCTGAAATTGACTTACAATCCCGATCGCATAGCTAATATCCGATCGTGTGCAAAACATGGCATGCATGAGACTACCCACTGCCGAAGCATAAGGCACCTTCTTCATGTATTCTCTTTCTTCATAAGACTTTGGAGAGTCTTTCTTAGAAAGAGTAATTCTAGACTTAGATGGCTGCCCATCTTTCTTGGAATCCTGTATTGCAAGCCTCCTAAGAATTTTATCTATGTAGCCGGCCTGTGACAAAGCTATCATTTTGTTCTTCCTATCCCGAAAGATCTGGATACCGAGAACAAAATTAGCCTCACCCAAGTCCTTCATGTCAAACTGCTTGGTCAACCATAATTTGACCGATGACAATGCCCCAACGTCATTGCTAATTAGCAAAATGTCATCTACATAGAGCAGTAGAAAAACCACTTTCTCATCCTTAATGTGTTTGTAAACACATGGTTCATCCACATTTTGTGAGAACCTAGAAGTCTTGATCACTTGATCAAATCTTATGTTCCAAGAACGGGAAGCCTGCTTAAGTCCATAAATTGACTTTAGCAGCCTACAAACCTTACCCTCTTGACCCGCGACCTTGAACCCCTCTGGTTGTACCATATAAATGGACTCATCAAGATAGCCATTCAGAAAAGCCATCTTGACATCCATCTGCCAAATCTCAAAGTCGAGAGCAGCAGCTATGGACAAGAGAATCCGGATGGACTTAAGCATGGCTATAGGCAAAAAGGTTTCCTCATAATCGATTCCTTCCTTTTACGTATAACCCTTAGCTACCAGTCTAGCCTTAAAGGTTTCGACCTTTCCATCCACTCCTCTTTTCCTCTTGTAGATCCACTTACACCCTATGGGTTTTACCCCTTTGAGAAGATCCACAAGATCCCAGACCCGATTAGTCTCCATAGACTTCATCTTTATGTTCATGGCCTCTGTCCAGAGTCTTGAATCAACATCCTCCATAGCTTCTGTGTAAGTATAAGGATCCTTGTCATGTTCATCCGGTTCAGTTAAAAAGACCTCCCCATTGAACATATACCTTTCAGGTTGACGCCTGATCCTCCCACTACGCCGAAGCCCTTGTTCAGGTTTGTTTTGTTTTTCTACACCGATCAGAATGGTTTCGTTCGGAACCTCCAGAGTGAACGGATCACCCCTTAACTCCTCATGCACCACTTTGCTTCGAGGTTTAAAGTCATTCATGTAACTCTCCTCAAGAAAAGTTGCATTAGTTGAAACCACGACTTTATTTTCCTTTGGGTTATAAAAATAACCCCCATTAGTCCCTTTTGGATATCATACAAACACCCAAACTTCTGAACATGCTTCCAACTTATTCGGATCCTTAAACAGGACATGAGTCAGACATCCCTATATGCGAATATGGTTTAAGGATGTCTTCCATCTTGTCCACAACTCGTGAGGAGCTTTAGGGACCGATTTTGAAGGCACATTGTTCAAAAGATAACATGCGGTTTGTAGTGCATATCCCCAAAAGGATAAAGGCAATGATGAATAACTCATCATGGACCAAATCATGTCCAACAAAGTCCTATTCCTTCTCTCTGCTACGCCATTCTGCTGTGAAGTGCTCGACGTAGTCAAATGGATAAAATCCCATTCTCTAACAAGTGTCCCAATAACTCATCAGAAACGTATTCTCCATGTCGATCAGAACAAAGTGCCTTTTTGGGTCTACCCAATTGCTTTTCCACTTCAGCCCGAAACTCTGTGAACTTATCATAAGTTTCGCTTTTGTGGTGCATCAGGTACACATACCCATATCTTGAGTAATCTTCAATAAAAGTGACAAAGTACTGATACCCTCTTCATGCCTGGATGTTCATCGGTCCGCAAACATCAATATGCACAAGTTCTAGAACCCCTTCGGCCCTATTGTCCTTAGACCCGTTTGGTCTTTTGGTCATTTTACCCTCCAAACAAGATTCACATTGAGGTATAGATTCCACCTATAAGGGACTTAAAGGTCCATCCCTTACCAACCTTTGAATCCTATTCAGGTTAATATGGCCAAGGCGCAAATGCCAAAGATAAATCTTATTAGAGTGAGAAGTTTTAAGTCTTTTTGAGTCATTATCATTTATCCTAGCATTAAGCAATAAGTTCATCTTAGGTTTGATAAAATATAGATTATTTTGCATCCATCTAGAACAGATAAAAGATTTGTTTTTATGAATCACCACTTTTTCATTAAAAGATACCAGATAGGAGTCTTTAAATAAAGAAGATACAGGAATTAAATTCTTTTTAAATTTAGGAACATAAAAACAATCTCGCAAAATTAAATTCCTATAATTATCAAAGTAAAGATGGACATCTCCCACTGCTTCCGCTGAGACCAAGGATCCATCGCCCATCCGAAACGTTAAGTCTTCACATAGCAGACTTCTCGTTTCTTTGAATCCCTATAGAGAAACACAAACATGATTAGTTGCACTGGAATCTATGACCCATATGTCATTGGATTCCTCAACCAAACAAGTTTCTAAGTATAGAAGATCACACCTACCTCCTTTGGAAAGGAAGTCCTTGCAATGCTTCTTTATATGCCCAACCTTACCATAGAAGAAGCACTTAAGCTTCTTTGGGTTCTTCTTTTTCTTCTTCTTGCTCTTGATAGCAGCAGGAATAGAAGACTTCCCATTTTTGGCCCGTTGCTTCTTTCCATTCCCTGAGTTAGGATTGGAACCAGAAGCAGCTACCATGTTGGCCTCACCACCAGCAAGAGACTCCCTGATCAGCAGTTCAAACTCCTGTAACTGTTTCATCAGTTCTATCAAGGTCATATCCTGTCTATTGCTTAAATTAAAAGTAGCTTTAAATGGAATAAATTCCTTAGATAGAGTCTCAAAGACCATAGTCTTCTGAGTTTCAGCATCGATGTCGACTCCATTGGTTTGAGCCTCAGTGAGGTAACCCATGACCAACATCATGTGCTCCTTTACAGATGTCCCTGGTCTCTGTCTACAGTTTAAGAGTTTTCGATGCGCCCCTTGCCGCTTTGCTATGGCCTGACCTCCAAACATATCCTCAAGATTATCCAAGATCTGCTTCGCAGTCTCATAATCTTGATGTTGAGCCTGCAACACGTTGTTCACGCTAGCCATAACATAGTAGTGGGCCTAATCATTAGCATCTTTCCAGCGATCGTACGATTGGAATTGCTCATTACTTGAGTCTCCCATAGGCTCGGGAGGACAAGGGGTTGTCAGTACATATTTTAGTTTCTCAAAGGATAGGACGATGTCCAGGTTCCGTTTCCAATCGTTATAATTCTCACCGGTTAATTGGTTTTTGTCAAGTATCGATGATAAAGCGTTTTTAGACATTTTCAATCTATAATAAAGAATCATATATCAAATATAAGCAAACATATAATAATAGTTTAGTAAGATAACACAATCATGTAAAATCATACAAATGTGTTTATGTGTCAAAACCTTGAAAATATCACAACCTTACAACGATAATTCCCAACTCAGAATTCAACAAGCTCCTAGGGGAGTCATGCCAAATTCAATCAGGAATATGGATCCCCTACTGATTAATATATGCCATCCAGGACCCGTATGATCCAGCATATATTAATAATTGTTTCTTTGGCCATTAATTTTATTAACAGAGCTCCTAAGGGAGGTTAATAATAAAATTAACGTGAGTGTATAACCATCGTTTCAATATTTTATCCATGATTTATAATTACCTCCTAGGGGTGTGCAACCATAAATCATACTAAAATACCTTATCCTTTCAGAGATCCAATCTAGTACATGATAGAAATCCCTTCCTAGGGGTCGAGACCACCACGTTCTTCCTATGGACCAAAGATGGAGGCCTTAGGTTCTCTCTTCGAAAACCTTCTCCCACTCAATCTTTTGAAGTCAAGGTTTTATTTTAAAATTATGCATGAACAATTTTAATATGAGTGGCACTCCCTATTCTATATGACATGTTATCAATATACATAGTAAATCATATTATAATGCAGACAAGCAAAGCAATCAAGCAAAGCTACAAGCAAAATAATAATAATAACAATATTATGGTTCCACCCTAGAGATTAGAAAACTAAGATTACAAGAAAATAATCGAGACATTTATCGATTCTTCATCCTTGAATCCTCAAGCTGTATCCTTCTCTATGTAATAGCCATCTTCAAGTCTTCAATCCCGTATGAATCAAAAACTTCATATTTCCAGTCATATCCAAATTTAATGTTTCTCAGAATCGTCTCAAAAATAAAATTAAAACTGCACTTGAAAAATTGCACCTTTTTTGGACACTTGGCAGCTCTTGGTCGGCAGGCTAATCTGGCTGATCGGCCTGCCGGTCATGCTTCATCAGCCTGCCAATCTAATACATCGGCCTGTCGATCCATGAAGGTTTGGCCTGCAGGCAGAGCACCCCAAATTCTGCCCCATTATCGGCCTGCCGAGCTGTGACGTCTGGCATGCCGACCAAGCAGTAATCCCTTGTTCCAGAAAATAAAATTTTAACACAATTTATCAATTTTATTTTCAACAATTCAAAAACATAAAATTAGAGACTTAGGAAATACCTAGGGGTGCCATCATCATTCTTCTGGATCCGTCTTTTAGATCCGTCTTCTTCGAATAATTATTTAATTACAAAATTTTTTACAAAATTAAAATTAAATAACAATTCCTAGACGGAGATGATAGTCCGCCATCTAATTACATGAAAAACCTAGATACACATTCTTAGCTCTAAAGAACCATAATCGGTATTAATTAATTAATAAATAATTAAACAATGATTTAATCAACCATAATTAATTAATAAACATTCACCACATAATCCATGACAACATATATATTATATAGCAACCTAGAGTGCCATCTCTCTATAAAATTCAATTCAAGCATAGGAGAGATAAAGATCACAAAATTTATGCATATAACATGATCACAAACTTGTAAATTTATTTCAAAACCATAGCTCTGATACCAATTGTTGGAAACGCTGTGCGCAGCCGAATTTTGAAAATTTTCCATCAGAGTAATTTCCAAAACACAAATTTGACATGCTATATGTATAAATTAGACAGATCTTACTAACCTTTGTGTGAAGAACCTCTGCAACCTGTGTAGAGAAGTAACGTTCTAGAAGAGCCTCAACCAACTGGTCTTCTTTGCTATTCTCTATCCACAACTGGAGTAAGTGTGGGCTGACACGTACAGCTCTTCCACCAGTGACTCTCCTTCTAACCAATAGAGAGAACCCAAAGCTAGTGTTCGTGATTTGTGAACAAAAGCTCTCAGGGAGTTTTTTAGATGCTCACTAGAAGAGTATCACTCTTAATCTCTCAACTGATCTGAGTAAATCATGAGACACACTCCCTTTATATAGCTATTGGTCCTGGGGTCAGTCCTTATTAGATTAGGTCTCAAAAACTCAAAACAGAATCAAGTTTGGATCAATATCTAATAAGATCCACGTGAAAATGCGTAATCTTATTTCTCGCTGATCGACAGGCCGAACTCGTCATTCGACAGGCCGAACTCCCAAGAAAAAATCTCCACGAATCTTTTATTTTCCACCCGAGAATCTAAAGGATAAAGTCTCAGTTTTGATTCAAATAACCCAATAGAAAAGATATCTGATCAAAACAAACTTTATCAAGATAATCTCTAAGAAAATAAATCAATTCACAATAATTCTACAAGTTTATCTTGATCTAATTTATCCAAAATTAAATCAACCGATAAACAGGCAAGAATTATCCGATCCCGATAATTCAACAAGTTTATCTTAAATTAATCTTATTACAAAATTAATTCAACCAATAAACAGACGTGAATTATTTGATTCTTACAAATTTTAAACCAATTTGATAATTTCGACATAAGTCACCAATTATTGGGAAAGCATGCTGTGTCATTACAGGATTTTGTGAGCCAGCAAAGGGGACCAAAATGGACCTATAAAGTTCAAGCTCATGATGATTATGAAACCCAATATCGCAGATATACATTTCACAATTATCAACTCCAATGCTACTCCACTAAAAGCTTGGAGCTGCACTCTCGAACTTTATAGAATTACGAAGCTCGTACAGCTAAGTCTCCATGACATATCAAAGTGTATCATATCCCCATATGAAAATCCATAATCGGCTTAAGGACAAGTTCTGTCTTACCTTCCCGATTATTTTTATCTTACGTTCCATTGTCTCACCATTAGAAAACTTACCATCCAAAGATAGTATACCATTCGGTTACACCTATGTATCCAAATGGTTGAGTGCTCCAGTTTTCCAATTACAAGACAATGCATATAAGAGAATATCATTACTCCTAAAAAGGAGCTATGTATTCCATATCTATGAATAACAAGTCTACACTATCAAGAATCATGCCTCCAACGTACCGGCATGCATACTACTATTGAGATGTGAGAGTCACCCATTGGTACATCAAAAGACACAAGTCGAGACAACAAGCCCACTATTCATCTCAGGATTAAGATACAATACAAATGACTGTTTAAAGTGAATCGATTTGCCAAGATAGAATTATTAATCCAAATCAATTCACTTTATGTCCCGATCCATCACATCGTCACCTATGACAATGCGCCAATGTTTCTATTCACTGAGTCCAACTCCGATGGTCAAGAGAAACCATCTCCCAAAATGGATATAGACAACATAACAATCTTTACATGAATAAAGTGCCCAACTTTATTCCCTCGATTGTGGATCATATGTTTGAGACCATCACCTTAAGAATTGTGTCTTTCGCATAATCAGTCCATCATATGCCCAATTCTTAAGGTTTAGACTAATAGTCTCAGACTACTATTTGCTTAATATACATTCAACAAATATGAATATAAAGAGGACAAGATTTGGTATATATAATTGAATAAATTCTTTATTGATAAAAATGTCTCCAAAAAACATATTACATTTTTACTCCTTAGGGTATACATGTCTAACACAACCAACTGGTCTTCTTTGTTATTCTCTATCCACGATCGAAGTGAGTGTGGGCTTACACATACAGCTCTTCCTCTAGGTGACTCTCCTTTCAACCATTTGAGAGAACTCAAAGCTAGTGTTCGTGATTTATAAACAAGAGCTCTCAGGGAGTTTTCAGATTCTCACTAGTAGAGTTTCTCTCTTAATCTCTCAATTGATCTTAATAACTTATGACACTTACTCCCTATTTATAGAAGTTGGGCCTAGGGTCAGTCCTTATCAGTTAAGGTCTCAAAAATTTGAATCAACATCAAATTTGGATCAATATATGATGAAATCAGCGTAAAAACACGTTATCTTTTTATCGCCCATTGGTAGCCCGATCAGCTTAATCGACAGGCCAAACTTGCCTACAGCATGCCAAACTAGAGGATTGGTATGCCGAATAGTCGATAAAAATCTCAGCAAATCTTTTATTTTCCACCCGAGATTCTATAGGATAAAGTCTCAATTTTAATTCAAATAACCCAATAGAGAAGTTATCTAATTAAAACAACTTTATCTAGATAATCTCTAGGAAAATAAATGAATTCTTAACAATTCTATAAGTTTATCTTGATTTAATTTATTCAAAATTAAATCAACTGATAAACATACAAGAATTATCCGATCCCAATAATTCAACAAGTTCATCTAGAATTAATTTTGTTATAAAATTAATTCAACCGATAATTGAACATGAAATATTTGATTCTTTCGAATTTCAACCAATCTAATAAATTTGACATAAGTCACCAACCAATAAACAGACGTGTATTTACTCACTTAGTGCAAGTGGGAGATTATTAGACATGTATGCCCTAAGAAGTAAAAATGTAATAAGTTTTTGGAGACATTTTTATCAATAAAGAATTTATTCATTTATATATACCAAATCTTGTCCTCTTTGCGCTCATATTTGTTGAATATATGTTAAGCAAACAGTAGTCTGAGACTGTCAGTCTAAACCTTAAGAGTTGGGCATATGATGGACTGATTATGCGGAAGACACGATTCTTAAGGTGACGGTCTAAAACATATGATCCGCAATCGAAGGAATAAAGTTGGGCGCTTTATTCATGTAAAGATTGTTATGTTGTCTATATCCCTTTTGGGAGATGGTTTGTCTTGTCTATCGGAGTTGGACTCCATGAATAGAAACATTGGCACGTTGTCATAGGTGACGATGTGTTGGATCGGGACATAAAGTGAATTGATTTGGATTAATAATTTTGTCTTGGCAAATCGATTCACTTTAGACAGTAATTTGTATTGTATCTTAATCCTGAGATAAATAGTAGGCCCGTTGTCTCGACTTGTGTCTTTTGATGTACCAATGGGTGACTTCCACATCTCAATAGTGGTATGCATGCCGGTACGTTGGAGGCATGACTCTTGATAGCGTAGACTTGTTATTCATAGATGTGGAATCCATAGCTCCTCTTTAGGAGTAGTGATATCCTCTTATATGGGTTTCATAATTATCATGAGCTTGAACTTTATAGGTCCATTTTGGTCCCCTTTGCTAGCTCACAAAATCTTGTAACGACACGGCGTGCATTTCCAATAATTGGTGACTTATGTCGGATTTATCAGATTGGTTTAAAATTTGAAAGAATTAAATAATTCATGTCAGTTTATCGGTTGGATTAATTTTATAAGAAATTAATTTATGATAAAATTGTTGAATTATTAGGATCAGATAATTCTTGTCTTTTTATCGATTGATTTAATTTTGGATAAATTAGATCAAGTTAAACTTGTAGAATTATTGTGAATTGATTTATTTTCTTAGAAATTATCTTGATAAAGTTTGTTTTGATCAGATAACTTCTCTATTGGGTTATTTGAATCAAAACTAAGACTTTATCCTTTAGAATCTCGTGTGAAAAATAAAAGATTCGTGGAGATTTTTTCTCGGGAGTTTGGCCTGCCGGATGACGTGTTCGGCCTACCGATCAGCAAGAGATAAGATTACGCATTTTTGCACGGATCTTATTAGATATTGATCCAAACTTGATTCTGTTTCGAGTTTTTGAGACATAATCTGATAAGGACTGACCCCAGGACCAATGGCTATATAGAGGGAGTGAGTCTCATGATTTACTCAGATCAGTTGAGAGATTTAGAGTGGTACTCTTCTAGTGAGCATCTGAAAACACCCTGAGAGCTTTTGTTCACAAATCACGAACACTAGCTTTGGGTTCTCTCTATTGGTTGGAAGGAGATTCACCGGTGGAAGAGCTATACGTGTGAGCCCACACTCACTCCGGTTGTGGATAGAGAATAGCAAAGAAGACCAGTTGGTTGAGGCTCTTTTGGAACATTACTTCTCTTCACAGGTTGCGGAGGTTCTTCTCATAGAAAGGTTAGTAAGATCTGTCTAATTTATACATATAGCATGTCAAACTTGTGTTTTAGAAATTACTTTGATGAAAAATTTTAAAATTCCGCTGCGCACCGTATTTCCAACAAACAGGACATGAGCCGGACATCCCCATATGCGAATATGGTTTAAGGATGTCTTCCTGCCCGTCCATAACTCGTGAGGAGTTTTAGGGGCCGATTTTGAAGGCACATTGTTCAAAACATAACATGCAGTTTGTAGTGCATATCCCCAAAAGGATAAAGGCAATAATGAATAACTCACATAGACCTTACCATGTCCAATAAAGTCCTATTCCTTCTCTCCGCTATGCCATTCTGCTACTAAGTGCCCGACGCAGTCAAATGGGATAAGATCCCATTCTCTAATAAGTGTCCCAAGAACTCATCAGAAAGGTATTTTCCACCTTGATCGGATCGAAGTGCCTTTATGGGTCTATCTTATTGCTTTTCCATTTCAACCCAAAACTCCCTGAACTTGTCAAAAGTTTCACTTTTGTGGTGCATCAGGTATACATACCCATACCTTGAGTAATCGCCAAAAAAAGTGACAAAGTACTCATACCCTCCTCATGCCCGGATGTTCATTGGTCCGCAAACATCACTATGCACAAGTTCTAAAACCCCTTCGGCACTATTGCCCTTAGACTTGAATGGTCTTTTGATTATTTTACCCTCTAAACAAGATTTATATTGAGCTATAGATTCCACCATTAAGTAACTTAAAGGCCTATCCCTTACCAGCCTTTGAATCCTATTCAGGTTAATATGACCAAGGCATAAATGCCAAAGATAAGTCTCATTAGATTGAGAAGTTTTAAATCTTTTAGATTTATTATCATTCATCTTAGCATTAAGTAGTAAGTCCATCTTAGGTTTGATAAAATATAGATTATTTTGCATCCATCCAGAATAGATAAAAGATTTGTTTTTACGAATCATCACTTTATCATTGAAAGAAACCAAATAGGAGTCTTTAAATAAACAAGCTACAAAAATTAAATTCCTTTTAAATTTTGGAACATAAAAACAATCTTGAAAAATTAAATTCCTATAACTATCAAAATAGAGATGGATGTCTCCCACTGCTTTCACTGAGACAAAAGATCCATCGCCCATCTGAAGCGTGAAGTTTTCACGTAGTAGAATTCTCATTTCTTTGAACCCCTGTTGAGAAACACAAACATGAATAGTTGCACCGGATGTTGGAAAAATAGTCAGCAGAATTTTTAAAAATTTTATATCAAAGTATTTTCCAAAACACAAGTTTGAAATGCTATATGCATAAATTAACTAGATCTTACTAACCTTTATGTGCTGAAAAGCTCCTACAATCAGTGAAGAAAAGTAACGATCTAAAAGAGTCTCAACCAACTAGTCTTCTTTGCTATTCTCTATCCACGATCGGAGTGAGTGTGGGCTCACATGTACAGCTCTTCCACCAAGTGACTCTCCTTCAAGCCAATTGAGAGAACCCAAAGCAAGTGTTCATGATTTGTGAACAAGAGCTCTCAAGGAGTTTCTAGATTCTCACCAACAGAGTATCACTCTTAATCTCTCAATTGATCTAAATAACTTATGTGACTTACTCCCTATTTATAGAGGTTGGGTCTAGGGTCTATCATTTGAAGATTAGGTCTCAAAATTCGAATCAGAATCAATTTTGGATCAATATCTGATAAGATCTGCATAAAAATGCATGATCCTATCCTTTGCTCATCGACAGGCCGATCAGGATGATCAGCAGACCGAACAGGCCCTATCAGTAGGCCAAACTTAAGGATCGGCGTGCCAAACAGCCGATTAATATCTCAGCAAATCTTTTGTTTTCCACCCGAGATTTTATAGGATAAAGTCTCAGTTTTAATTCAAATAACCAAATAAAAAGTTATCTGATTAAAACAATTTTATCTAGACAATCTCTAAGAAAATAAATGAATTCCTAATAATTCTACAAGTTTATCTTGATCTAATTTATTCAAAATTAAATCAATCGATAAACAGATAAGAATTATTATATCTCAATAATTCAATAAGTTTATCTTAAATTAATTTTATCAGAAAATTAATTCAACTGATAAACATACATGAATTATTCGATTCTTTCGAATTTCAACCAATCTAATAAATCTGACATAAGTCACCAATTGGTGGAAAAGCACGCCGTATCGTTACAGGATGTTGTGAGCTAGCAAAGAGGACCAAATGGACCTATATAGTTTAAGCTCCTAATAATTATAAAACCCAATATCTCAGATATGCATTTCGTAATTATCAATTGCAACACTACTCCAGTAAAAGCTTGGACCTATACTCTCGAACTACATAGAATTACGAAGCCCGTATAGCTAAGTCTCCATGACACATCATAGTGTATTGTATCCCCATATGATTATCCATAATCGGCTTAAGGACAAGGTCTATCTTACCTTCCTGCTTATTTTTATTTTACGTTTCATTATCTCACCATCGGAAAACTTACCATCCAAGGACAGCATACCATCCGGTTACACCTATGTATCCAAATGGTTGAGCGCTCTAGTTTTCCAATTACAGGATAACGCATATAAGTGGATATCACTACTCCTAATGAGGAGCTATGGGTTCCATATCTATGAATAATAAGTCTATGCTATCAAGAGTCATGCCTCCAATGTACCGGCATGCATACCACTATTAAGATATGGGTGTCACCCTTTGGTACATCAAAAGGCACAAGTCAAGACAACAGGCCCATTATTCATCTTAGGATTAAGATACAATACAAATGATTGTCTAAAGTGAATCGATTTGCCGAGACAGAATTATTAATCCAAATCAATTCACTTTATGTCCTGATCCAACACATCGTCACTTATGACAACGTGCCAATGTTTCTATTCACATAGTCCACCTCCGATGGCCAAGACAAACCATCTCCCAATTTGGATAACAATCTTTACATGAATAAATTGCCCAACTTTATTCGGATCAATATCTAATAAAATCCACGTGAAAACGCATAATCTTATCATTCGCACGTCGGCAGGCCAAACTACCTAATCCGTAGTCCAAACTTTAGGATCAGCATGCCAAACTATCGAAAAATATCTCAGCGAATCTTTTATTTTTCACTCGAGATTCTATAGGATAAAGTCTCAGTTTTAATTCAAATAACTCAACAGAGAAGTTATCTAATTAAAACAACTTTATCTAGATAATCTCTAGGAAAATAAATGAATTCCTAATAATTCTACAAGTTTATCTTGATTCAATTTATTAAAAATTAAATCAACCGATAAACAAACAAGAATTATCTGATCCTAATAATTCAACAAGTTTATCTTGAATTAATTTTATCACAAAATTAATTTAACCAATAAACAGACATGAATTATTTGATTCTTTCAGATTTCAACTAATCTAATAAATCTGACATAAGTCACCATTTATTGGAAAAGCACACTGTATCGTTATAGGATTTTGTGAGCTAACAAAGGGGACCAAATGGACCTATATAATTCAAGCTCCTGATAATTACAAAACCCAATATCCCAATATACATTTCATAATTATCAACTCCAACGCTACTCCACTAAAAGCTTGGAGCTGCACTCTTGAACTACATAGAATTACAAAGCCCGTAGAGCTAAGTCTCCATGACCTATCATAGTGTATCGTATCCCTATAGAATTATCCATAATCGGCTTAAGGATAAGTTTTGCCTTACCTTCCCGATTATTTTTATCTTATGTTCCATTATCTCACCATCAGAAAACTTACTATCCAAGGACAGTATACCATTCAGTTACACCTTTGCATCCAAATCGTTTAGCGCTCTAGTTTTCCAATTATAGGATAACGCTTATAAGAGGATATCACTACTCCTAAAGAAGAGCTATGGATTCTATATCTATGAATAACAGGTCTACACTACTAGGAGTCGTGCCTCTAATGTACCGGTATACATACCACTCTTAAGATGTGGGTGTCATCCTTTGGTACATGAAGAGACACAAGTCAAGACAACGGGCCCACTATTCATCTCAGGATTAAGATACAATACAAATGATTGTCTAAAGTGAATTAATTTTCTGAGATAGAATTATTAATCCAAATCAATTCACTTCATGTCCTGATCCAACACATCATCACCTATGACAACGTGCCAATATTTTTATTCACGGAGTCTACCTCCGATGGACAAGACAAACCATCTCCCAATTGGGATATAGACAACATAACAATCTTTAAATGAATAAAGTGCCCAACTTTATTCCCTCGATTGCGAAACTTATGATTTAGACCGTCACCTTAAGAATCCTGTCTTCCACATAATCTATCCATCATATGCCCAATTCCTAAGGTTTAGATGGACAGTCTTAGACTATTATTTGCTTAACATATATTGAACAAATATGAACATAAAGAAGACAAGATTTGGTATATAAACGATAAATGAATTCTTTATTGATAAAAATGTCTCCAAAAACTTATTACATTTTTACTCCTTAGGGCATACATGTCTAACAATCTTTCACTTGTACTAAGTGAGTAAATATGACAAATTTTGCATCCCCATAGCTTCCACTTGCCTCTCAAAGACTCTCCCAGTGAGTGTCTTCGTAAATGGATCAGCTAAATTGTCCTCTAACACGATCTTGCACACCGTGACATGCCCGCCCTCAAAGAAGTCCTTTATCACATGATACTTCCAATCAATATGCTTACTCTTGTTGTGAAATCTTATTTCCTTAGCATTAGCTACCACCGCACTGTTATCACAGCACAGTGATACCGCCTTATCCATACCAAGAACTACCTCAAGATCCCCAAGGAACTTATGGAGCCACACTGCTTTTTTCGAAGTATCACTAGCTGCCACATACTGGGCCTCTATCATTGAATCCGAAGTGCAATCTTGCTTCACACTTCTCCAACTGATGGCTCTGCCGCCCAAAGTACACACAAAATGCAAAGTCGATTTCCTAGAATCCAGACAGGATTGAAAATCTAAGTCAGTATATCTTGGAGGAGTCAAGTCCTCACCCGAATATACAAGTATATACCCTCAAGTCCTTCTCAGGTACTTGAAAATATGCTTTACCACAACCCAATGGTTCGGTCCTGGATCCACTTGAAATTGACTTACAATCCCGACCATATAACAAATATCTGGTCGTGTGCAAAGCATGGCATACATGAGACTACCCACTGCCGAAGTATAAGGCACCTTCTTCATGTCTTCTCTTCCTTTCTCAGACTTTGGAGAGTCTTTCTTAGAAAGAGTAATTCCAAACCTAGATGGTTGCCCACCTTTCTTGGATTCCTACATCGCAAAACTCCTGAGAATTTTATCTATGTAGCCGGCCTAAGACAAAGCTATCATTTTGTTCTTTCTATCCTAAAAGATCTGGATACCGAGAACAAAATTAGCCTCACCCAAGTCCTTCATGTAAAACTGCTTGGTCAACCATAATTTGACCGATGACAATGCCCCAATGTCATTCCCAATTAGCAGAATGTCATCTATATAGAGCAGTAGAAAAACCACCTTCCCATCCTTAATGTGTTTGTAAACACATGGCTCATCCACATTTTGTGAGAACCCATAAGTCTTGATTACATGATCAAATCTTATGTTCCAAGAATGGGAAGCCTGCTTAAGTCCATAAATTGACTTTAGCAGCTTACAAACCTTGCCCTCTTGACCCGACCTTGAATCTGTTTGGTTGTGCCATATAAATGGACTCATCAAGATAGCCATTCAGAAAAGCTGTCTTGACATCCATCTACCAAATCTCATAGTCGAGAGTCGCAGCTATGGTCAAGAGAATCTGGATGGACTTAAGCTAAGTCTAGCCTTAAAGGTTTTGACCTTTCCATCCACTCCACTTTTCCTCTTGTAGATCCACTTACACCCTATGGGTTTTACCCCTTTGGAAAGATCCACAAGCTCCAAGCCTAATTAGTCTCCATAGACTTCATCTCGGTGTTCTTGGCCTCTATCCAGAGTTTTAAATCAACATCATCCATAGCTTCTATGTCAGTATAAGGATCCCTATCATGTTCATTTGGTTCAGCCAAAAAGACCTCCCCACCGAACATATACCTCTCAAGTTGACGCCCAATCCTCCCACTACGTCGAAGCCCTTTAGGTTGTTGTTCAGGTTTGTTTGGTTTTTCTACATTGATCGGAATGGTTTCATTCAAAACTTCTTGAGTGATTGGATCACTCCTTAACTCCTCAAGCACTAATTTACTTCGAGCTTTAAATTCGTCCATGTAACTCTCCTCAAGGAAAGTTGCATTAGTTAAAACCACGACTTTATTTTCCTTTGGGTTATAGAAATAACCCCCTTTAGTCTTGTAACGCCCCTATATGGGGGTTAACAGTTTTTAATGAGATAAAATAAAAATAAATAATAAAAGTAAAACCTTAAAGATTAAAATTTGCCCGGGACTTAAATGAAAACTCTCAACTCAAAAATAAAAATATAAACGACAAATAAACCACAGTTTTAATGTAGCACCTTAAATTTAATAATATAAACTGTTGTCATCATCATTTTAACCCTCAACACATTGTAATACAGTCACAGAAAGTAACAATTGATGCTTACATTATCATGAAGAACATTCTCAACAATTGAAGCAGTCCCAATGTAATATAGCTACATCACTTCCTCAACTATATTTCTCGTAGCCACCTCACACTTAGTGAGTCCTGAAAAGATATAAACATAAGGGTATGAGCAACACTATGCTCAGTAGAGAAAACCATTACTCACATTTAGGTTTTTATCATTACCACATTAAAACCTGCATGGTTAGTAAGTCACATCATATTCCAGATTATGAGGTTTATTATGATCACATCTTATGGATACCGTAGTTAATCATTACCAAGTGTCATAATTACACATTTATACAAATATTACCAATCATCATTGTTCCTAGGTATCCATGTTAAATTGAGTATCACTCAACTCATCGAAACCCAAATGGGCGCACTTGATCACCCTATAAACATTCCAAGGGTGTTCCAGTGAGGGGACATCAAGCCCCGAGTCCTCACCAAGTCGATTCCTGTACAGTGTGTTCTGGGACTTTCAACCCAAGGAAGCGTCATCGCCTTCCCCCTATTTTACCTTTTAGGGTATTCATGCCCAAGGACGTAACCGTCGCCCTCTTCATGTCTCACCATTTCTCTATATTAAATCATTATTAATATAGTCAGTTTTCCTAACCATGCTTCTCAATTTATAACATGTGTCAATTCATTATGTTCCTCGCCGTACAATACAAGACGAGTCCATGTCATAGTTTCATATGTGATACTCATATAATATCAGTTCAACATAGATATAGATATATTGCGGCAAAACAATCAATTTTAATTCTATAAAAACCTCACAAAAGATGAGTAATAGAATCCCTACCTTTCAAGCTTATCAACAATCTTTTAATCCTGGAATCAGTTAACGTTAGCTCCATACTCCCTTGATCCTAAGGCGTGCATAAGGACAATTAAAACTAAAGCACAACATACAACTACATTCATAAATAAATCATGTGTAAACCTATCTTACTAGTATGCCATTAAAGCTTTTATATAAATCTCTTTTGAATACCACAGTAAACAATTTTTGTCTTAACACAATATAAAATGTGAACAAGTAATCTATATGTTTTAGTCCCTAATAAGATTCATCAATCACTTAGGATAATATTGGAAAGGTTGCAAGACATTAAAGAATTAGGTGGTGAGCAAAGATGGGTTCTTGGTTCAGGTTAGCAGCTGGTATACCATAACAAACTGGCAGATTTACTAGTTTCCAATACAAAAATTGAATAATTCTTAGAAAATAAAATACAACTCCGATTTAGGTTTATGATAGCTCGTTAGAAAGCCTAGGATGCTACTTTTCAAATATGCAAACCAATTCATAAAATTCATTTTAATTTAATCTTAGAATTTCAAGAAATAACCACTGCCCATAGAGGTATTACAAAGTTTAACAATATAAATTTTCTGTCTAGGGCATATACACTTAGACTTCATACATATGCTCCAAAATAGCAACAAACATATACTTAGGTTTAAGAACGCAAATTTGAATAATCCTTTAGTATAAAAGAAAATTTATAAATGAAAGACTAAATTTGTTCATAAGATTCTAACCTCGGATTATGGTTAGTTGGAAGCTTGAAATGGCTTCAAAACAGGTTTCTTTACTTCGGTATGACTGAAATTCTTGCTCAAATGGAGGTGATGGTGGCTGATTTTTATGGCTGCCTTGAAGAAGTTCTCTAAGTATTTTGCTTCAGCAAAGAAATATGAAGAAGAGTGTGGGAACCGTGGAAGAGAAAGGAAGAAAAGATGAAGTCTTTGAAGAGAAGTGATAGAAACAATTATAGAGGAGACATGTTGAAGCATGTCACGGAGGAAATAAAGAAAATGAGGGTCAAGAGTAGTTGGAAAAGATATCCTTATGTCTCATCTAAAGACTTTAACACACATAATGCCAATATGACATTTTTGAGATTTATTAGAAGTTCTAAGGCTTTTTAGTAATCATACTAAATAAATATAGGAGAATTTTAGAAAATTTAAAAATAGATAAAAATAAATATTATAAAATAAATTTAAATGAAGCAATTTTTTTTATACACTAAAAATTAATTTAATTACCTCAATACCTGTTAGGAGAATAACGGGTGTCACAGCTCTACCCCCCTTAAAGAATTTCGTCCTCGAAATTTCAATTCTAGCAATACTAGTAAAAATTATGATTCCACTATGATTCCAATTCTGAGTCTAAACCGTTAATGTTGTTTGTCCTCCACTTATTTACTTGCATAATAAATCTTACTCCTAAATCCCTCAATGAGAGTATTTCTGACAAGTTTCAACTTGTAACACCGTATAATAGTCTAAGAATCTGATCAGGCATACATATTTACCATACCATGATTCCAGTCCTTCATTGTCCATGGACTGTGATTTACAATCACATTTAAGGAGATTGCCAGAGAAATTTTATATACTTCATCTTTAGGTTCCTTTTCCTTTTTGAGTAAGGAAAAGTCAAATATATTTGATTTCATACCTCAACTAATAAACTAGAACATAATCATAAAACATATATCACAAACACTTTTATTCAAAACTATACATTAAACTTATTCATAGAGATATTAAACGGAATCTCAGAGTTGCAGACAAACCCGACATATTTTTCATTAAACAGCTATCATCATGACACAAACATTCAACCCAAATAATATATTCATATTTCATATGGAATATCCTCATAACTGACTCTGGTACTTCCACATAATATTAACAGAATATTACACATTACAAACATGATACGGATACGTTTCGAGAGTACAAGGCACTCCGTATACCAGCTATCCATATCATGCATGCTTAGAGGATACAAAAACATCGATAAACAAAAGATCGGACCTTAAGAAGGATGCGTTTCGAGAGCATCAAGTACTCCGTATCCAGCCATCCCGGCATTAGGCTCAATGAATCTAAAAGATTTAACAACGACGTACCACAAAAAAACACAGAATACAAGGCAAACGGTTATTCGTAACACACGAAATACGGACACACATGCCTACATGCCAAAGATAAAACAAAAAGATTACAGATGGAGATTCAAATCAATTGGCCGCTCCCGGCTTTCCCTTTCCCATTCAAGCTTGGATGTTGCAGTGTCGGATTCTGGATGTATGATTTGCATTTTATCTATCAATTCCTCAGCTGTTGAAGCAGTGACAAAGATTTATCTCTCCGATTCTGTAGTGATGTTTTCTTCCACAGCGTAATCTAGAAATTTCAAAAGACCGTCATAAAAACCATTTACATTCAGCAGTCCCAAAGGTTTGGAATAAAAGCCCAACAATTGCCCACAAGCAACTATAAATATTTCCTCAAGAGTACCTAGACCACCAGGTAATGCTATAAAAGCATCAGAATTATAGATTATGTCTTTAAAATTTTTAGGGATACTCTTGACTCCTTCTCCCTTACCTATGGCTTCCTTACAAAGGTTTCCTTCAACTGGAATATGAGGCCAAATTCTTACATCAGTAGCGTCGCTAGACCTAGCTGCTAGTGCCATATTTACCATCATTTTTATACTACCACCCCCATAGATTATGTTAATCTTCTTGTGTGCTAGGACTTGCCCTAAGTGATTTGCAGCTTCTAAATAAGCTTTATCTTTTCCAAGGCTGGAACCACAAAAGACACAGACATTCTTTATTTTCTTCGTGGACTGGGAGGTAGACATATTTGGTTTATAGAAGTGGTTGCTTAATGTCTGCTCCACTTAGACTTCGGGTTCTACATGAGATTTTAAAGATGAGAAATATACAAAAAGGGCTAAAGAGATAGACGAGTAGGAAATGAAAAGGTAATCCAAAGATTTAAACAAAATCTTGTGCGGATAAGAAAGTAAGATAAGGTGATTGATAGTTTACAGAAAATCTGATTCACTTTTTGAAAAAGATTAGACTCTAATTGTATAACTTTTGACAATTGAGAACAATTCGACAGAAGACCCTCATGACACAACTGTAGACTTTTTGACAAATATACACCAAGTCTAGAAATTTAATATAAACGACAAATACTGTAGAACTTTTGAAATTTGAGACACAAATCTTGAAATATCTAGATAAGCTTTTCAAAATTCAAACATATTACTGTACCGTATGTAACGTGTCTGATAAGATAATATATTTTATTATATATATATTTAAGAAAATCATAAATTAAATAAGATATTAACACTTACTGTATCAATCTAATAATCACAATTATTTCAAACACAAAAGCAAATATTCTGAGTAAAAGAAAAACACAAACTGTTGAATCATCAGCTAAAACTGCTTCAAATAAGTAAAGACTAAATAACCTTTATAGAGCGATGACTTATTTCCCATCCAGTTTTCTTATGGCTTGGCAAACAGGATCTAGAAATACCATATTCCTGAGGCGTTGTCTTTCTGTATAAAATTTAGGCCAGAGTTTAAAAATAGCTCCTTGAACATATCCACTAGGGTGACCGTGAAGAGGAGGATGGATACTATCCAAGTTCTCTTTTGAAAGTCCATTCCTACAAAACCTTATTTTATCCTCTCTATTCGTAGACATATAACTAGGTGAAGTACATTTACCGTTACAATTTTGTCTTCCACATTTGTTACAAGCGACCACGATGGCACGAGCTCTTCTTTTCATTGCACTACGACTGGTACCCGTTCCTGGTAAACCGACATCTTGACTAAAGTCACTCGGACGGATCTTCCCCTCTATTAACATTCTCACATCACAAGGGATACCAAAACGCATAAGAATCCACAACCGAGTAATTCTAGCCTTGTATTTCTTTCTGAGAATCTTTTGAGAGAGTGATGGGAAATACTTTCTCAGGTGTTGGTACTTTGGGTCCATGATGAGATGAAAGAAGAGTAAATAGAAAGGAAAAATTAAGATAGTAAATTGCAGAATCCTAGAATTCCTTCTTCTTTTAGAGAAAAAGAAGAATTTCTAATGAAAAAGAAGAGGATTTGCGATTTAAAGAGAAAATAACAAATTAAGAGAGAAAAAGTGAACTCGGAGAAATAAGCTCCTATGCACAGTAAACGTATATGTAAACAATAATTAAACCACTGTATATGACACGTATAGAGACCACGTGGGAGAGACAGTGTGAATCAAACTGATTTAAGATTTGAACTAGGCCCAAATGTTCTAAGTTGAAAATGGTCAAGTTGTTTTAGGCCTTAACACATCTGGAACGAGTTAAATAACAAACATAAAATTGAAAACCAATTCGTATGAATCTTAAACCCAATTCAAAGCCCACTATAGATAAAGTTAACTATGAACAACAAATCTAATTTAACGACAACAAGGATCTTCCTGAATGATATTTAAAATCATTTCATAACAACACAATCTTCCAGCAACTCAAATAATTTTGTTTTAATCAAAACCTTATTGAACAATGCATACACCCATATGTTATTCCTAATACTCAACATCTATCAATGGATTCATCATCATTGCTACCAAGGGTTTAGAATGTGACTAACCTTGAAATCAATACGATTTACGTCTTTCAACGTAGACCATATCAATGAACAAAGACACTTGATGTTACTACTTAAGAACATCTACAATCCCCACAATTCTACTTATACAATATATAATTTCCTCATATAACAAAACCTTAGGTAACCAAAAGATTCACATCTAAACATCTAAAACTTAAACATTTTATCGTAATTATCCAAAATTATTATAAGTGCCTTAAGTATTATGATTTACTTAAGGAAACTCCTATTGATCATTTTTCTATTGCATCTATATATAAAGATTCACTGATACACTTAAATACAATGTACGTAACGAAATATTCCAATTTTGAGATTCATGCATTCTAGACTTTACACAGTCTCAACAGACCAAAAGTCTAACATTTATCTCTCTCAAGATTCAATACCATGATTCCCAACTTATATCATATTCCTCAAATATATAGAACTTTTAAGAAAAGATATTGACACTTATGTGCTCCATCGAATCCACACATAATCATTACTTAGGTTTGAATCAATTACGAAAAATTTGGCATATCTATGTCAAACTTTAAAATCAATAAATCAAGCCTTATATTTCTTATTGTTTTTCACGAGACAAAAGGCTTTTAAATCCTCTTATCTATACGAATTTCTCATCGTTTATACGAATTAGATATGCTTATAGATCCAAATATTATACGAATCTCTCATAAGCAATCTACTTATAAACTCATTCCATATAATTATCATTCTCTTATAACTATTAATACTTTCCTTCTATATAATTATTGTACTCATATAACCATAAGTATTTTCATTCTATGGCCTTTCCATGTTACATCCTTCTAGACTGTATAAATCAATGTGAAGGTTCATTTTGATGATGACAATAAAAATTCAGCTTCAAAACCATCTCAAAAATATATTTTTTTAAAGTGGTGCTACAAGTCTCTTTTGGATATCCTACAAACATGCAAACTTACGAGTGTGCTTCCAACTTATTCGGATCCTTAAACAGGACATGAGCTGGACATCCCCATATGCAAATATGGTTTAAGGATATCTTCCTACCTGTCCATAATTCATGAGGAGCTTGAAGGACCGATTTTAAAGGCACATTGTTTAAAAGATAACATGCGGTTTGTAGTGTATATCCCCAAAAGGATGAATGCAATGATGAATAACTCATCATGGACCTGACCATGTCCAATAAAGTCTATTCCTTCTCTCCGCTATGCCATTCTGCTACGGAGTGCTCGGCGCAGTCAAATGGTATAAAATCCCGTTCTCTAATAAGTGTCCCAAGAACTCATCAGAAAGGTATTCTCCACCCCAATTAGATCGATGTGCCTTTATGGGTTTACCCAATTGCTTTACTACTTCAGCTCGAAACTCCCTGAACTTGTCAAAAGTTTCAGTTTTGTGGTACATCTGGTACACATACCCATATTTTGAGTAATCATCAATAAAAGTGAAGTACTCGTGCCTGGATGTTCATCGGTCTGCAAACATCACTATGCACAAGTTATAGAACCCCTTCGGCCCTATTGCCCTAAGACCCGAATGGTCTTTTGGTCATTTTACCCTCCAAACAAGATTCACATTGAGGTATAGATTCCACCTTTAAGTGACTTAAAGGTCCATCCCTTACCAACCTTTGAATCCTATTCAGGTTAATATGACCAAGGCTCAAATGCCAAAGATAAGTCTTATTAGAGTGAGAAGTTTTAAGTCTGTTAGAGTTATTAGCATTCATCTCAGCATTAAGCAATAAGTCCATCTTATGTTTGATAAAATATAGATTATTTTGCATCCATCCAAAAGAGATAAAAGATTTGTTTTTACGAATCACCACTTTATCATTAAAAGAAACCAAATAGGAGTCTTTAAATAAACAAGCTACAGAAATTAAATTCCTTTTAAATTTAGGAACATAAAAACAATCTTGCAAAAATAAATTCCTATAATTATCAAAATAAAGATGGACGTCTCCCACTACTTCCATTGAGACCAAAGATCCATCATCCATCCGAAGCGTGAAGTCTTCATGTAGTAGACTTCTCATTTCTTTAAACCCTTATAGAGAAACACAAACATGATTAGATGCACCAGAATCTATGACCCAATTGTCACTGGATTCCTTAGCCAAACAAGTTTCTAAATGTAGAAGATCACACCTACCTCCTTTGGAAAGAAAGTCCTTGCAATGCTTCTTGATGTGCCTGACCTTCCCACAAAAGAAGTTTCAGGTTCTTCTTCTTCTTTTTCCTGCTCTTGGTGCTACCAGGAATAGAAGACTTCCTGTTCTTGACCCGTTGCTTCTTTCCATTCCTAGAGTTGGGATTGGAAACAAAAGTAGCTACCAAATTGGCCTCTCCACCCGCAGGAGACTCCCTGATCAGCAGCTCAAACTCCTATAACTGTTTCATTCATTCCATCAAGGTCAAATCTCATCTATTGCTTAAATTAAATGTAGCTCTAAATGGAATAAATTCCTTTGACAGAGTCTCAAAGACCATAGTCATCTTAGTTTTAGCATCGATGTCAGCTCCATAGGTTTGAGCCTCAGCGAGGTAGCCCATGACCAACATCATGTGCTCCTTTACTGATGTCTCCAACCTCTGCTTACAGTTAAGAAGTTTTCGAAACGCCCCTTGTTGCTTTGTTATGGCTTAGCCTCCAAACATGTCTTTGACATTATCCAAGATCTGCGTTGCAGTCTCATAATCCTAATGTTGAGCCTACAACACATTATTCATATTAGCCATAACATAGCAGCAAGCCTGATGGTTTGCATCTTTCCAATGATCATACGCTTAGAATTGCTCATTAGTTAAGTCTCCCGTAGGCTCAGGAGGACAAGGGGTTGTCAATGCATATTTTAGTTTCTTAAAAGACAGGACGATATCCAAGTTTCGTTTCCAATCATTATAATTCTCTCCGATTAATAGGTTTTTGTCAAGTATCGAAGATAAAGCATTTTTCGACATTTTTAATCTACAATAAAGAATCATATACCAAACATAAGCAAATATATAATAATAATTTAGTAAGATAACACAGTCATATAAAAACATACAAATGTGTTTATGTGTCAAAACCTTGAAAATATCACAACATTACAATGATAATTCCCAACTCAGAATTCAACAAGCTCCTAAGGGAGTCATGTCAAATTCAATCAAGAACATGAATCCCCTCCTAATTAATATATGCCATCCAGGACCCGTATGATCCAACATATATTAAAAATCGTTTCTTTGGCTATTAATTTTATTAACAGAGCTCCTAGGGGAGGTTAATAATAAAATTAACGTGAGTGTACAACCATCGTTTCAATATTCTATCCATGATTTATAATCACCACCTACGGGTGTGCAACCATAAATTATGCTAAAATACCTTATCCTCTCAGAGATCCAATCTGGTACATGATAGAAATCCCTTCCTAGGTGTTGGGACTACCATGTTCTTCCTATGGACCTGTTAGACATGTATGCCCTAAGGAGTAAAAATGTAATAAGTTTTTAGAGACATTTTTATCAATAAAGAATTTATTCATTGTTTATATACCAAATCTTGTCCTCTTTACGTTCATAATTGTTGAATGTATGTTAAGCAAACAATAGTCTGAGACTGTCAGTCCAAACCTTTAAGAATTGGGCATATGATAGACAGATTATGCGAAAGACACGATTCTTAAGGTGACGGTTTAAATCATAAGATCCGCAATCGAGGGAATAAAGTTGGGCGCTTTATTTATGTAAAGATTGTTATGTTGTCTATATCCCTTTTTGGAGATGGTTTGTCTTGACCATCGGAGGTAGACTCCATGAATAGAAACATTGGCATGTTGTCGTAGGTGACGGTGTGTTGGATTGGGACATAAAGTTAATTGATTTGGATTAATAATACTGTCTTGGAAAATCGATTCACTTTAGAGAATCATTTGTACTATATCTTAATCCTGAGATGAATAGTGGGCCTATTATCTTGACTTGTGTCTTTTGATGTACCAAAGGGTGACACCCACATCTTAATAGTGGTATGCATACCGGTACGTTAGAGGCATGACTCTTGATAGCTTAGACTTGTTATTCATAGATATGAAATCCATAGCTCCTCTTCAGGAGTTCCTCTTATATGCGTTATCCTATAATTGGAAAACTATAGCGCTCAACTATTTGGATACATAGGTGTAACCAAATGGTATACTGTCTTTGGAGAGTAAGTTTTCTTATGGTAAGAAAATAGAACGTAAGATAAAAATAATCGGGAAGGTAAGACAAATCTTGTCCTTAAGCCGATTATGGATAATCATATGGGGATACGGTACACTATGATATGTCATAGAGACTTAGCTATATGGGCTTTGTAATTCTATGTAGTTCGAGAGTGTAGCTCCAAGCTTTTAGTGGAGCAACATTAGAGTTGATAATTATGAAATGTATATCTAGGATATTGGGTTTTGTAATTATCGGGAGCTTGAACTATATATGTCCATTTGGTCCCTTTTGTTAGCTCACAACATCCTGTAATGATACGACGTGTTTTTTCAATAATTGGTGACTTATGTCAGATTTATCAAATTGGTTGAAACTTGGAAGAATCAAATAATTCATGCCTGTTTATCAGTTGAATTAATTTTGTGATAAAATTAATTTATGATAAACTTGTTGAATTATTGGGATCAGATAATTCTTGTCTATTTATCGATTGATTTAATTTTGGATAAATTAGATCAAGATAACCTTGTAGAATTATTAGGAATTGATTTATTTTCCTAGAGATAATCTAGATAAAGTTGTTTTGATCAGATAGCTTCTCTATTGGGTTATTTCAATTAAAACTAAGACTTTATCCTATAGAATCTTGGGAGGAAAATAAAAGATTCGCTGAGATTTTTATCAGCAGTTTGGCTTGTCGATCCACGTGTTCGGCCTACCGATGGGGCTTATTCGGCTTGCCGATTAGGCTGTTCGACCTGCTAATGAGCAAAGGATAAGATTACGTGTTTCCACGTGGATCTTATCAGATATTGATCCAAACTTGATTCTGTTTCAAGTTTTTGAGATCTAATTTGATAAGGACTGACCCTAGGCCCAACTTCTATATAGAGGGAGTAAGTCTTAAGGGTTACTAAGATCAATTGAGAGATTAAGAGTGATCCTCTGCTAGTGAGAATCTGAAAACTCCCTGAGAGCTTTTGTTCACAAATCATGAACACTAGCTTTGGGTTCTCTCGATTGGTTGGAAGGAGAGTCACTTGGTGTAAGAGCTGTACGTGTGAGCCCACACTCACTCTAGTTGTGGATAGAGAATAGCAAAGAAGACCAATTGGTTGAGACTCTTCTAGAACATTACTTCTCGTCACGTTTTGCGAGGGTTCTTCAGCATACAAAGGTTAGTAAGATCTGATTAATTTTAACATATAGCATGTCAAACTTGTGTTTTGAAAAATACTCTGATATAAAATTTTTAAAATTTCATTGCACACTCTTTTTCCAACAAATTGGTATCAGAGCCATGATTTTTACATAAATTTACGAGTTTATGATCATCTTATATGCATAAATTTTATGATCTTAATTTCTCCTATGCTTGAATTTAATTTTATAGAGAGTTGGCACTCTAGGTTTCTATATATTATATATGTTGTTATGGATTATATGGTGAATGTTTATTAATTAATTATGATTGATTAAATTATTATTAAATTATTTAGTAATTAATTAATTTATGTCGGTTATGGTTCCTTGAAAGTTAGAATGTGTATCTATGTTTTTCATGTAATTAGATGGCGGACTATCATCTCCGTCTAGGAATTGTTATTTATTTTAAATTTGTAAGAATTTTATAATTAAATAATTTTTCAGAGAAGACGGATCTAGAAGGCGGATCTAGAAGAATGATGATGGCACTACCAGGTATTTCCCGAGTCTCTAATTTTATGCTTTTGAATTGTTGAAAATAAAATTGATGAATTGCATTAAAAATTGTATGTTCTGGAATAAGAGATTTTTGTTCAGTCAGTATGCCGAACATCACAGTTCAGTAGGCCGATGGTCACAGATCAGCAGGCCATATGTGACGTTCGAGAGGCCGTTAGTCGGGCAGAAATTAGGTGGCTCTGGTGGCAGGCCGAACTTTCATGAGTCGGCAGGCTGATTTTACAGATTGGTAGGCCAATGGAGCATGACCGGCAGGCCGATCTGGGCAAAACTCTCTGAACTTCCAAAAAAGGTGCAGTTTTAATTTTATTTTTGGGACAATTCTAAGAAACATTAAATTTGGATATGACTAGAAATATGAAGCATTCGATTCATATGGGATTGAAGACTTAAAGATGGGTATTGCATGAAGAATGATACAGCTTGAGGATTCAAGGATGAAGAATCGATAATCTGTCTTGATTATTCTCTTGTAATCTTAGTTTTCTATTCTCTAGGGTGGAGCCATAATATTACGATTATTTATTATTTTGCTTGTAGCTTTGCTTGATTGCTTTGCTTGTCTACATTATAGTATGATTTGCCATGTATATTGATAACATGTCATATAGAATAGGGAATGCCACAAATATTAAAATTATTCATATATATTTTTAAAATAAAACCTTGATTTTAAAAGATTGAGTGGGAGAAGGTTTTCGAAGAGAGGACCTAAGGCCTCTATCGTTGGTCCATAGGCAGAACATGGTGGTCCTGATCCCTAGGAAGGGATTTCTATCATGTACCTGATTGGATCTCTATGAGGATAAGGTATTTTAGCATGATTTATGGTTGCACACCCCTAGGTGGTGATTATAAATCATGGATAAAATATTGAAATGATGGTTATACAATCACATTAATTTTATTATTAACCTGCCCTAGGAGCTCTATTAATAAAATTAATGGCCAAAGAAATGATTATTAATATATGTTGGATCATACAGGTCCTGGATGGCATATATTAATCAGGAGGGGATCCGTATTCCTGATTTAATTTAGCATGACTCTCCTAGGAGCTTGTTGAATTCTAAGTTGGGAATTATCGTTGTAAGGATGTGATATTTTCAAGGTTTTGACACATAAACACGTTTGTATATTTTTACATGATTATTATCTTACTAAATTATTATTATATGTTTGCTTATGTTTGGTATATGATTCCTTCTTGTAGATTAAAAATGTCTAAAAATGCTTTATCATCGATACTTGACAAAAACCTATTAACTAGGGAGAATTATAATGATTGGAAATAGAACCTAGATATCGTCCTGTCCTTTGAGAAACTGAAATATGTACTGACGACCCCTGTCCTCCCGAGGCTATGGGAGACTTAACTAATGAGCGATTCTAAGTGTATGATCGCTAAAAAGATGCTAATGATCAGGCCCACTGCTATGTTATGGTTAGCATGAATAACGTGTTGTAGGCTCAACATCAGGATTATGAGAGTACAAAGCAGATCTTGGATAATCTTGAAGATATTTTCGGAGGCCAAGCCATAACAAAGCGGCAAGGGGTGCTTCAAAAACTTCTAAACTGTAGACAGAGGCCAGGGACATCTATAAAGGAGCATATGATGTTGGTCATGGGTTATCTCGTTGAGGCTCAAACCAATAGAGCCGACATTGATGCTGAAACTCAGATGACTATGGTCTTTAAGACTCTATCAAAGGAATTTATTCCATTTAGAGCTACATTTAATTTAAGCAATAGACGGGATATGACCTTGACAGAACTAATGAAACAGTTACAGGAGTTCAAACTGCTGATTAGGGAGTTTCTTACAGGTGGAGAGGCCAACATGGTAGCTGCTTATGGTTCCAATAGTAACTCTAGGAATGGAAAGAAGCAATAGGCCAAGAACAGAAAGTCTTCTATTTCTGCTGGCACCAAGAGCAAGAAGAAGAAGAAGATGAACCTGAAGAAGCTTAAGTGCTTCTTCTACTGGAAGGTTGGGCATATCAAGGACTTCCTTTCCAAAGGAGGTAGGTGTGATCTTCTATATTTAGAAACTTGTTTGGTTGAGAAATCCAGTGACATTTGGGTCATAGATTTTAGTACAACTAATCATGTTTGTGTTGCTCTACAGAGGTTCAAAGAAATGAGAAGTAAGCTTCATGAGGACTTCACGCTTTGGATGGGCGATGGATCCTTAGTCTCAGCAGAAGCTGTGGGAGATGTCCATCTTTATTTTGATAATTATAGGAATTTATTTTTGCAAGATTGTTTTTATGTTCCTAAATTTAAAAGGAAGTTAATTTCTATATCTTGTTTATTTAAAGACTCCTATTTGGTTTCTTTTAATGATATTGTGGTGATTTGTAAAAACAAATCTTTTATTTGTTCTGGATGAATGCAAAATAATCTATATTTTATCAAACCTAAAATGGACTTATTACTTAATGCTGAGATGAATAATAATAACTCTAAAAGACTGAAAACTTCTCACGTTAATAAGACTTATCTTTGGCATTTGAGCCTTGGTCATATTAACGTGAATAGGATTCAAAGGTTGGTAAGGGATGGACCTTTAAGTCACTTAAAGGTGGAATCTATACCTCAATGTGAATCTTGTTTGGAGGGTAAAATGACTAAAAGACCATTTGGGTCTAAGGGCAATAGCGCCGAAGGGGTTCTAGAACTTGTGTATAGTGATGTTTGTGGACCGATCAACATCCGAGCACGAGGAGGTATGAGTATGTGTATGTGTACTTCATCAAACTTATTGATGATTACTCAAGGTATGAGTATGTGTACCTGATGTACCACAAAAGCAAAACTTATGATAAGTTTAGGGAGTTTTGGGCTGAAGTGGAAAAGCAATTGGGTAGACCAATAAAGGCACTTCGATCTGATCGAGGCGGGGAATACCTTTCTGATGAGTTCTTGGGACACTTGTCAGAGAATGGGATTTTATCTCATTTGACTGCGCCGAGCACTCCGCAGCAGAATGGCATAGCGGAGAGAAGGAATAGGACTTTGTTGGACATGATTAGGTCCATGATGAGTTATTCATCATTGCATTTTTCCTTTTAGGGATATGCACTATAAACCACATGCTATCTTTTGAACAATGTGCATTCAAAATCGGACCCTAAAACTCCTCACAAGTTGTGGATGAGTAGGAAGACATCCTTAAACCATATTCACATATGGGGATGTCCAACTCATGTCCTATTTAAGGATCAGAATAAGTTGGAAGCACGTTCAAAAGTTTATGTGTTTGTAGGATATCCAAAAGGGACTAAAAGGGGTTATTTTTATAACCCAAAGGAAAATAAAGTCGTGGTTTCAACTAATGCAACTTTCCTTGAGGAGAGTTACATGGACGACTTTAAACCTCGAAGCAAAGTGGTGCTTGAGGAGTTAAGGAGTGATCCGATCACTCCAAAGGTTCTGAATGAAACAATTCCAATCAATATAGAAAAACCAAACAAACCTGAACAACAACCTCAGGAGCTTCGGCGTAGTGGGAGGATCGGGTGTCAACCTGAGAGGTATATGTTCAATGGGGAGGTCTTTTTGGCTGAACCAGATGAACATGAGAGAGATCCTTATACTTACGCAAAAGCTATGGAGGATATTGATTCAAAACTCTAGATAGAGGCCATGAACAAAGAGATGAAGTCTATGGGGACTAATTAGGTTTGGGAGCTTGTGGATCTTCCTGAAGGGGTAAAACCCATAGGGTGTAAGTGGATCTACAAGAGGAAAAGAGGAGTGGATGGAAATGTCGAAACCTTTAAGGCTAGACTAGTAGCTAAGGGTTGTACACAAAAGGAAGGAATCGATTATGAGGAAACCTTTTTGCCTGTAGCCATGCTTAAGTCCATCCGGATTCTCTTGTCCATAGTTGCTGCTCTTGACTACGAAATTTGACAGATGCTTGTCAAGACGACTTTTCTGAATGGCTATCTTGATGAGTCTATTTACATGGAACAACCAGACGGGTTTAAGGTCACGGGTCAAGAGGGGAAGGTTTGCAGGCTGCTAAAGTCAATTTATGGACTTAAGCAGGCTTCCCATTCTTGGAGCATAAAATTTCATCAGGTGATCAAGATTTATGGGCTCTCACAAAATGTTGATGAACTATGTGTTTACAAACACATAAAGGATGGGAAGGTGGTTTTTCTACTGCTCTATGTAGATGACATTCTACTAATTGGCAATGACATTGGGGCATTGTCGTCGGTCAAATTATGGTTGACCAAGTAGTTTGACATGAAGGACTTTGGTGAGGCTAATTTTGTTCTCGATATCCAGATCTTTCGAGATAAGGAAGAACAAAATGATAGCTTTGTCCCAAGTGGACTACATAGATAAAATTCTCAAGAGATTTGCAATGCAAGATTCCAAGGAAGGCGGGCAACCATCTAGGTCTGGAATTACTCTTTCTAAGAAATACTCTCCAAAGTCTTATGAAGAAAGAGAATACATGAAGAAGGTGCCTTATGCTTCGGTAGTGGGTAGTCTCATGTATGCCATGCTTTCCACACGACCAGATATTAGTTATGCGATCGGGATTGTAAGTCAATTTCAGGCAGATCTAGGACCGAACCATTGGGTTGCGGTTAAGCATATTTTCAAGTACCTGAGAAGGACTCAAGGGTATATGCTTGCATATTCAGGTGAGGACTTGACTCCTCTAGGATATACTGACTCGAATTTTCAATCCTATTTGGATTTTAGGAAATCGACTTCAGGTTTTGTGTTTACTCTTGGCGGTGGTGCCATCAATTGGAGAAGTGCTAAGCAAGATTACACTTCGTATTCAACGATGGAGGCTGAGTATGTGGCAGCTAGTGATGCTTCGAAAGAAGCGGTATGGCTTTGCAAGTTCCTTGGGGATCTTGAGGTAGTTCCTGGTATGGATAAAGTGATATCACTATACTGTGATAACAGTGCAGCGGTAGCTAACGCTAAGGAACCAAGATTTCACAAGAAGAGTAAGCATATTGATCGGAAGTATCATGTGATAAAGGACTTCGTTGAGGGCGGTTATTTCACAGTGTGCAAGATCGCATCAGAGGACAACTTAGCTGATCTATTTATGAAGACACTTACTAGGAGAGTCTTCGAGAGGCATGTGGAAGCTATGGGGATGCAGGATTTATCATATTTACTCACTTAGTGCAAGTGGGAGATTGTTAGAATGTATTCCCTAAGGAGTAAAAATGTAATAAGTTTTTGGATACATTTTTATCAATAAAGAATTTATTCATTGTTTATACACCAAATCTTGTCCTCTTTATGTTCATAATTGTTGAATGTATGTTAAGCAAACAATAGTCTGAGACTGTCTGTCTAAACCTTTAAGAATTGGGCATATAATGGACAAATTATACGGAACACACGATTCTTAAGATGATAGTTTAAATCATAAGATCCACAATCGAGGGAATAAAGTTGGGCGCTTTATTTATGTAAAGATTGTTATGTTGTCTATATCCCTTTTGGGACATGGTTTGTCTTGACCATCGGAGGTAGACTCCATGAATAGAAACATTGGCATGTTGTCATAGGTGACGATGTGTTGGATTGGGACATAAAGTGAATTGATTTGGTTTTTAATTCTGTCTTTGCAAGTCCATTCACTTTAGACAATCATTTGTATTGTATCTTATTTCTGAGATGAACAGTGGGCTCGTTGTCTTGACTTGTGTCTTTTGATGTACCAAAGGGTGACACCCACATCTTAATAGTGGTATGCATGCCGGTACATTGGAGGCATGACTCTTGATAGCGTAGACTTGTTATTCATAGATATGGAATCCATAGCTCCTCTTTAGGAGTAATGATATCCTCTTATATGCGTTATCCTGTAATTGGAAACTGGAGACCTCAACCATTTGGATACATAGGTGTAACCGAATGGTATACTGTCTTTGGATAGTAAGTTTTCCGATGGTGAGAAAATGAAACGTAAGATAAAAATAATTGGGTAGGTAAGAGAGAACTTGTCCTAAAGCTGATTTTGCATAATCATATAGGGATACGATACACGATGATATGTCATGGAGACTAAGCTATACAGGCTTTGTAATTCTATGTAGTTTGAGAGTGCAGCTCCAAGCTTTTAGTGGAGTAGCGTTGGAGCTAATAATTATGAAATATATATCTGGGATATTGGGTTTCGTAATTATTGGGAGCTTGAACTATATAGGTCCATTTGGTCCCCTTTGCTAGCTCACAACATCCTATAATGATACGGCGTGTTTTTCCAATAATTGGTGACTTATGTAGTATTTATCAGATTGGTTGAAATTTGAAGAATCAAATAATTCATGTTTGTTTATCAATTGAATTAATTTTGTGATAAAATTAATTCAAGATAAACTTGTTGAATTATTAGGATCGGATAATTCTTGTCTGTTTATCGATTGATTTAATTTTGGATGAATTAGATCAAGATAAACTTGTAGAATTATTGGGAATTGATTTATTTTCCTAGAGATAATCTAGATAAAGTTATTTTGATCAGATAGCTTCTTTATTGGGTTATTTGAATTAAAACCAAAACTATATCCTATAGAATCTCGAGTAGAAAATAAAAAATTCGCTGAGATTTTTATCGGCAGTTCGACTACCGATCCATGTGTTCGGCTTGCCGTTGAGGCCTGCCGATGAGCGAAGGATAAGATTACGTGTTTCCACATGAATCTTATCAGATATTGATCTGGACTTAATTCTGTTTCAAGTTTTTGAGACCTAATCTGATGAGGATTGACCCTAGGCCCAACCTCTATATAAAGGGAGTAAGTCTTAAGAGTTACTAAGATCAATTAAGAGATTAAGAGTGATACTTGCTGGTGAGAATCTAAAAACTTCTTGTTAGCTTTTGTTCACAAATCACGAACACTAGCTTTGGGTTCTCTCGATTGGTTGGAAGGAGAGTCGCTTGGTGGAAGAGCTATACGTGTGAGCCCACACTCACTTTGGTCGTGGATAGAGAATAGCAAAGAAGACCAGTTGGTTGAGGCTCTTCTAGAACGTTACTTCTCTTCACGTTTTGCGAGGGTTCTTCGGCATACAAAGGTTAGTAAGATCTGATTAATTTATATATATAGCATTTCAAACTTGTGTTTGAGAAAATATTCTGATGTAAAATTTTTAAAATTCCACTGCGCACTATTTTTCCAACAAGACCAACGATGGAGGCTGTAGGTCCTCTCTTTGAAAACCTTCTCCCACTCAATCTTTTGAAATCAAGGTTTTATTTTAAAATTATGCATGAACAATTTTAATATGAGTGGCACTTCCTATTCTATATGACATGTTATCAATATACATGGCAAATCATATTATAATGTAGAGAAGCAAAGCAATCAAGCAAAGCTACAAGCAAAATAATAATAACCGTAATATTATAGTTCCACCCTAGAGAATAAAAAAAAAATTACAAGGGAATAATCGAAACATATTATCAATTCTTCATCCTTGAATTCTCAAGTTGTATCTCTCATCATGTAATGTCCATCTTTAAGTCTTCAATCCCGTATGAATCGAATACTTCATATTTCTGGTCATATCCAAATTTAATGTCTCTCAGAATCGTCCCAAAAATAAAATTAAAATTGCATCTTTTTGGGAAATTTTTTAGCTCTCGGTCGGCAAGGCGATCTGGGTGATCGGCTTTCCAGTCACGACCCATCGGCCTACCGATCAGCAAGATCGGCCTATCGACTCATGAAAGATCGGCCTGCCGAACTAAAGGTTTGGCCTACCCCCAGAGCCTCCTGATTTCTACCCCACTGACGGCCTGCTGAACCTCACGTTTGGCCTACCGATCTATGACCATCGGCCGGCCGAACTATAGGGTTCGGCATGCCGACCGAGTAGAAATCTTCCATTCTAGAAAATACAATTTTTAATACAATTCATCAATTTTATTTTCAACAATTCAGAAACATAAAATTAGAGACTCAAGAAATACCTGGGAGTGCCATCATCATTCTTCTAGATCCGCCTTCTGGATCCGTCTTCTCCGAATGATTATTTAATTACAAAATTCTTATAAATTTTAAAAATAAATAATAATTCCTAGACAGAGATGATAGTTTGCCATCTAATTACATGAAAAACCTAGATACATATTCTAACCCCTAAGGAACCATAACTGGTATAAATTAATAAATAAATAAATAAATAAATAATCATTTAATAAACCATATTTAATTAATGAACATTCACCACATAATCCATGGCAACATATAAAATATATAGAAACCTAGAGTGCCAACTCTCTATAAAATTAAATTCAAGCATATGAGAGATTAAGATCACAAAATTTATACATATAATAAGATCACAAACTCGTCAATTTATATAAAACCATGGCTCTGATACCAATTGTTGAAAAAATAGTACGCAGTGGAGTTTTTAAAAATTTTATATCAGAGTATTTTTCAAAACACAAGTTTGACATGCTATATGCATAAATTAACCAGATCTTACTAACCTTTGTGTGCTAAAAAGCTCCTACAATCAGTGAAGAGAAGTAACGTTCCAGAAGAGCCTTAACCAATTGGTCTTCTTTGTTATTCTCTATCTGCGATCGGAGTGAGTGTGGGCTTATACGTATAACTCTTCCACCAGGTAACTCTCCTTCCAACCAATTGAGAGAACCCAAAGCAAGTGTTTGTGATTTGTGAACAAGAGCTCTTAGGGAGTTTCTAGATTCTCACCAGTAGCATATCACTCTTAATCTCTCAATTGATCTAAATAACTTATATGACTTACTCTCTATTTATAGAGGTTGGGTCTAGGGTTAGTCCTTATCATATTAGGTCTCAAAATTCAAATCAGAATCAAATTCAGATCAATATCTAAAAAGATCAGCTTAAAAACACATGATCTTATTCTTCGCTCATCGGCAAGCTGATTAGGATGGTCGGTAGGGTGAATAGGCCCAATCGACAGGCCGAACTTGAGGATCGGCATGCCAAACTGCCGATTAATATCTCAGCGAGTATTTTATTTTCCATTCGAGATTCTATAGGATGAAGTCTCAGTTTTAATTCAAATAACCCAAGAGAAAAGTTATCTAATTAAAACAACTTTATCAAGATAATCTCTAAGAAAATAAATGAATTCCTAATAATTCTATAAGTTTATCTTGACCTAATTTATTCAAAATTAAATTAACCGATAAACAGACAAGAATTATCCGATCCCAATAATTCAACAAGTTTCTTGAATTAATTTTATCACAAAATTAATTCAACCGATAAACATACATGAATTATTTGATTTTTTCTAATTTCAATTAATCTAATAAATCAGACATAAGTCACCAATTGGTAGAAAAGCGCGCCGTATCGTTACAAGATGTTGTGAGCTAGCAAAGGAGACCAAATGGACCTACATAGTTCAAGCTCCCAATAATTATGAAACCCAATATCCCAGATATATATTTCATTATTATCAACTCCAACGCTACTCCACTAAAAGCTTGGAGCTGTACTCTCGAACTACATAGAATTATGAAGCTCGTATAGTTAAGTCTCCATGACATATCATAGTATATAGTATCCCCATATGATTATCCATAACTGGCTTAAGGATAAGTTCTATCTTATCTTCCCGATTATTTTTATCTTATGTTGCATTATCTCACTATCGAAAACTTACCATCCAAAGACTGTATACCATTCGGTTACACCTATGTATCCAAATGGTTGAGCGCTCTAGTTTTCTAATTATAAGGTAATGCATATAAGAGGATATCACTACTCCTAAAGAGGAGCTATAGATTCCATATCTATGAATAACAGGTCTATGCTATCAAGAGTCATGCCTCCAACATACCGGCATGCACACCACTATTAAGATGTGGGTGTCACTCTTTGCTACATCAAAAGACACAAGTCAAGACAACGGGCCCACTATTCATCTTAGGATTAAGATACAATATAAATGATTGTCTAAAGTGAATCGATTTGCCAAGACAAAATTATTAATCCAAATCAATTCACTTTATGTCCCAATCCAACACATCGTCACCTATGGCAACGTGCCAATGTTTCTATTCACGGAGTCCACCTTCGATGGCCAACTTTATTCCCTCGATTGTAGATCTTATGATTTAGATCGTCACCTTAAGAATCATGGCTTCTACATAATCTATCCATCATATGCCCAATTCTTAAGGTTTAGACTGACAGTCTCAGACTATTGTTTGCTTAACATACATTCAACAAATATGAACGTAAAGAGGACAAGATTTGGTATATAAACAATAAATAAATTATTTATTGATAAAAATGTCTCCAAAAACTTATTACATTTTTACTCCTTAGGGCATACATGTCTAACACTGGAATCTATGACCCAAAGTCACTAGATTCCTCAACTAAACAAGTTTCTAAATATAGAAGATCACACCTACCTCCTTTGGAAAGGAAGTCCTTGCAATGCTTCTTTATATGCCCGACCTTCCCACAGAAGAAGCACTTAAGCTTATTTGGGTTCTTCTTCTTCTTTTTCTTGCTCTTGGTGCTAGTAGGAATAGAAGACTTCCCATTCATGGCCCGTTGTTTCCTTCCATTCCCATAATTGAGATTGGAACCAGAAGCAGCTACCAAGTTGGCCTCTCCACCAACAGGAGACTCCCTGATCAGCAGTTCAAACTCTTGTAACTGTTTCATTAATTCTGTTATGGTCGTATCCCACCTATTGCTTAAATTAAAAGTAGCACTAAACGGGATAAATTCCTTTGACACAGTCTCAAAGACCATAGTCATCTGAGTTTCAGCATCAATGTCGGCTCTATTGGTTTTAGCCTCAACGCGGTAACCCATGACCAACATCATGTGCTCCTTTATAGATGCCCCCGGTCTCTGTTTATAGTTCAAGAGCTTCCCAAGCACCCCTTGCCTCTTTGTTATGGCCTAGCCTCCAAACATGTCTGCTAGATTATCCAAGATCTACTTAGCAGTCTCATAATCCTCATGTTGAGCCTGCAATACATGATTCATGCTAGCCATAACATACCAGCGAGCCTTATCATTTGCATCTTTCCGGCGATCGTACGCTTGGAATTGCTCATTGGTGGAATCTCCCATAGGCTCAGGAGGACAAGGAGTTGTCAACACAAATTATTAGTTTCTCAAAGGAGAGGACGATATCTAGGTTCTGTTTCAAATCATTATAATTCTCTCCAGTTAATAGGTTTTTGTCAAGTATCAAAGATAAAGCCTTTTTAGACATTTTTATTCTACAATAAAGAATCATATAACAAACATAAACAAACATACAATAATAATTTAGTAAGATAACACAATCATGTAAAAACATAAAAATGTATTTATGTGTCAAAACCTTGAAAATATCACAACCTTATAACGATAATTCCCAACTCATAATTCAACAAGCTCCTAGGGGAGTCATGCCAAATTCAATTAGGAACACGGATCCCCTTCTGATTAATATATGCTATCAGAACCCATATGATCCAGCATATATTAATAATCGTTTCTTTGGCCATTAATTTTATTAATAGAGCTCCTAGGGGAGGTTAATAATAAAAGTAATATGAGTGTGCAACCATTGTTTCAATATTTTATCCATGATTTATAATCACCACCTAGGGGTGTGCAACCATAAATCTTGCTAAAATGCCTTATCCTCTCAAAGATCCAATTTGGTACATTTTAGAATTCCCTTCCTAGGGGTTAGGACCACCATGTTCTTCCTATAGACCAATGATGGAGGCCTTACGTCCTCTCTTCAAAAACCTTCTCCCACTCAATCTTTTCGAAATCAAGGTTTTATTTTAAGAACATGCATGAACAATTTTAATATGAGCGGCACTCCCTATTATATATGGCATGTTATCAGTATACATGGCAAATCATATTAAAATGTAGAGAAGCAAAGCTACAAGCAAAATAATAATAACCGTAATATTATGGTTCCACTCTACAGAATAGAAAACAAAGATTACAAGAGAATAATCGAAACATATTATCGATTCTTTATCGTTGAATCCTCAAGCTATGTCCTTCTTCATGTAATGCTCATCCGCAAGTCTTCAATCCCATATGAATCGAATATCCATATTTTTGGTCATATCCATATTTAATTTTTCTCAGAATTGTCCCAAAAATAAAAATAAAACTACATCAAAAACTATACCTTTTCTGAAAAAATTTCTAGCTTACTACCGGCAAGCCAATCTGGGTGATCGGCCTGCCAATCATGACCCACTAGCCTGCCGATCTTCACAGATCGGCCTGCCGATTCATGACAGATCGACCTGCCAAACTAGAAGTTTGGTTTGTTGCCAGAGCCACTTGATTTTTGCCCCACTGTTGGCCTGCCGAACCTCACATCTGGCTTGCCAATTTGTGACCATCGGCCTACCGAACTAGAGAGTTTGACATGTAGACCGAGCAAAAATCACCCTTTCTAGAAAATGCAATTTTTAATGCAATTCATCAATTTTATTTTTAACAATTCAAAAACATAAAATTAGAGACTCAAGAAATACCTGGGAGCACCATCATCTATCTTCTAGATCTGCTTCTAGATCCATCTTCTCTGAATAATTTTTTGATTACAAAATTCTTACAAAATTAAAATTAAATAATAATTCCTAAATGGAGATGATAGTCTACCATCTAATTACATGAAAAATCAAGATACATATTCTAGCCTCTAAGGAACCATAACAGGCATAAATTAATGAATTAATAAATAATTAAATAATAATTTAATCAACCATAATTAATTAATAAACATTCACCATATAATCCAATACAACATATAAAATATATAGAAATCTAGAGTGCCAACTCTCTATAAAATTAAATTCAAGCATAGGAGAGATCAAGATCACATAATTTATACATATAGCACGATCACAAACTCGTAAATTTACGAAAAAACCTATCTTTGATACCAATTGTTTGAAAAATAGTACGCAGTGGAATTTTAAAAATTTGTATCAGAGTATTTTCTAAAACACAAGTTTGACATGCAATATGCATAAATTAACCAGATCTTACTAACATTTGAACGCCAAAGAACTCTCGCAATCCGTGAAGAGAACGTTTCAAAAGGGCCTCAACCAATTGGTCTTCTTTGCTATTCTCTATCCATGATTGGAGTGAGTGTGGGTTCATACGTGCAGCTCTTCCTCTAGGTGACTCTCCTTCCAACCAATTGGGAGAACCCAAAGCTAGTGTTTGTGATTTATGAACAAGGGCTCTCAGGGAGTTTTCAGATTCTCACCAGTAGAGTATTACTCTTAATCTCTCAATTGATCTGAATAACTTATGTGACTTACTCCCTATTTATAGAGGTTGGGTCTAGGGTCAGTCTTTATCAAATAAGGTCTCAAAAATTTGAATCAGATTCAAATTCGGATCAATATCTGATAAAATCCGTGTAAAAATGTGTGATCTTTTTATCGCCCATCAACAGGCCAATCAACCTAATCAGCAGGCCAAACTTGCCACATCAGCAGGCCGAACTAGAGGATCGGTATGCCGAACTGCTGATAAAAATCTCAGCAAATCTTTTATTTTTCACCCTTGATTCTATAGGATAAAGTCTCAATTTTAATTCAAATAACCCAATAGAGAAGCTATCTAATTAAAACAACTTTATCTAGATAATCTCTAGGAAAATAAATGAATTTCTAACAATTCTACAAGTTTATCTTGATTTAATTTATTCAAAATTAAATCAATTGATAAACATACAAGAATTATTGGATCCCAATAATTCAACAAATTTATCTTGAATTAATTTTGTCACAAAATTAATTCAACCAATTAACAGACATGAATTATTTGATTCTTCTGAATTTCAACCAATCTAATAAATCTGACAAAAGTCACTAATTATTCAAAAAGCACGCCGTATCATTACAGGATGTTGTGAGTTAGCAAAGGGGACCAAATGGACCTATATAGTTCAAGCTGTCGATAATTATGAAATCCAATATCCTAGATATACATTTGATAATTATCAACTCCAACACTACTCCACTAAAAGCTTGGAGCTGCACTCTCGAACTACATAGAATTATGTAGGCCGTATAGCTAAGTCTCCATGACATATTATAGTGTATCAAATCTCCATTGGATTATCCATAACTGGCTTAAGGACAAGTTTTGTCGTACATTCCCGATTATTTTTTATCTTATGTTCCATTATTTCACTATCGAAAAACTTACCATCCAAAGACAGTATACCATTCGACTGCACCTATGTATCCAAATGGTTGAGTGCTCTAGTTTTCAATTATAGGATAATGCATATAAGAGGATATCACTACTCCTAAAGAGGAGCTATGGATTCTATATCTATGAATAATAGGTCTATGCTATCAAGAGTCATGCCTCCAACGTACCGACATGCATACCACTATTAAAATGTGAGTGTCACCCTTTGGTACGTCAAAAGACACAAGTCAGGACAACGGGCTCACTATTCATCTCAGGATTGAGATACAATACAAATGATTGTCTAAAGTGAATCGATTTGTCAAGGCAGAATTATTAATCCAAATCAATTCACTTTATGTCCCGATCCAACACATCGTCACCTATGACAACATGCCATTGTTTCTATTCATGGGTTCCACCTCCGATGGTCAAGACAAACCATCTCCCGATAGGGATATAGACAACATAACAATCTTTACATGAATAAAGCACCTAACTTTATTCCCTCGATTGCGGACCTTATGATTTAGACCATCACCTTAGAAATCATGTCTTCCACATAATTTGTCCATCATATGCCTAATTCTTAAAGGTTTAGACCGATAGTCTTAGACTTTTGTTTGCTTAATATACATTCAACAAATATGAACGTAAAGAGGACAAGATTTGGTATGTAAACAATAAATGAATTCTTTACTGATAAAAATGTCTCCAAAAACATATTACATTTTTACTCCTTAGGGCATACATATCTAACAAAAACAAACTTAAAAATTATCATAAAACATATTCTCAAACTTTTTTGTAAACTTTTATCATGTTGCAGGTGAGAATGTACTTACTTGTCTTGCTTGCTTACTAAACCTTAACTTGGGTGTCGTTACTGTGGTTCTCGGTGTACTCGCCTTTGCGAGTGTTCATGTCAAACATTTATATCGGCCATAAGTCACTAGTAATACTTTAACAATATATAAATATCTCATACTATCATTAAACATCACCTTATAATGTAATAATATCAAGAAGCACAAAATCATAATTTATGAACCAAGGGCATAATTCCAAAAAGTACTTTTATCATGTTGCAGGGGAGAATAGACTTACTTGTCTTGCTTGCTTACTAAACCTTAACTTGGGTGACGTTGTTGCGGTTCTCGATGTGCTCTCCTTTTTGAGTGTTTATGTCAAACATTCATATTGGCCATAAGTCACTAGCAATACCATTAACAATATATAAACATATCATACTATCATTAAACATCACCTTATCATGTAATAATATCAAGAAACATAAAATCACAATTTATGAACCAATGGCATAATTCCAAAGAGTAGGCAGAATGACCTTTATTCCCTTAAAAATTCATAATAATTTCATCTTAACTCCAAATCAGTCAAAACTAGTGACAATAGAAACTAGACTCAAAAACAAAGAATTTGATATTTTACATGCATATTTTCACAATAATTTACATAAAGACAAAGTCCTCGAAATTCAATCTAAATTTTGGGTCTGTGTAAAACTGTACAGCTTTCAAGGTGAACTTCGAAAAATCATAACTACTTAGTGAAAACTCTGATTTAAGCAATTCAAAAGCCAAAAATATAAACAACACAATACAAAATCAAAAATTACTAAAGCACGATGGTTGTCAGGTGTTTGTATGAAAAGTAGACTTAAGGCATCAAAAAATTCATTACCATTTCATAACCCAATAAAACCTCACTTAAAATTGTAAACACATAATTAACATGATACTAATTGATAATAAAATATACCCATAAAGATCTATGTAACAAAAATAAAAAAATCTATGATATCTCCAATCTAGGGTTTAATGAGAAGTTAATCAAAACAACCAAATCAATAACTCTTTTCAATCACCAATTGACAAGAAATATATACAACAAAAGAATCCATGTGTTGATAGTAATAATTCTAATACTAACATAATACACCAAAACTATAACATATCTAAAAATTAGCTTCAAATAAGTTTTCAACAATTCAAAACATGTATTAGAATTCAGAGACCAGACAAACTCTATTTACCTAAAGCAGTGAGCAACACACGATCACAAAATTCTAATAATTAAAATAAAATTACTTTAACCCTTAAATTTTAATGACAACCTAATAACATATATATACAGTACCACAAAAAGTTTCATTAGCAAATAAACTTGTTTAGCTATACAAATAGGTCACATAAACAAGAAGTACCAAATTCATTGAATAGATAGCCATAAAAATCTATCTTAAAGAAAATCCAAAAACTCATAAAATATTCATCCAATAACCACGAAATTTTCCAGACCATAACTTAACGTATGCATGAATATCTCTATACACTTTTGTTCAAATCAAAGGTCGTTTACCCTTTAAACATGGACTACACTTTTATGAAAAATACCGACCAGTAATAGTTTGGTCATGAGTGGCAGGGAATGAAAATTTAATATCTCAGCATTGAAAATTCCAAATAACGTGAAATTTTGAGTAATATCACATAACACATACATAAACATCATACTAAAATTTCAAAGCAAACTGAAATTTGTAGACAAAGTTATGGGGGTTGGATTACAAAGAAAACAAAATTTCAGCGATAGTCTAGAATGAGTTTCTTACCTCCAAAATGATTCTTCTTAATTCTCTTGAATTTATCTAAGCATAAACCAAATATTTCATTCAATTGTTCACAGAAAAATAAGGGAGAGAAGGGAAGAAAACATGGAGAAGAGAGAAAGAGTGTCTAAGAAAATTTTAGAGAGAGAGAGAAGTTTCTTTAGCTAGAAATTAAGAGAGTAAAGACTTTGGTGGCTTTGACGTATATTTATAGGTTTATGAGAGAAAAGGGATTAGATAAGTATAGAAAACCCTAATCCTAATCTAATTCAATTTCCCCCTTTTTTTCCTTTTCTTTTTTTTTTCTTCTTTTTTTTTTCCTTTTTCCACGGCTTGTGCCGTTTCTTTCTCTTTTCTTATAAACATAATCCTTATATATATATATATATACACTTTAATATATAATATAAAATAAGATAAAATAAAATAATATAATATAATAATGCAATGTAAATATATTATATTATAATATAATGTAAAATTATTATAATACATAATTATTTATATGCAACAATAATATTTACTTCCATAACCTCAAAAGTATTAATTATCACATTATTCTCTTGGACATTTTATATTATCCAATTTCTTAATGCCATTATAATAAAAATATTACATATGTAATTATCATAGCATCATTAATATTATAAAAAAAAAGAAATATATGCTGTAAAATTTATGTCGCCATCAAGAATATGAATTTAGAGCAAATTGAAACCCATAAAAAAGTAAAAAAATAAATATTTTAAGCTTATTATCACTTTTGACATGAACATCTCAAGTACATCAATCTCATATGGCCGTCACCTGCAGCATTACTAAATAAAATGCTAATTTACTTAAGATAAATAACAATAGCACTAAAATATCACATTCTAATGTTAAATTAACATAAGTGTCCATAGATAAAAACGACGGGCGTTACAACTCTCCCCACCTTATAAGAGTTTCATCCTCGAAACTCAAAACAATTGGGGATACTTGGCCCTCATATCATCCTCACGTTCCCACGTACCTTCCTCTACCTGGTGATTTCGTCACAAAACTTTGACCAAGTGAATTTCTTTATTCCTTAAGATTTTAGTTTTTCGATCTAAAATCTCGACCGACTTCTCTTCATGGCTAAGATCTTCTTTTATCTCAATCACCTATGGTTTGATCACGTGCGCAGGGTCCAGGACATACTTTTTAATCATCGAGACATGAAACACATAATTGATAGATGACATCTTCGATGGCAAACTCAACTGATAAGCTACCTCGCCTATCCGCTTCACAATTTTATAGGGTCCATCATGTTAGACATGTATGCCCTAAGGAGTAAAAATGTAATAAGTTTTTGAGACATATTGATCAATAAAGAATTTATTCATTATTTATATACTAAACCTTTCCCTCTTTACGATCATATTTTTTGAATGTATGTTAATCAAAAAATAGTCTTAGACTATCAGTCTAAACATTTAAAAATTGGGCATATGATGGACAGATTATATGAAAGACACGATTCTTAAGGTGGCAGTCTAAATAATAAGATCCGCAATCGAGGGAATAAAGTTGGGCGGTTTATTCATGTAAAGATTGTTTTGTTGCTATATCCTTTTTGGGAGATGGTTTGTCTTGACCATCGGAGGTGGACTTCATGAATAGAAACATTGGCACGTTGTCATAGGTGACGACGTGTTGGGTCGGGACATAAAGTGAATTGATTTAAATTAATAATTCTGTCTCGGCAAATCAATTCACTTTAGACAATCATTTGTATTGTATCTTAATCCTGAGATGAAGAGTGAGCCCATTGTCTTGACTTGTGTCTTTTGATGTACCAAAGGGTGGCACCCACATCTTAATAGTGGTATGCATGCCGATGCGTTGGAGGCATGACTCTTGATAGTGTAGACTTGTTATTCATAGATATGGAATCCATAGCTCCTCTTTAGGAGTAGTGGTATCCTCTTATATGCGTTATCTTGTAATTGGAAAACTAGAGCACTCAACCATTTAGATACATAGGTGTAATCGAATAGTATACTGTCTTTGGATGTTAAATTTTTCGATGGTGAGATATTGGAACGTAAGATAAAAATAATCGGGAAGGTAAGACAGAACTTGTCCTTAAGCCAATTATAGATAATCATATGGGGATATGATAGACTATGATATGTCGTGGAGACTTAGCTATACAGGCTTCGTAATTCTATATAGTTTGAGAATGCAGCTCCAAGCTTTTAGTAGAGGAGTGTTGGAGTTGATAATTATGAAATGTATATCTAGGATACTGGGTTTCAAAATTATTGGGAGCTTGAACTATATATGTCCATTTGGTCCCCTTTACAAGCTCACAACATCCTATAATGATACGACGTGCTTTTCCATTAATTGGTGACTTATGTCAGATTTATCAAATTGGTTAAAATTTGGAAGACTTAGATAATTCATGTCTATTTATTGGTTGAATTAATTTTGTGATAAAATTGATTCAAGATAAATTTGTTGAATTATTAGGATCGGATAATTCTGTCTATTTATCAGTTGATTTAATTTTTAGATAAATTAGATCAAGATAAACTTGTAGAATTATTGGGAATTCATTTATTTTCCTAGAGATTATCTAGATAAAATTGTTCTAATCAAATAACTTTTCTATTGGGTTATTTGAATTAAAACTGAGATTTTATCCTGTAAAATCTTGGGTGGAAAATAAAAGATTCGCTAAGATTTTTATTTGGCACTTCGGCCTATCGATCCTCATGTTTGGCCTGTCGCTCATGATGATCGGCCTGCCGATGAGCCAAGGATAAGATCACGTGTTATTATGCAAATCTTATAAGATATTGATCTGAATTTGATTTTGATTCAAATTTTGAGACCTAATCTGATAAGGACTGACCCTGAACCCAACCTCTATAAATAGGGAGTAAGTCACAAGAGTTATTTAGATCAATTGAGAGATTAAGAGTGATACTCTGCTGGTAAGAATCTAAAAAATCCCTGAGAGCTTTTGTTCACAAATCATGAACACTAGCTTTGGGTTCTCTTGATTGGTTGGAAAGAGAGTCACCTAGAGGAAGAGCTGTACGTGTGAGCCCTTGTCCTCCCAAGCCTACGAGAGACTCAACTAATGAGCAATTCCAAGCGTATGATCGTTGGAAAGATGCTAATGATCAGGTCCGTTGCTATGTTATGGCTAGCATGAATAACATGTTGAAGGCTTAACATCAGGATTATGAGACTACGAAGCAGTTCTTGGATAATCTTGAGGATATGTTTGGAGGCCAAGCCATAACAAAGCAGCAAGGGGCGCTTTGGAAACTCTTAAACCGTAAGCAGAGGCCAGGGACATCTATAAAGGAGCACATGATGTTGGTCATGGGTTACCTCGTTGAGGCTCAAACCAATGGAGCCTACATCGATACTGAAACTTAGATGACTATGGTCTTTGAGACTTTGTCAAAGGAATTTATTTCATTTCGAGCTACATTTAATTTAAGCAATAGACGGGATATGACCTTGACAGAATTAATGAAGCATTTGTAGGAGTTCGAACTGTTGATCAGGGAGTTTCTTGCAGGTGGAGAGACCAACATAGTAGCTACTTCTGGTTCCAATCTTAACTCTGGGAATGGAAAGAAGCAACGGGCCAAGAATGGGAAGTCTTCTATTCCTGCTAGCACCAAGAGCAAGAAGAAGAAGAAAAAGAACCCAAAGAAGCTTAAGTGCTTCTTCTATGGGAAGGTCAGGCACATAAAGAAGCATTACAAGGACTTCCTTTCAAAAGGTGGTATGTGTGATCTTTTGTATTTAGAAACTTGTTTAATTGAGGAATCTAGTGACATTTGGGTCATAGATTCCAGTGCAACTAATTATGTTTGTGTTTCTCTGTAGGGGTTCAAAGAAATGAGAAGTCTGCTGCATGAAGACTTTACGCTTCAGATGGGCGATGGATCCTTTGTCTTAGCGAAAGTAGTGGGAGATGTCCATCTTTATTTTGATAATTATAGGAATTTATTTTTGCAAGATTGTTTTTATGTTCCAAAATTTAAGAGGAATTTAATTTCTGTAGCTTGTTTATTTAAAGACTCCTATTTGGTTTCTCTTAATGATAAAGTGGTGATTTGTAAAAACAAATCTTATATCTACTCTGGATGGATGCAAAATAATCTATATTTTATCAAACCTAGGATGGACTTATTGTTTAATGTTGAGATAAATGATAATAACACTAAAAGACTTAAAACTTCTCACCCTAATAAGACTTATCTTTGGCATTTATGCCTTGTTCATATTAACCTGAATAGGATTCAAAGGTTGGTAAGGGATGGACCTTTAAGTCCCTTAAAGGTGGAATCTATACCTCAATGTGAATCTTGTTTGAAGGGTAAAATGACTAAAAGACCATTCGGGTCTAAGGGCAATAGGGCCGAAGGGGTTCTAGAACTTGTGCATTGTGATGTTTGCAGACCGATGAACATCCAGGCACAAGGAGGGTATGAGTACTTCGTCACTTTTATTGACGATTACTCAAAATATGGGTATATGTACCTGATGCACCACAAAAGCAAAACTTTTGACAAGTTTAGGGAGTTTTGGGCTGAAGTGGAAAAGCAATTGGGTAGACCCATAAGGGCACTTCAATCTGATTGAGGTGGAGAATACCTTTTTGATGAGTTCTTGGGGCATTTATTAGAGAATGGGAATTTATCCCATTTGACTATGTCGAGCACTCCTAGCAAAATGGCGTAGCGGAGAGAAGGAATAGGACTTTATTGGACATGGTCAGGTCCATGATGATTTATTCCTTATTGCCTTCATCCTTTTGGGGATATGCACTACAAAGCGCATGTTATCTTTTGAACAGTGTGCCATCAAAATCGGTCCCTAAAACTCCTCACGAGTTGTGGACAGGTAGGAAGACATCCTTAAACCATATTCGTATATGAGGATGTCTGGCTTATGTCCTGTTTAAGGATCTGAATAAGTTGAAAGCACGTTCAGAATTTTTCGTGTCTGTAGGATATCCAAAAGGACTAAAGGGGGTTATTTCTATAACCCAAAGGAAAATAAAGTCGTAGTTTCAACTAATGCAACTTTCCTTGAGGAGAGTTACATGGACGACTTTAAACCTCGAAGCAAAGTGGTGCTTGAGGAATTAAGGAGTGATCCAATCACTCTGAAGGTTCCAAATGAAACCGTTCTGATCAGTGTAGAAAAACCAAACAAACCTGAACAACAACCTGAGGGGCTTCAGCGTAGTGGGAGAATCGGGCGTCAACCTAAGACGTATATGTTCAATGGGGAAATATTTTTGGCTGAACCAGATGAACATGGCAGGGATCCTTATACTTAGGCAGAAGCTATGGAGGATGTTGATTCAAAACTCTGGACAGAGGCCATGAACACTAAGATGAAGTCTATGGAGACTAATCAAGTCTAGGAGCTTATGGATCTTCCCGTAGGGGTAAAACCCATAGGGTGTAAGTGGATCTACATGAGGAAAAGAGGAGTGGATGGAAAGGTCGAAACCTTTAAGGCTAGATTGGTAGCTAGGGTTATGCGCAAAAGAAAGGAATCGATTATGAGGAAACCTTTCACCTATAGCCATGCTCAAGTCCATCTAGTTTCTCTTGTCGATAGCTGCCACTCTCGACTACGAGATTTGGCAGATGGATGTCAAGATAGCTTTTCTAAATGGCTTTCTTGATGAGTCTATTTATACAGAACAACCAGATGGGTTCAAGGTCAAGGATCAAGAGGGTAAGGTTTGTAAGTTGCTAAAGTCAATTTATGGACTTAAGCAGGCATCCCGTTCTTGGAACATTAGATTTGATCAGGTGATCAAGACTTTTGGGTTCTCACAAAATGTGGATGAGCCATGTGTTTACAAATATATTAAAGATGAGAAGGTGGTTTTTCTACTACTCTATGTCGATGACATTCTGCTAATTGGCAATGACATTAGGGCATTGTCATCGGTCAAATTATGGTTGACCAAGTAGTTTGACATGAAGGACTTGGGTGAGGCAAATTTTGTTCTCGGTATCTAGATCTTTCAAGATAGGAAGAACAAAATGATAGCTTTGTCCTGGGCCAACTACATAGATAAAATTCTTTGGAGGTTTGCAATGCAGGATTCCAAGAAAGGTGGGCAACCATCTAGGTCTGGAATTACTCTTTCTAAGAAAGACTCTCCAAAGTCTTATGAAGAAAGAGAATACATGAATAAGGTGCCTTATGCTTCGATAGTGGGTAGTCTAATGTATGCCATGCTTTGCATACGACCGGATATTAGTTATGCAGTCGGGATTGTAAGTTGATTTCAGGCGGATCCAAGACCAAACTATTGGGTTGCAGAAAAGCATATTTTCAAGTACCTGAGACGGACTCGAGGGTATATGCTTGTATATTTGGGTGGGGAATTGACTCCTCTAGGATATACTGACTCGAATTTTCAATCCTGTCTGGATTCTAGGAAATTGACTTCAGGTTTTATGTTTACTCTGGGCGGCGGTGCCATCAGTTGGAGAAGTGTGAAGCAAGATTACACTTCGGATTCAACAATGGAGGCCGAGTATGTCACAGCTAGTCATGCTTTGAAAGAAGCAGTGTGGCTCCACAAGTTCCTTGGGGATCTTGAGGTAGTTCCTAGTTTGGATAAGGCAGTATCATTGTAATGTGATAACAATACGGCATTAGCTAATGCTAACGAACCAAGATTTCACAAGAAGAGGAAGCATATTGATCAAAAGTATCATGTGATAAAGGACTTCATTTAGGACAAGCATGTCACGGTGTTCAAGATCGCATCAGAGGATAATTTAGTTGATCCATTTACGAAGACACTTGTTTGGAGAGTCTTTGAGAGGCAAGTGGAAGCTATGAGGATGCAAGATTTGTCATATTTTAGTGCAAGTGGAAGATTGTTAGACATGTATGCCCTAAAAAGTAAAAATGTAATAAGTTTTTGAGACATTTTTATCAATAAAGAATTTATTCATTAGCTATATACTAAATCTTGTCCTCTTTACGTTCATATTTGTTAAATATATGTTAAACAAATAATAGTTTAAGACTGTCGGTCTAAACCTTTAAGAATTGGGCATATCATGGACAGATTATGCGGAATACACAATTCTTAAGGTGACGGTCTAAATCATAAGAACCGCAATTGAAGGAATAAAGTTCAACGCTTTATTCATGTAAAGATTGTTTTGTTGTCTATATCCCTTTTGGGAGATGGCTTGTCTTGACCATCGGAGGTGGACTCTATGAATAGAAACATTGGCACGTTGTCATAGGTGACGATGTGTTGGATTAGACATAAAGTGAATTGATTTGGATTAATAATTCCATCTCGGCAAATCGATTCACTTTAGACAATCATTTGTATTGTATCTTAATCTTGAGATGAATAGTAAGCCTGTTGTCTTGACTTGTGTCTTTTGATGTACCAAAGGGTGACACCCACATCTTAATAGTGGTATGCATACCGGTACATTGGAGGCATGACTCTTGATAGCGTAGACTTGTTATTCATAGATATGGAATCCATAGCTCCTCTTTAGGAGTAGTGATATCCCCTTATATGCGTTATCCTCTAATTGAAAAACTGGAGCTCTCAACCATTTGGATACATAGGTGTAACCGAATGGTATACTATCTTTAGATGGTAAGTTTTCCGATGGTGAGATAATGGAACGTAAGATAAAAATAATTGGGAAGGTAAGACAAAACTTGTCCTTAAGCCGATTATGGATAATCATATGGGGATACGATACACTATAATATGTCGTGGAGACTTAGCTATACGGGCTTCGTAATTCTATGTGGTTTGAGAGTGCAGCTCCAAGCTTTTAGTGGAGTGGCATTGGAATTGATAATTATGAAATGTATATCTGGGATATTGGGTTTCATAATTATTGGGAGCTTGAACTATATAGATCCATTTGGTCCCCTTTGCTAACTCACAACATCCTGTAACGATACGGCGTGCTTTTCCATTAATTGGTGACTTATGTTAGATTTATCAGATTGGTTAAAATTTGGAAGACTCAGATAATTCATGTCTGTTTATCGGTTGAATTAATTTTGTAATAAAATTGATTCTAGATAAACTTGTTGAATTATTAGGATCGGATAATTCTTGTCTGTTTATCGGTTGATTTAATTTTTGGATAAATTAGATCAAGATAAAGTTGTAGAATTATTGGGAACTCATTTATTTTTCTAGAGATTATCTAGATAAAGTTGTTCTAATCAGAAAACTTTTCTATTGGGTTATTTGAATTAAAACAGAGACTTTATCCTGTAGAATTTTGGGTGGAAAATAAAAGATTCGCTAAGATTTTTATTCAACAGTTCGGCCTACCGATGGGGCCTGTTCCGCCTACCGATGAGCGAAGGGTAAGATCACGTATTTTTACATAGATCTTTTTAGATATTGATTCAAATTTGATTCTAATTCGAATTTTGAGACCTAATCTGATAAGGACTGACCCTGAACCCAACCTCTATAAATAGGGAGTAAATCATAATAGTTATTGAGATCAATTGAGAGATTAAAAGTGATACTCTGCTGGTGAGAATATGAAAACTCCCTGAGAGCTTTTGTTTATAAATCATGAACACTAGCTTTAGGTTCTCTCGATTGGTTGGAAGGAGAGTCACCTAGAGGAAGAGCCGTATGTGTGAACCCACACTCACTCCGGTCGTGCATAGAGAATAGCAAAGAAGACCAGTTGGTTGAGGCTCTTCTGGAACGTTACTTCTCTTACGTTTTGCGGGGGTTCTTTGGCAATCAAAGGTTAGTAAGATCTGGTTAATTTATGCATATAGCATGTTAAACTTGTGTTTTAAAAAATACTCTGATTTAAAATTTTTAAAATTTCGCTGCATACTATTTTTCTAACACAACAAACCACGGGCCCAGCTTGCCTTTCTTCCCAAACCTCATGACTCTCTTTATTGGTGCAACTTTTAAGAACACAAAATTGCCTACAACGAATTCCAAGGGCCTTCTCCTTTTATCAGCATAACTCTTCTGTTGACTTTAAGCAGTCTTGATTCTTTTACATATTAACTTTACCATCTTTGACGTCTCGTTGACAAAATCTATCTTTTCGTGGTCATTGCTTTCCATCATCTTCTTTTCTCCAGCTTCATGCCAACTATAGGTGATCTACACTTTCACCCATATAGAGCCTCATAAGGTGCCATTCTAATTGTTGCCTGATAGCTGTTGTTATAAGCAAATTCTACTAATGGTAACATCTTACACCAATTTGTCTTGTAATCTAGGGTACAGGCACGGAGCATATCCTCTAAAATCAAATTCATTCTCTCCGTTTGGCCATCAATCTGAGGGTGAAAAGCTGTGCTAAAGTGCAACTTAGTGCCCATCATGGTCTGCACGTTTTCCAAAAATTGGAAGTGCACCTACCGTCATCATCAGCAACTCGAAACTCCTTACATCTTCCTTCCTTGATTTCCCGCTTAATCCTTGCTAGACTTGTATCTTTATCTTGTTTGCCTCGAATCTCATCAGATAATGATGGAGCAAGAGTCAATGCTAAAAGCTATCCCGTTATAAGTTCCAAATCGAAGTTTAGAATTTCTTTCCTTAAAGGCTGAGACATCACTTGCAATGACATCAGTGTTACAACAGTCTTCCTACTCAGAGCATCAGCCTCCCGATTTGCCTTTCCTGGATGGTACAAGATTTCACAATCATAATCTTTAACTAGTTCTAACCATCTCCGCTACCTCATGTTCAGATCCTTCTGAGTGAAAAAGTACTTTAAACTTTGATAGTCGGTGTAGATCTTACATTGAACTCCGTACAAGTAATGTCTTCAAATCTTTAATGCAAAAACTATACCGCCAACTCGAGGTCATGAGTAGGGTAATTCTTCTCATAATCTTTTAGTTGTCTTGAGGCATAAGCAATCACCCTATCATTCTACATCAACACTGCACCTAGGCCCATTTTAGAAGCATCACTATAAATGACAAATCCGTCACTCCCTTCCAGAATAGCCAAAACTGGAGCTATAGTTAGCCTTTTCATTATTTCTTGGAAGCTATTTTCACACTCATCGGTCCATTCAAACTTCTTCCCCTTACGAGTTAGATTCATGAATGGCGATGCTATCTTGGAGAAATCCTCCACAAACTTTCGATAATAACCAACTAATCCTAAGGAGCTTCTTATCTCACTTGCATTCTTAAGTTGCTTCCAGTTAAGAACAGCCTCAACCTTAGCAGGATCTACCACTATTCCATCCTTTGATGCAACATGCCCCAAGAAAGACACACAGTCGAGCCAGAACTCACACTTAGAGAACTTTGCATATAACTTATGTCTCTTAAAAGTCTCTAGCACAATCCTCAGGTGCTCAACATACTCTTCCCAACTCTTCAAATAAACAAGAATATCATCAATAAACACTATGACAAATTTATTGAGGTAATCTTTGAACACTAGATTCATCAGGTCCATAAAAGCTATAGGTGCATTTGTTAGACTGAAAGGCATAACCATGAATTCATAGTGACCATACCTCAATCTAAAGGCTGTGTTAGGGATGTCTCCTTCTTTTATCTTCAACTGTTGATATCCTGACTGCAGATCAATCTTTGAGAACACAGATGCGCCCTTAAGTTGATCAAACAACTCATCAATTCGATGCAATGGGTACTTGTTCTTGATTGTCACCTTATTCAGCTCTTTATAGTCGATGTAGAGCATCATAGAGCCATCCTTCTTCTTCATAAACAAAACTGGTGTTCCCCATGGTGAGTGACTAGGTCGGATGAAACCCTTATCAAGAAGTTCCTTAAGTTAGGAGTGCAACTCTTTCAATTCAGCTGGAGCCATTCTATATGGTGCCTTGGAAATCAAATCAGTACCAGGAGCAAGCTCGATATCAAATTCGATTTCTCTATTTAGAGGTAAGCTTGGCAGGTCTTTTGGAAATACCTCTAGAAATCCTTGAAGTATTAAAACATCTTCAATCTTTGTTTTTTCTTCTTGACTTTTATCTACAATGTTAGCCAAATAACCTATACAGCCACTTGCTAACAATTTTCTTGCCTTCAAAGCTGACGAAAAGATGTTTGGCTTCTTTCTTGACTCACCCACATGCACGAATCTTTCTTCACCTTCTGGATGGAAAATCACTTTTCATTTTTGGCTGTCGATAGAAGCATTATACTTACTCAAGAAGTCCATCCCAAGAATCATATCATAGTCACACATATCGATTATAATAAGATCAACAAAAAGTCCTCTTTTAGAAATCGATAAAGGAACTGTACGCAAATAATGCATAGACATAATCACTTCCCTAAAGGGTAGTGTCATAGTGAACCCCTGTCTCATAGGCTCCTGATGTTCTTCTAACTTCTTAGCAAACGAGGAGGATACAAATGAATGCGTAGAACTCGTATTGAAAAGAGCATGTGCATGAAAAGAAAGTATTGAGATTTGACCAATGACAACATTGGAGGTTTCATCTACCACTTGTTCCTTCGTCATTGCACAAATGCGAGCATTGGTAGGTGGAGCTTCAAGTCTTCCCTAGCTTATGAGTGGTCCCTCCAAGGTAGCTTGCATATGGTGAAGTTGAGCATAAGGGGCTCTTTGCTGACCTTGAGCATTGAACTGGGTAGGGCAATTCCTAGAAAAATGACCCTCACATCCGCAAATGAAACATTGGTTTGTTCCACAACGACATTCACGTGGATGCTTCTTTCCACAATTGGCAAATGGTTGCTTCTACCTATTATTGTTGTTGCACTGCCTGCTATTTTGCTTATTATTACCTTGGCCCTGTTGGTTTTGAAAGTTACTATTTGTCTTGTTGTTTCACTAGTTCTGACTGTTATTGTTGTTGTTTCTGCCCTGAGGTCAATTCTGGGAGTTTGCATTACTCACTGGTTGACCTGATTAAGGCTGGTTTCTTCTTAGCTTTGACAGGTGGAATTCAGTTTGTTGTGCTCACAAAGCAACCTGTTCCTGGTTTCTAGGTGGACTGGGCCCATCAAAAATTGCTGCAATCTCTGGCCTGAGGACTCTAACCAATCTTTTGACCTTTTCATTGTCATCACTATCCATCCCTGGCAAAGTCGTGCCAACTGGTCGAATATAGCCACCACATCAGTAACTGACATGTCTTCTTGGCGTAGGTTCTCGAACTCATCATAATGCTTCCGAGTAATGTTCATGTGGAAGAACTTCATGTTGAATTCATGAACGAAATGTGCCCATGTGATCTTGTCTAAGTTCCTGCTTTGTTTGATTACATCCCACCAGATTCTGGCCTCCATGGTGAGGTAATATGAAGCACAAAGGACTTTTTCATTATCAGTAAAACCCATAAGCTTCAAAGTGGCTTCAATTGTCTTCAGCCATCCTTGAGCGACCAGAGGATCCTTAGAACCTTCAAAGTCTACTGGCTTAACCCTCTTCTATCTGTCTGATAATGGTTCTTGATAGGCGGGTCTTAGTTTTGGAACAAGAGTTAGGACTTCTTCTCTTCGAGGCTGAGGAGGAGGAGGAGGTGGCATGTCATTACTTGGTCTTTCACCACCTTGACCATTAGTTCTTAGTTCCTCAATCACTCTTCTTTGCTCTTCGAGTTGCCTTTGCAGTTCGGCAATCATCGTCATCAGTCTTTCATTGGTTTGAGCATGAGTCTAAATTCTTCTATGGCCGTTCATCTTTGCTTTTCTAAAAGGATTAGGAGCTTAGGAATAATTTTCAATTTATAAGACAGGATTTCACTACTAAATTATGTACTTTCACTACTAAATTATGTACTAGGGCATTCATCACCATATGTCTAAATCTTACACTTATTGTTAAACCTACATCAACATTAAATTAGCTAAAACATACTTACTTGGAGGACTTGAATTGACCAGTGGCTAGAGGTGGCAATAATCATGTTCTTGTCGGCACGCTTACAACACGACACGTTTAGCCCAAACACGAACACGACACCATTAATAAACATGCTAGAAATGCAAACACGAACATGGCATGCCTATGGCACGCGTAACATGGCATGACACGATTAACACGATTATTAAACGTGCCATGATGGGTTGACGTGATAACAACACACATATGACACGTTTATGAACCAATTAAATAAAAATTTAAAAAAAATTAAAAATTTAAAAAAAATTAAAAAGAAATTTAAAAAAAGCCAATAAAGAAAAATAATAAAAACACAATATCTAATTAATACTAACCTACTATAAATATTTCAAATATTTTTATTTTTAAGTTTAAATGTGTTATAAATGGGCGGGTCGTGTCGTGCCATGTTAACACATTTATGGCCCATTTAATTAAACGTGTTAAGGCGTGTGTAGCGTTTTAGCACGAGTCCAGCCCGTTTATTTTCATGTTATTCATGCCAACCCATTTATGGTACAATTAATAAACGTGCAGTCCAAACCCATTTATCTTGTGTCGTTTTCGTATCGTGTCATCGTGTCGTGTCCGAATTGTCGACCCTACTTGTGGCGATGTGTATTGGAAGCAAAAACCTGCTCTGATACCATATCTATATGGCCCCCTTATGGACGTTATAATAATCATTACTTTTATCGTTGTTGTTATTATTTATAAGATAAACTATTTAAATTTAAACACAACTTAATAAACATATCCCAAGATCCATGCATACAATTTTTTTTTTAAATATTCCAAATATTTCAAATCCCTTTTTTTTCATAGTTTATTAATGCCAAATTAACAAAACCACAATTCAAATAAAATTTCAAAACAAACTTTAAAATATGTTTAAACAGTTCGAAAGATTGAACTTCTGCAAAATCAAAATAAATTTAAAACAAGTCTTTTTACTTAACAGTGCAAAAATTTAAGCATTCAAAGAAATAATAACATAGTTTAGAAAAAAGGTTATTCTTTCTTGGCATTCTTCCATTTCCAATCCATCGTTCATAGTTCACACGCCCGTCCTCACCCTCCACCTACCTCATGGTCCTCTTATCTTTATCGACAACATGATTATAAACTAAGTAAACAAAAGCTTAGCAAGTACACTTTCCTATCTCACAACATAAAACATTTTGTGAAATGTCATAATCATAATCATCATTAACATAATAGTATACTTGGCACAGTATTTTATAGAACATATCTTTCATTATCATTATCCATATTAAAAGCTTCATTTATTCAATCTTTGGGACCCAAGTGTTGCAACATAAACATACATATCATAGGCGCGCTGTCATGAGAGAAGTGGGGTAGCTAATCCCAAAGAAAACATGACAAGTCCAACCTTTGGGACATCATAAATATAAACATAAACATAGGGTGTGCAACACTTAATTAAGTGATTCATATATATAGATATACTTTTAAAAAACCTCATCATTGAAACATAAATTAAACTTTCTTGTTGCAACAAGAGTTTTTATGAGAAAACAACATGTAAAAACAAACTTAAAAATTATCATAAAACATATTCTTAAAAATTTTTTGTAAACTTTTTTCATGTTGCAGGGGAGAATGTACTTACTTGTCTTGCTTGCTTACTAAACCTTAACTTGGGTGACGTTGTTGCGGTTCTCGGTGTGCTCGCCTTTTTGAGTGTTCATGTCAAACATTCATATTGGCCATAAGTCACTAGCAATACTATTAACAATATATAAACATATCATACTATCATTAAACATCATTTTATCATGTAATAATATCAAGAAGCATAAAATCACAATTTATGAACCAATGGCATAATTCCCAAGAGTAGCCAGAATGACCTTTATTCACTTAAAAATTCATAATAATTTCATCTTAAGTCTAAATCAGTCAAAACTAGTGGCATTTGAAACTAGACTCAAAAACAAAGAATTTATATATTACACACATATTTTGACAATAATTTACATAAAGACAAAGTCCACGAAATTCAATCTAAAGTTTGGGTCTGTGTAAAACTGTACAGCTTTCAATGTTAAATTTGAAAAATCATAACTACTTAGTGAAAACTCCGATTTAAGCGATTCAAAAGCCAAAAGAAAGTCCAAGATGTCTCGTATTTGGGAAAAATACAAGAAAAATATGCACAGCAAAATACAGAATCAAAAATTACTGAAACACGATGGCTGTTAGGTGTTTGTATGAAAAGTAGACTTAAGGCATCAAAAAAATCAATACCAATTCATAACTCAATAAAGCCTCAATTAAAATCGTAGAGACATAATTAACATGATACTAATTGATAATAAAATATAACCATAAAGATCTGCATAACAAAAATTTGAAAATCTATGATATCTCCAATCTAGGGTTTAATGAGAAGTTAATCAAAACAACCAAATCATCAACTCTTTTTAATCACCAATTGACATAAAATACATACAATAAAAGAATCCATGTGATGATAGCAATAATTCTAATACTAACATAATACACCAAAACTATAACATATCTAAAAATTAGCTTCAAATAAATTTTCAACAATTCAAAACATGCATTAAAATTTAGAGGCCAAACAAACTCTAATTACCTAAAGCAATGAGCAACACACGATCACAAAATTTTAATAATTAAAATAAAATTATTTTAACCCTAAACTTTTTATGACAACCTAATAATATATATATACAGTACCAAAAAAAGTATCATTAGCAAATAAATTTGTTTAGCCATACAAATAGTTCACATAGACAAGAAGTACAGAATTCACTGAATAGACAGCCATAAAAACCTATCTTAAAGAAAATTCAAAAACTCATAAAATATTCAACAAATAACTACGAAATTTTTTAGATCATAACTTAACATATGCATAAATATTTCTGTAAAATTTTGTTCAAATCAAAGGTCGTTTGCCCTTTAAACATGGACTACACTTTTGTGAAAAATACCGATTAGCAACAATTTGGTCATGAGTAGCAGAGAATGAAAATTTAATATCTCAGCATACAAAATTTCAAATAACATGAAATTTTGAGGAATATCACATAACACATACATAAAAATCATACTAAAATTGCAAGGCAAACTGAAATTTGAAGAAAAAGTTATGCAGGGCGGATTATAAGGAAAACAAAATTTTAGCAATAGTCTAGAATGAGTTTCTTACCTCCAAAACGATTCTTCTCAATTCTCTTGAATTTATCTTAGCAAAAACCCAACATTTCATTCAATTGTTTGTAGAAAATTAAGGGAGAGAAGGGAAGAAAATGTAGAGAAGAAAGAAAGAGTGTCTAAGAAAATTTTAGAGAAATAGATAATTTTCTTTGGCTAGAAATTAAGAAAATAAAGACTTTGGAGGCTTAGAGGTATATTTATAGGTTTATGAGTGAGAAGGGATTAGATAAGTGTAGAAAACCCTAATTCTAATCTAATTCAATTTCTCCCTTTTTTTCCTTTTTCCATGGCTTACGTCATTTCTTTCTCTTTTCTTATAAACGTAATCCTTATATATATACACTTTAATATATAATATAATATAAACGTATAGTATAATATAATATAATATAATAATGTAGTATAAATATATTATATTATAATATAATATAAAATTATTATAATACATAATTAATTATATACAACAATTATATTTACTTCCATAACCCCAAAAATATTAATTATCACATTATTCTCTTGGACATTTTATATTATCCAATTTCTTAATGCCATTATAATAAAATACTACATATGTAATTATCATAGCATCATTAATATTATTAAAAAAAAGAACATATACAATAAAATTCATGTCATCATCAAGAATATAACTGTAGGCATACATAACCTTGGAGCATTATAACGATTATGAATTTAGAGCAAATTGAAACCCGTAATAAATAAATAAATACTTTAAGCATATTATCACTTTTGACATGAACATCCCGAGCACATCGATCCCGCATGGCCGTCACCTGCGACATTACTAAATAAAATGTTAATTTACTTAACATAAATAATAATAGCACTAAAATATGACATTCTAACGTTAAATTAACATAAGTGTCCATAGAAGAAAACGATGGGCGTTACATTTTTTTAGATTATTAAATGGTTTCAACAGTCTTTTAAACAAAATAGTCCAAAATATAAACACATACATTTGTATATAATTTTTTGTATTATTTTTAATATTTCTTATATAGGTTTTTTTTAATTATTTTGTATATAGGTTAACTTTTAATTTCTCATTATATGGATTAATCATTATTATTTTTCTATATAGTTTAGTTCTTGAAACTTTTTAGTTTACTTTGTGATTTGAATTAAAATTGTAAATGGTAAACTTTCTATCTTAGCCTAACCATCCAAATCACTTACAAGTTTTTTGTTTTCAAAAATATCAAAATGCTCAAATCATCAAAAAAGAAAATTAATTTTTGTTTAGACGGTAGATTTTAGAGGGGAAAAAACCATTTGGACTGCCTGCAAATGCCCTAACTAAGGGGGTGTGAGTTAACTCATTGTACTTTAATTTTGAGATGCTAATATATATATTGCTTTGTTTTTGCTCAACATGGCTTTCAATTCGTGTTTTTAGATAGGAAAATACCCAAAACACTCTATGTATGTTGTATAAATATCACTCTTTCCTTCCAAATATATAAAATCTAAAAGATCCTTGTGTTTACAAAATAGACACAAAAAAATCCCATGAAGCAATTTTTTTTAAAAAATAAGATTATTCTAAACAATCTATCAAGTGTCATTTTATGAATAAATATTTTAATAAACCAAATGTTTCATTTTTTATCCCTTCCCCAGGTTTTGTGATGGTTGCATCATTATCAAGGACTTTTTATTTCTATAGGTCAAATTCTCCAATTTGTGAAGTCTAATTTATTAACAATCATGTAAGCTACGAAACATTCTTTATATTCTGTTGAGTTTGGATTGTTATTGTTAGATATATCTAGCTTATTATCCTTTTTCTTTTTCAAGAGCTAAGTTAAATCATGTGTACAGAGAAACTAATAAAGCTGCGATTATATGGCTGCTTATGTTCTTAGTATTGATAATGAACTAATTTAGTTGGAGGAAACTCCATCAATTATAAAATTTATTATTGCATATGATACTTATTCTCATTAATAATAACAATTTCTATTCTCAAAGAAAAAAAGTGCTTCAATTATCTTGGGAGTTCTAAAATTTTTTTAATATTAGTTTCGTTTAATATTTTAGTTCAATGATTTTTTAAATTGCTTTTTAATTTCTCAGGGACCGAATCATGAAAATAACCTATAATTGTTTGATATGAAGGTCATTAAGAAGAAAAGAAGTTGTAAATCTATAAGGCCCACTATTTTTTATGCAATGATCAAATTGGCTTAGTCCCAAATCTAAGCCCCACCCTTGTCCCACCCAATCTCATTTTGTTTGGCCAAGTGGTGCATTAATAATGCATTATTTTTCAGAGTCTCCAGATCCGTCGTCTTATTTTTTTGTCCCCTCCAATTAAATTTTGACACATCATTTAAACTCAACAACCTAAACATATAAATATGACCAAAATATTAAAAGTAATCAAGAAATTCACTTATGTGTCAATTTTATTAGAGGGATAACCAATAAAACATGAAAATGTGGCAGCAGATCTTGACTATTTTTCAGAAATAATTACATAAAATACCTACTTTGACAACAATATTTTAATTTTTTTTCATTTTTTTCCATTTTTTAAATTAATTACTTGTGATACTAGTTATGTCCTCTATATATATATATATTAGGCATATTTATTATATAATTATAATAAAACTTGTACTTGGATCTTCTTTTTTTTGTCTTTTGCTAGTGGGCGTTGCCCTCTTTTCTTGAGATGACTGGATGCATTAATCGACTAAAGACTAGCAAGACCCACTTGGTATAATTCAGAAAGAAGGATCTTTGAATTCCATGAAAACCAAAATTGACCAAATCTTGAAATAAAGGCAACAACGGATCAAGCTTGAAGAAGAAACAACTCCAAGCTAATTATGAAAACAAGTAAATGGAAATGTCAACTAAAACTATATAAGGAAATTAGCCCCTTTTCCAGTCAACACCAAATTACCTCAAGAATCACAAAACTAAGAAGCTCAAGTCATGTTCTAGATATGGCATTGATACTATGAATTATAGACATTGAGTTCAACACATTTACTCCATCTCTCTAAAACCTCTTTTCCTCACAATCACTTTCTTTCTCCTCAACAATTGTATTTTTATTATCATATAATAAAACCCGAGATAGAGTTCAGCTTTCATATTTAGTAGAGTAGCATCAAACAATTAAATTGATAAATTAAATTGAGATTAATTTATCTATTATCTATACCTTGAATTATTTATGTCTGTCGGGCCCCATGCTAGCTTAGAAATTCCCAATAAGCCAATTAAGATGATTTGTATATAGCTAATGTGGTAAAATAACTTGTGAGTTTGGCTACCAAGCTGGACCATGCATGGTCCTTATAAACATATATTTTTTGTCTAAGTGTAAACTAGATAGTACAATTAAGTATTGCTATGAAATAATAAATTGTTCTAAGGCACTTTAGTACTCGGAAGGAAAACATTACTTATTAAAAAATTTCGGAGAGTATGCTCACACACATAATAATTTGTGCGAAGGATAACAATGCAGAAGATTAATTAGTTGAAGCTCTTTATTGATTCTTTCCTAAAGCTTTGCAAAAGTATTGCTCACAGTATCTTATTATTATATAAAAAAATTTTAAATTTTACTATAGCAATCGATTAATTTTGCCAACCATAAAAAGTTTTCAATTTATTCTTGTTCATATAATGGTAAAAGGATTTGCCATAATCAACTCATAATAGGATTTTGACACAATACATTTAAATGATTATTAATCAACATTTTAATGGGATATTTAGGGTTGTAATTGAAAACATAAAGAGTCAACCACAAAGAATATAAAGTTCTTACATGATATAGTGCCTGGTTTTCACTACAAAATTTCAACTTTCTCATAAAAACCAAATCAATTATATTAACACCAAATCAATTGCATTATTTCCAACGCTTTTTGTGACTTATTTCAAGCGTTATGTGAAATGCAATTATGGAGGTTTCTATTTTTTTATTTATTTTTTAAATCCTTTAAAAATAGCAATTTCAATATGTTGTTTGATCACCCTATAGCTTTCTTTCTTTCTTTTATTTTTTTTTTAAAAAAGAGATCTTCTTTATTAATAAATAAAAATAATTTTCCAGATGTTTTTAGTGCTATCCTTTTTAAACATTTTTAATTTGTTTCCATATATTTAATTACACAAGTCTCTTTGTATTTATCATTTTAGAAATTTCTAAAATGAAAGAAAGAAAGTTGTAGACATTTTCCAAAGTCAAGTCTTCTATTTAACCCTTTATGTCATTAACAAATGTTTTTAATCCTTCAAATTCGAAGGAAGTAAGAGATTAAATATGTAACAACACAAATCGCTTGTCAAATAATGATAAGTAATTTGCTAAAGGTAGCTTTGAAAGGCATAGTCTAGAACCAAATATTTGAACAAAAAACCATGTATAGTGATCATCTCTTAAGGTTTTTACCCCCTATCATAATCATTCTCATACATGCGACCAG